>JAMPIV010017644.1:0-167833 GCA_024509875.1 Oreohelix idahoensis
TAGACAGAACGTTGTAGGCCATATGCCGCATTTTTGTTAAATCTTTTGATATTTTTAAATTTTTTGATATTCATTCAGATAGGTTTTTGAAAAAAAAATCTATCTAATAGATTTTTTTCCCCCGGTGGACAGGGAATTGTTACGGTAGATTAATTGGCATTGTCTGCTAGAGGTTAGCAGCATGCGATTTTAGGGGTTACAACGTTTAATGTAATGTAAAAAGTATTATTAGCCTAGTGAACGCTGTGACGTTTCAGCGTTGGTAGTCACGCACGGTGACCAAGTAACGGGACCCTTTTTCAAATGACCGTCAAACGGAGAAGACGTGTCTTTATATTCTTATAGTGTCGGGCAGGAAAGGCCACACGGTTATATTGTATTTTCTCATGGACATGGGTCAGTCCACTGTTGTGATGAAGAAAGATGAAGTTACAGGTTAGTAATTGACTAAACCTTGTCGGGATGAATTAACAGTCCTTTTTTAGTGATACTAGTGCCAGACGCATAATCTCACTGTCGGTCGTTGAATTTACCAACCACGCGTGCATACAGTTATGTCGTTCTGTCTACAGCAATTCAGATGTATGAGACAAGGACTGATTTGTAAAGGAATCATAGATGAAGTATGAACTGCAATTATTATGTATAACTCTTAATGATGACCATGTGTGAACTGTTCGTGTATGGAATTGATATATTAAATTTATATGGACTCAAGGAATGACTTATCAAGTCTCTGAACGTTGGAAGTTGAATATATAATGATGTTGACAAATATTCTATCCCACCTTCGCGTAATTTACCATCAATAGCACGATACCATAACTGACTAAGAAAGACAAGGGATAAAAATGAAAGTAATGGTAATCACTGAAGAACCCTTTGGTAACACTGGATTTGTAACACTATTATAAACACGACGACCCCCGTGTAACAGTAATGTTGGTCTGAACATGTTTCTTATGGCTATTCACCAATATCTTGCTTTTTTCTATATTAATTTCCATTCCATACGTTCTTGTTACTTTCTTCAGTCTAGAGGTAAGGTCTTGAAGTTCTGATTCTGTTCCAGCTATAAGATTGATATCATCAGCAAAACGTAGATTGCAAAGAGGTCGGCCTCCAATCGATATGGTTGTTTTATAATCATAAAGAGCCTCCTGCATAATATGTTCTAGATATATATTAAAGAGCACTGGGGACAGGATACATCCCTGACAAACTCCTACAGTTGTTTTGAAAAATTCTCCAATGTCATTGCTTGCAAAAACAGCACTGCTTGCGTCCTTGTATAGTGCTTCAATGATATATATGATGTTGGTATCAAAATTGAATTTTCTCATTATTTGCCATAAGCCTTCATGCCAGACTTGATCGAAGGCTTTTGTGAAATCGATGAAGTTATGGTATAAATCGATTTGAAGCTGGAGATGTTTTTTGATCAGTAATCTAATATTGAAGATTTGTTCTGAGGTACTTCTTTTTGGTCTAAAGCCAGCCTGTTCCTCGGACAAGATTTCTTCTGATTTCTGTTTTATTATGTTCAAAAGTATCCTTAACATCACTTTACTTGGATGACTAATAAGGCTAATGGTTCTGTAATTCTTGCACATTTTTAGATTTACTTTCTTTGGAAGCGGTATTACTAATGACTGCGTCCACTCTTTTGACCATTTTTTTTTTGTACGCCACATCTTCTGGCAAATTGTTCTCATGATTTTTACTATATCTGGTCCTCCATATTTCAAGAGCTCTGCTGGGATATTATCCACACCCGGTGACTTTCCTCCTTTCATCAAAGAAAAACATATACCATAGTCTGGTTCATATTTTTTCAGGTTTTATCCGAGAGAGAGTCGCAACAAAGCTTCTGTAAGAAGCATAACAGGCTGTAATGTGTGAGTATAAGTTTATAAACTAATAAAACGGTATTGAATCAGTTTTACAAATAACAGTTCACATGAGACAAGGGACGTTTCGGGTTTTACGCTTCGTCAGCCACAAACAGGTGACAAAGACAAGAATTACATATAGTAATAGGTACTACAAAAACATACGATGATAAGAAACAATACAAAATGAGCGATACAAGCAGATGGAAAAAGTACAATGATAACACAAGAAAATCGAAAAACCTAACAGAAATACCGAAGCAAGAAAGTAAATAATAAACGAAACGAAAAAAAAAGAGAATGAACAAAACTTCTGAACAAGTCACTTAGCTAGAACTGTAAATGCTGGGAATACACAAGATCGCAGTATTCTCTCCAAGAAATCTCGAAGGAAGTGACGTATAATATAGCGACAATTTTTAGAGATACAAAAGGATATGAAACGAACCAAACATAAGAAGATAGATCGAAAAAAACAACTAATAAAGAAGAATGAAAGAGAGAGAAAAGCTACCAGAATTTATGCAAAATGATGTTGAACATTGAGACCTTAGGACATAAAACGCCCAATTGAAAAATAAGACGATTCTCTAATGAAAAGCGAGTCCTGTCATCCCCGACACATGAACGGAGGGCCGTGACATGGATATCGGATTTACCTGAATGGTCAGGCCTATTGAAATGAAGGGCCACCGGTAAAGGACCTCTGCATCGCCTGGAAGTAGCATTGTGTCTACCTGTCCAGGTGAATTAAGTATATTGGAAAGTCTACACATCATCAAAGACAGAAGCGTCTATAACGACAAGAACTGATGGAGTTAAGTAAACGCTCATTAAAGAAACAATATCCAGCAGTCACCAATGGCCGGTAAGATGAAAAAGACAATGACAAATTATTAAATTCCAGTTTGTGATTTTTGTAAATACCTATCTACAATTTTTACTAAATTTCTATTTTAATTACTGTTGAAGTGTACTGATTTATATTTACAAATTGCAGTTGACTGATTTTGTTAAAATTCCAGTTACAATTCTAAATTTTTGTTCGTGTGTGGAATTCAAAATTATTAAAAATTTTTAATCGGTGGGGCTAATTAACGAGCTGCATTTCATATCAACTATTAATAGACTCCATTGGAGCATAGGATAGGTCTATCGAGAAGGTGGCTTACTTCACAGTTCTCTTATCCAGCTACCATCTAGAACGGTGCAGATAACTACCTAACTTGTCCTGTCATATCACTACTAGTAGTTCATCAATCCTCTTCTCCATTTTGGGAACTATATATTTTTTCTATCTAACTTTCATCTCGTCATCTATCTATCTATCTATCTATCTATCTATCTATCTATCTATCTATCTATCTATATATATATATATATATATATATATATCTGCGTCCTGACTCCGACCCTCTTCGGGATCTTCTTTGCCTTACTCTTGAAACATGCATTCGGAGATGAAACTCAAGGAATATGCCTTCACAATAGGTCATATTGCCGACTCTTTAACTTGGCGAGGCTGAAGACAAAAACGAAAATCGGAAGTGTGACTAAAAGAGACTTGTGTATTTCGTCGACGACGCTGCAATAGTCACTCAAAGTCAGCAGGAGCTCCTGAGCTTGAAGAATAGCTTATCTCAAGAATGAAATGACTTTAGTCTCACAATAAGTCTAAAGAATACGAATGTGCTGAGTCTGGATGTGGATGTAGCACTAGTTATTACTATCGATAACTATGAATGGGCAGTCGTGCATCACTTCAAATACCACTAACATTAACGACAAACTCTCTCTGGATATAGAAATTGACAGCCGCATTGGCAAAGCTGCAACCATCTGTGCCCTTCTCACAACGCGTGTTTGCGGAAAAGCCAAACTCACAATGAAGACCAAAGCTGCAGTATGCTGCATCACCAGCACACTTCTATATGGCAGCGAGACATGGACAACCTATACTAAGCGAGAAAGAAGGCTCAATACCTTCCATCTACGGTGTCTACACCACATCCTTGGTATTTCGTGGAAATACAAATGTCGAGGTGCTGTCAACTGCGAATATATATAGATTTAAGCCTGGGTGGCGTTTTGTAACTGCAGTGTCAGCAGTCGTTCTGGTGGAACATTAGAACTGCGAATATATATAGATCTAAGCCTGGGTGGCGTTTTTGTAACTGCAGTGTCAGCAGTCGTTCTGGTGAATTTACTGATGTAACATTAGAACTGAGATGTAAACAGGGTTTACATCATACTGAACAGCTGTAACGTTCTGCGCAATTGATTATTATTGATTTTTGTGTATCCTGTTGTACCTGTGTAGTGTATCGTACCGGATTGATGTTGCTGTGTGAATAAATCATGTGCTGTCAATTGGAAATGAACACTAGTCTGATTCGTTGATCTATGCTTGACAGTACAGGGTGAGTGACTGTACCCTTCATACCACTCACTACAGACTTTATACACAGGGACAATACAGAGCTAACCTATTTATCATCTGCTCTGTGTGGGCGCATGTACTACAACAGTCTAATCACTTCAACAGAGAGATACTTTACCAAATATACATTAACAGTACCAATTACCCTGGAAGTAGTCTTTATTTATCAGCAGCTTTATTAATTAACTATACTTTATCAGTGGTGGCCGGTATGGGGTTGTAAATAAGGTAACCGTAAGGGTATTGTTTCAAATACTACTGCTTGTTATGCATTTTGAGTTCGAGAGAATATCTCGTTGTGTAAGTAGGATTTTATTTCAGCCTACTGTTGTGATGACCTTCATTTCTGTCAGGATGTCTTATCCTTCTGTGTTATCTGCTGTGTGACGAGGAAATGATGGCATCATATAGAAATTTTTTTTTTTTTTTTGCCACACGTTTGGGTAAATGTAAGACTAATTTTCTGTTTTACTTCAATAAATCTCACAAGTTGATTGAAATAGACATTTTCATTTATATTTTCCCACAGTATTCGGCTTGTTAAGAATCTTCGCACCGAAGTTATTTTTTACTGTGAGAGGGAATGTGGGTCAACCTTGACCAGGTGTCTAGTCAAGCGCAACCCAGCCAGCCTATTCTTGTTGACCCGTGTATGTATTTATCTACGTTACCGTACCCCGTGCGGTTTTACAGAATGCTATCGAGGACCGCGGATTTGTGACCTATATTTTATTTTTTTTTTTTTTTTTGTTTAGGAGTTAGTTTAAGATTGCTATAGTGTTGTTTACACTTAATTTATTTTTTGGTTATGAATTACTGTATTGTATAGTAAAAACTATTTACATTACATAATGTCTTAGGTATTGGGTATGTTCATACGTATGCACTGTTATGACGTCATTATTTACATGATTGTTTTGTTAATAAACATTTGCATGTGTTATGGTTGCAATGAAATTAACATATCACTTTGTAGTGACTTATGCTTTAGTTTTTGTAATGGGATTGTGGATTTAATGATATTTTCATACGCAATTTCGGAAGACTATTCCACTTAGACCATATTATGTATGACCATAGGTGCTACTTGTGAAGTTGAAGCAATGATAGTTGATTCATCAAACATTGTATATCTCTATTTTGCAGCGTTGGTTCTTAGGAAAATTTTGTACATGATGAGTTTGCCAGCCCTATGCACAAACTCATTAGCGACGAATATGCGTTAGTTGTTTCAGAGAGTCTTGTTATTCATTAAATTTTTTTTTTCTTTTATTCTGGTGCTATGTCTAATTAATATATTACCATATACAGAGGTTATATGCAGTAACTATTGTGTTGTGAAATGTAATTTTGAAACTAAACTTGTATGTGTTATTTATGTTTTTGTATTTGTATTTGTAAACATATTTTGAAACATTGGTTTTTGATATTTTTTTTGCCATGTGTTTTTTTCTGCTGAATTTTGTTTAAACTAGTATGCGTTTATTATGAGTCTACTTAAGAATTTGAATTCTTTTTTGTTAGATGTCATTCATTTGGTTAAAAGATAATTTTATTTTGGTATATTAATTATAGATTTAATCTAGAAAAAATTAAAATACTATTTTTATTTAACTTAGCTTTAAAGAAACTTTTTTGTACTGTAATTTTTTTTTTTTGGAAATGTATTTTTCTTTGACATTGTTATATTTTTTCTGTGCCAAAGCGCTTAATAAGGTGTAATAATATATGTTGATAGTAATATTTTTTTCAGATTGTGATATTTTTATATATCGCACTTTTTTGTGTGATGTCTGTGATAAATCATTGTAGTTAAGAATAAGTTTTGTAATTTAGCTAAAATTATTTATTATGCGTTAGTTACTTGGATTGTTGTTGGGATGTATTGTTGTCGTTTTTCTATGCATTCATTATTTTGTATTTCCTTCTGCCTTTTCGGATGATTCTTCGTTTCACTCCATTTCTTTGGAAGCGGTCTATACTTGGGTTATGCTTCCATGTTTCATCTGAATGTTACTTGATACTATTTGTATACGTTTACTTCTTACACTTCTTATACTTCCATACTTTGTATTCTTACGTATTGTAATATGGATTAGTATATGTAATTATTAGTGACAGTTCTATGTATTTCATGCAAGGAATTGATTAGCTTAATTATTACTATTAGGTATTATGGATCTTTCTTCCTATTTCGATTTCTTTGTTGATTTTCTGTGCTGATCATGCTTCTTTTTTTGATCTTGACTTTACTTTCTATTTATTGTGTCATGTTTGGTCTCAACAGTAATAATACTTAACTTTGTTTGTAAATGATTATTTCGGTGTATTTAGCAGATTATTATGGGTAATATTTGTTTATTGTACACCTGCTTTATTATTTGGCGATGTATTATTTTGACCTTATCATAAAACTATTGTTGTAAGCATGTATTAGAGCTTAGCTGACCCCTCATTTGTCGGTGATGTAGTTTTTTCAAAAAAATGATAAATCATTTTTTTTCTCCAGACCGGGTGGTAACTGTAAAGGTCAAAGGGGAATGATACGTACTATACTGATTATACAGTGTGAATTCAGGGTTGTCGCACTTGTTAGCTGGTTTAATTGTGAGTTGTTTAAACATTTATATGTTAGAAAACAGAGTGTACAGAAAGCGTGTGAGCGCTGGTCATGTAGTTATTCTGTACTGGTTTCGGCCGGCTGTGAATAGCTCAGGGGGAGTCCGTGAACAGCCGAGTCCGGTGTCTGTTTGTGCGGGAGATTGTGTCATCCCGTGGCAGTCTAAGTTGGGCGGTTGACTGGATTCAGCCCTGTATCTTGTGTGTGTTCCCAAGGGTAGTGTAAGGGAACGATATTTGGCCATTTTTCGAGGTGTACTAGTACTTGCCTATTTAGGTGTGTTTATCTGCAGATAAGATGTGATAAATCTGCAGATAAAGATGAGATAAGGGAAGATAAGAGAAGATAAGGTGTAACTTTATGTTAGTGTATACAGGCCGATGTTTTGGATCATATTTACCTCCCTGATAGATTTCTATTGTGCAGGAACGGCGCTAGGAGATAGTAAGGCCATTGTTCCTTTTGGAGGGAGAGTTTCTGGAGATTATAAGGCCAGGAGTTGTGTAGGCCAGATTACTTATAGACTACAGAGCGGACAGTCTTTTGAGTATATATAGATTTAAGGATCCATGAACAGATATCAGAGTTATTAAAGAGATTATAAGGCCAGGAGTTGTGTAGGCCAGATTACTTATAGACTACAGAGAGGACAGTCTTTTGAGTATATATAGATTTAAGCCTGGGTGGCGTTTTGTAACTGCAGTGTCAGCAGTCGTTCTGGTGGAACATTAGAACTGCGAATATATATAGATTTAAGCCTGGGTGGCGTTTTGTAACTGCAGTGTCAGCAGTCGTTCTGGTGGAACATTAGAACTGCGAATATATATAGATCTAAGCCTGGGTGGCGTTTTGTAACTGCAGTGTCAGCAGTCGTTCTGGTGAATTTACTGATGTAACATTAGAACTGAGATGTAAACAGGGTTTACATCATACTGAACAGCTGTAACGTTCTGCGCAATTGATTATTATTGATTTTGTGTATCCTGTTGTACCTGTGTAGTGTATCGTACCGGATTGATGTTGCTGTGTGAATAAATCATGTGCTGTCAATTGGAAATGAACACTAGTCTGATTCGTTGATCTATGCTTGACAGTACAGGGTGAGTGACTGTACCCTTCATACCACTCACTACAGACTTTATACACAGGGACAATACAGAGCTAACCTATTTATCATCTGCTCTGTGTGGGCGCATGTACTACAACAGTCTAATCACTTCAACAGAGAGATACTTTACCAAATATACATTAACAGTACCAATTACCCTGGAAGTAGACTTTATTTATCAGCAGCTTTATTAATTAACTATACTTTATCAGGACTATACTCCCTACGGCGCCACCTCAGATTGGGCTAAAAGAAGCTTTCGCAACAAGCAGAAGAGAAATGAACATTCCGAAAGGAATTCCAGGCAAAATAAACAGCTGAATGCTATCACCTCAATGGTGCAATCCCATAGTCAGCTATGGCTGAAGGAGACTTCTAATATACATATATATACTCACACGAATCAGCAAAAAGAACTACAAAAAATGAAAAAAGAGGGATTTACACAACAATATGGAACGGACAGGAATTTCATTTCTTAGTGGCAACTAGAACAGTTTCAAACAATTTCACTGCTGAGGGAGGATTACTAAAACAGCTGCAATAAATATCATGAAATACATGGGTAATGCTAACGCCAAGATAGTTTTCGTCGTAAGTTACCTATCAGTCGTAAATGAATTATTAATTGAAGGCAGCTATAAATTCAACCAAACGAAGATCTCTGCACACTACAAGATATAAGACAGGTACTTACCAAAGAAGAAGACATTCAAAATCAGGGAAGAGATACAAACAATAATCAACTATAGCTTCAAAGAAGCGTGGCAGATTGGTAGCATTCATTCAACTTGAGAGATAAACTTTATGGCGAACAGAAAAGAATGAGACAGACTGTAAACATTATGAGAAAAATAGAGAACAAACGACAGAGAAGAAGACCAGTAGCACTGAAATTCCAGCTTTGAAAAATAATGAAGTCGGTGTTGAAAAACAAATTAAATTGCATATAAAAAAACTTACACAGCACAATCCAACCCCGATTAAGAAAAAAGGAAGCATAGTAGATCAACTTATCAGACTGAACATGATATAAAAATCAGAATGGGTAAGGAATGTATAAAACAGTTGTCACATTCCCAGATGTAGGAAAGGTTTATGCTGAATGCTTATGGTGAAGATGCACTTTATCAGATTAAAATGATAGGTATATCAAGAAAAAAAATTGCAACTACTAAGATAACCTCAGGAGACATAGTTTATAGTAAAGTGAAATAGTGACAGATCAGATTTCTCCAAGCAACAAAATGGCATTCCACAAGTAAATGCACTGTCATCAACAATATTTAATATTATGGTCAATGACCTAGAAAATGAATTCAGAGACAGACAACTGAGATCATCTAGTGCACTGCTCCGCAACTTTTGTTTTACTTTACAGCTTTACAAATTTTTACTTTACAAATTTCACGGCACACTGTTACACTAAATAGGTGGGTATGGTTAGCATTTAAAAATTCAAGGCCATCATAAGACAAAGCTGCCAAATTTTGTGTGTGTGATGAATTGGTGCATGATGACAACACAACTTATCATTCGTAAGATTGTACATGTGAGATTCGTTCGTAATATTTTACAGTAACATGTAATATTGAGTACCTTTGTATTGATTATTCTTCCTGATGTCAAGTCACATCAGACAGATACACGTGGCACACTCATTGTGGAGCAATGATCTACAGGACAGGGCAAATACTTTCCCAAACTATATAACGATCTGCAAGTTTACATGAATAAGATCTCCGAAAGGATAACAAACTGAAGCTGCTAATTAAATGTACATAAAGCAGCAAGAATTATTATTAGAAGAAATTAGGTAGTGATAAGTAGCACATTAGACGTAAAGGTACCAGAACATAAAAACAACACATTCACAGTAACCAAAAACATATATTTGCATTATAGCCAGAGCATCCTTTGCAAATCCAAACACCATTTGGAAATCTTCTCAGTACATCACAAAAACCAAATTAAGATTATACGAGAGTTGCGCACTTTCTGTACTTTTTAATAGCGCGGAGTGCTGGAGAGTTACAGAAAAGGAAATGTCCAAATTATCCTCGTTCCACACAACGTGCCTAAGGAATATTCTTCGAATTTTTTGGCCGAATACCATCTCCAACCAGGAACTGCTTACACGGTGCAGTTAAAAAGGCATGTACACCATCATTGCAGACAGACGCTGGAAATGGGTTGGCCATGTCCTCAGAAGGGACTCTGACACCAAGACCACAACAGCTATGCTATGGACCCCGGAAGGGCGGCGAAAGAAAGCCAGACCAAAGACAAACTGACGGAGAACAGTGGAAACTGAGATGCACAGCATGAACAAGAGTTGGGGTACGTCACAAAGGATGGCCACCGACCGAGCAAAATGGGGACAGTTTGTTGCTGCACTACAATACGCCACTAGGCGTGATGGAACTGACTGCTTTGTCAGTCAGAGGCTAAGGATCCAATAATAAGAAGAGGATATAGTTGCATCTATACCTACGTAAATTACACTGGATCAACAACTTAACGGAATAAACATCGAGTTAAATTGATGGAAATCGCCAGGAGTGACAGGGGTTACCTACCAGGTATTTCAAAGGAGGCGACAAAGAAGGGTTTGTCATGGGGTCGGCTACCACAACCATTCTAGTAAGTTAACTCGGCCAACCTAGAAGGATGACGGCATTTATCGAGGAGGATTATTCCGTGGTACAGAGAAAGCTTAAAGTAGACTAACCTGCGGACTCATCTTCCTACTTCTAGGAAAATCTCCAGATTTAACACTCGCTCTGATTTAACACTACATGACAAATAGAACAATGCACACTTGATAGTAGAAATGACAAGGTATAAACATTAACATCATGAAACTATGCAACTCAAAATAGATGAGAAAATAAATGGAGGCACTGAACAAGGAAGACGTAGTGCTATCCTCAGAACATGAGCAAGAAAGAGTACATCACAATTAAGGTCTTCTTCCTCTTCCTCGTTCGTCCTGAAAAGGACGTTGGTTGCGTTGTGTCTGTTTACAGCGCAGCTGCGATATCTGCGCCTTTCGGCCGGCACATCCGACTTCAGCACGGCATTTTTTGGGACCGGGTTTGCCTTCCCTCTTTGATCCCTACTCTCTCAGCCAGACTGCAGTGATGCAGCCTGTTTCCAGGACCACCACGTGGAGGTGGAGTAGGGTCTTGGTCAGCTCTGGTTCGCTGACGCAAGCAGTCAAGCTATGAGTCGCTGACTGCATTCTCTATTGCTGCATCTTTTGGGTCCCACAATTAAGGTCTGACTCTACTGTTGTCGGAGGAAGCAGAGAAGGCAAGAATAGAATGGGAAACAGTGGCGCAGATGAATATCAGCAATATTTAAAAGTGCCAAGAGGAAAATAAAGAAGAATATCGTTTAAAAGTCTTCATCAGTTAACGGCAAAAATCATCATCATCAGCTGCCATCTCGGCAACGAAGGTCGGCTGCAATGGATCTCCAGTGTTTTGTGTCTCTTGTCTTCATGGTGCACTCTGATAGACTCTTTCCTGTCCATCTGTTGATGTTATCTTCTCAATTATAGCGCTGTCTTCCTCTAGCATGATTGCCTTCAACTCTCCAAAAGGCCTTAATGTGCAACATAATTTTGCATAAATTCTGGTGGCTTTTCTCTCTTTTTCATTCTTCTTTATTTGTAGTTTTTTCGATCTATCTTCTTATGTTTTTGTTTTGGTTCGTTTCGTATCCCTTTTGTATCTTTTTAAATTGTCGCTGTCTTATACGCCACTTCCTTAGACGATTTCTTGGACAAGGTACCTCAGTGTTCTCTTCCAAGCATCTACGGATCTAGTTAAGTGACCTTTTACTTGTTCCGAAGTTTTGTTCATTCTCTTTTTTTCGTTTCGTTGATTATTTACGAGGCGTGTTCAAATGAAACCCGACCGTGCTGCGCCAAGTGGACATTCGTAGGAGGAGCATGATGACGTCACATCTGACGTAATAAGCACATACGCATGTACAAGTGTGTAAGTGTTCATTCTCCTAGTATTCATTGGTTGTGCTGCAGACCGTTAAAATAATGGCCGGTGCAGTAAGGAATCCGTCCAAAAAATTCAAGTCACAGATTTCCGCCGGTACGGTTATGCTAACCGTATTTTTTGACCATGAAGGGCTTCTATTGGTAGACTTTAAAGAGCCTGGCGTGAACATCAATGCCATCCGCTACAAAGACACACTAGACAACCTGCATACAGCCATCAAGAATAAACGACCCGGCATGCTTTTGCGTGGTGTGATTCTGTTGCACGACAATGCTCGTCCACATGTTGCGAACATTGTGCAGGAAGCGTTAGCAAGGAAAAGGTGGGAAGTTCTGCCACACCCAGCCTACAGCCCCGATCTGTCACCATGTGACTTTCATTTGTTCGGACCCTTTAAAAAATCTCTAAAGGGACAACGATTCGACTCCGGTGCAGACGTCAGGGCCTCGGTGACCGAATGGTTCAATAAGCAACCAAAGTCATTTTTCTCGGACGGCATCCGCCGTCTACCCAAGCAGTGGGATGCGTGTCTGATTGCCTATGGTGACTATTTCTAAAGGACCCCAGTGAGTACTTGCTTCATAACAATTGCTGTATTTAATTCTACTACTCCTGCTGATGTACCTTACATATATTTGTTATAAAGCCACTGGGACGGGTTTCATTTAAACACACCTCGTACTTTCTTGTTTCGTTATTTCTTTCAGGTTTTACGATTTTCTTGTATTATTATTATTATTGTTCTTTTTTCGCTCATCACTGTGGGTGTTTTCTTTTTCCATCTGCTTGTATCGCTCATTTGGTGCATGTTTCTCATCATCGTATGTTTTTGTAGTACCTATATGTAATTCTTATCCTTGTCACCTGTTTGTAACTGTGGCTGACGAAGGGTAAAACCCGAAACGTCCCTTGTTTCATGTGAACCGTTAATTTGTAGAACTGATTCAATACCGTTTTGTTGGTTTATACAGTATACTTATATTCCTTACTGATATGAGTAAATATCATATCATGTTTTGTATACGATCACTTCCTGATTGTATTGTTTATAGCTAAGTAAGGATTGAATACCCTCCAAATGTTCATCCCAAGAATGATGAAAGAGACAAATGTCGTCAATGTAAGTAATGAGGTCTTCTCTGTCAGAGAAGAGTCGTCTCATCATGCGAACGAAGGTCGCAGGTGCGTTAACTAACCCAAAGGACATATAATTGAATTGAAATAGACCCAAAGGAGTTGCGAACGCAGTATAAGGCTTGGATCGTTCCGTTAATGGCACTTGGAAATAGCCTTTAGACAGATCAAATTTAGAGAAAAATGTAGCCGTAGCTAGTCTATCCAATAAAGACTCCAACACGGGAAGTGGTTCCACGCCGTGAATGGTGACCGAATTTAGACGTCTAAAATCTATGCATATACGTATAGATTTCTCTTTTTTCCGGATCAAAACCATCGGAAAACTATAAGGGGAATGAGATGGAGCAATGACATTTAATTTCACCATCTGTTCTAGTTCCTCCTTAACTTGACATTGTAAATGTATCGGTATAGGGTAAGGTTTCAACTTAATCGGTTGAAAGTCTGTCAGAATAATATCATGTTCGATGATATCAGTGTGTCCTGGAACATCAGTAAGGACATCAGCAAAAGAATGTAAGATTGAAGTAACCTGTTTTTTCTGGAAAGAAGATAGAGTTGGCGATATATCAACATCTTTCCAACTTTCAGTAGCCAAGTAGTGAAGACTAGGTAATACTAATAGTGAGTCATTACCATCAGTCAAATCAGAATTTTCCTCCTGTATGACAGCCAAAGAAGAATGACGACAGACAGATTGATCATCATCATCATCATCAGTTGCCATCTCCACAACGAAGGTTGGCTGTAATGGATCTCCAACGTCTTCTGTCTCTTGTCTTGGTGGTGCACTCTGATAGACTCTTTCCTGTCCATCTCTTGATGTTGTCTTCCCACTTATAGCGCTGTCTTCCCCTTGCACGTTTGCCTTCAACTCTCCCTTCTGTTATGGTCTTCTGCAAGGTGTTATGCCTTTTTATGTGGCCAAAGTATTTTAGCTGTCGAACTTTGACCTCCCTCATTAGTTGTCTTTTCATACCTAGATTTTCTAGGACCTCCTTATTTGTTTTCATCTCTTTCCATGAGATACGCCCCATTCTTCTATATATCCACATTTCAAGAGCCTCAATTCTTTCTTCCAACTGCTTATTCATCGTCCATGTTTCTGCACCATACAGAAATGCAGAATATATATAACACTTTATGATTCTCAGTTTTAATTTGTGAGATAACTGTTTCGATGTCAGTATATGTTTCATGTTGTTGAATGTAGCTTTGGCCATTCCTATTCTCTTCTTGATTTCTGTTTCACATCTGCCATCTTCTGTTATTATATGACCGAGATATACGTAGCTCTTGACTTGTTCCAGGATTTCCCCATTTACGCTTATCTTTAATGTGGGTTTATCGTCTGTTTTGCTAATTATCATAGTTTTTGTTTTCTCAATATTAATGTCGAGTCCATATTCCTGACTTATACTGTTCACTTGCTTCACTAGTTCTTGTAACTCCTGTTCGCTTTCAGCTAACAACACGGTATCATCTGCATATCTAAGGTTGTTTATTGACCTTCCACTGATGTTCAGTCCTGGTATTTCCTGTATCTGTTTGAAAATTTTTTCGGTGTATAAATTAAATAGGCAGGGGGACAGCACACAACCTTGTCTGACACCTCTTTTTATGTCTATGAATGGTGAATAATTCCTTCCAGATCTTACTGTGGCAGTTTGCTCCCAATAAAGGTTACTGAGTATTCTTATATCTTTTCCATCAATACCTATGTCTTCGAGGCATTCAATTATTTTCTCATGATGGACTCTGTCAAAAGCCTTCTTATAGTCAATGAAGCACATATACATACTTTTTTGGACCGCTGTATATTTTTCTGCTAATATTCTTAGGCAAAATATTGCCTCTCTTGTTCCACTGTTCCGTCTAAAACCAAACTGCTCTTCCTGGATTTCGCTGTCTACTTTACTTTTTATTCTTTCCTGTATGATTTTGAGCAGTATCTTAATTGCATGACTCATCAGGCTGATTGTTCTGAAGTCTGAGCATTCTGTTGCATTTGGTTTTTTGGGCAATGTTATAAAAACTGATGTCTTCATGTCGTGTGGTATATATCCTGTATTGTATACATCGTTGCATATTTCTGTGATTGTATCTACACCAAAGCTCTCCAGAGCTTCTATCATTTCAATTTTTATGTTATCCATGCCTGCTGATTTTCCTTTTTGTATCATATGAATGGCATTCTCTACTTCTGCTCAAGATTGATCAAGAACCTCAAAGACTGGTCTTAGATATGGTGGACGTGTATGAAACTGCTGTAACATATTGATATGAAAAGTTTTTTCTTTTCCCTCTACTGAGACAATATAATCAACATCAGACAGTTTCTCCACAATCCTGTAAGGTCCTCTCCATGACACTAATAATTTGTTATCTCTCCTGGGTAATAGTACGTAAGCTTCATCACCAGGCCAAAGTTGGCGTAATTTGCGGTTTTGGTTAATAAATAACCTTGCCCTAAGCTTTGCCTTTTCAGATGAACCTACTGCTATTTGGCATGCGTCTATTATTTTTTTCCTCAAATTGACCACATATTGATATGAGGTCTGAACCTCTTTATTCATCTCAGCACCAATTAAAAGTTGTTTTAATATAGACATTGGGCCTCCTGGTCTGGCGCCAAAAACCAATTCGAATGGACTAAAGCCTGTATGTTCATTTTTTATCTCTCGATACGCAAATAAAATAGCTGGGAGAACTCTGTCCCAATTTTGAGGATATTTAATTGTAACTTTATGTAGCATTTGTTTTAAGGATCTGTTGAGGACTTCTATAGACTAAGATTGGATTTCAGGAGATTTCATTTTTAGGTTATAAAGTAGGAGGAGGTTTTTTGAAAACAGAGGATACTACCATCTCTAGAATTCTAAACCTTGATTTACCCAGGACAAAAAAACAAGTTAGAAGTATTCTGGGGCTCCTAAACTTTTATCGTAAGTTTATCCCCAATTTTGCAGAGTATACGTCCGTGTTGTCATCACTGGTGAAGAAAGAGTCACCAAATAGGTTTGTTTGTAGTCGAGAATGTAGTGTAACTTTGGATAGATTAAAATGTCTGTTTTCCAAGTTGCCTATATTGAGATTGCCTGATCCTTCTAAACATTTTACTCTTAGAGTCGACGCTTCAAAAACGTCCATTGGAGGTTCGCTGTTGCAAGAATGGAATGGCTGTTTACATCCGACACTTTATGTTAGCAGGAAGCTAATTCCTACTGAGCAGCGTTACCCGGTCATTGAAAGAGAGCTGCTGGCTCTTGTGTTCTGCTTCTCTAAACTGCAGCGCTACCTGCTTGGTGCAAGTTTCACACTCGAGACGGACCAAAGAGCACTTTCTTACCTGAAAACGGCGAGATTTAAGAATGCAAAAGCTGCCCGTGCCTCATTGGCCCTTCAACCCTATCAATACCAGATAAAGCCTATCGAAGGAAAGGTGAATGTTATAGCTGACGTGTTGTCGAGATGCGTGAAGCATCCGCTATCTCCAGTTGTCGCCACAAATGCTACTGCGATCCAACTTTGATACTCAATAAGTACAGAACTTCCTTTCTGACAAGTCGGGAATTATTTCACAAATATGAAGCATCATGAACTAAGGCACATGCCTTCCGTTAACAGATATACCCCATATTTCAGGGATTACAGCCACATTGCTTCGTCATGCACTTAAACCAGTTGCAAAACAGGAGACATTATGCCAAGCAACATGATGATGATGAATTTCTGTTCATCCGAAGTCAACCGATATATTCAATCGTTCGGCGTAGGATGTCTAGTGCACGTGATCAAGGACAATACTGCGCTACTATATGCACGTTGTAGAATGACTCTTGGCGGTATGACTATCCAGTTCTGTACATATCAGATACTTTGCTGCAATTTCCAAAATGATTTGCACAAATTATATGACTGTAACGTTTGAAAAAAGGGAAGTAACTAAAATTACTTACTCCAAAGTTCAAAAAGGGACATAACAAAGAAATTATATTTCAACATATACTTATAAAATTCTCAAGTACAGGATGAAGAATGGTATCTATGCTGTATACGCTATTGCATGGAAGACAAACATCGACAACCGACATAGATGAAAAACGGATTTTTTCAATGAACTATTTCGTTCCGGCATATGTACTTAACTGGAAATCAATAACAATGATGTGTGAATAAGTGCGAACTAGTGACTTACTGAAACTTTAATTCTTTTAAATACTTCTACAGGAAGAACTTTGTATGGTCTAACGTGACCAGTTTTAATAACACTAGTGATATTACATTGGTTTATTAATGTGTCACTATGTGAATTGAATTACATTGGTGCTTACACTTAGTATAACCTATAACCTTCGCATGTTTAGATATTAAGTAATATATCTTCACATGACATCTCATTAACATTGTCATTCACCACATGACATTGCATACATACAAATATTAATAACTATTTTGACATATTGTCACAGTCACCATTTATATTTTGACTTGTCTGCCTCATATGTTCTATTCTGTCTTTGATTGCTTATTATGCATTTCATTTGATAGATAGGTAGACTTACATACCGACATGACTTAAGGCGTTTGTTGACATGGTATGCTGTATGAGTGCCATGACTGACATATTGACTTTTTCCACACTGCCTTCTAATTAATGTAGTTACCTCACATTTGTGTCAAAAGAGCGTCTTCTAAACGATAATGGGTTTGGTAATGTTATTACTAAATACCACACCTTGTGTGTCAAATTGTCGATTATGGAGCACGCCTCTAGGTGTTATCATAATGATGACAGTTGAGATTCAGGATATTGTCATATGGTTTCTCCAGTGACCTTGTAGATTGTACTATGGAAATAATGAAAAGTTCCTTTTCATTATTTTAGTCCAGGGGGGAGTAAATGATATGAGTAAATATCATATCATGTTTTGTATACGATCACTTCCTGATTGTATTGTTTATACACGGTAGTCCGTGGTTACAGGAAGTGACGTCTTGTCGGCTGCTCAAATTGATAGCAGACGGCAACTTTAAATTGGGACAAGTTGAGCGTTCTTTAAATCACTTGGGCTTGTGTCTCCGGCCTGTGTAGATGGCATATGTCCGTATGGGCGATATCTTCAGCTTGTGTTATTAATCCACCTGCATGCTATCTTACCATCAATTGTATTACAGCTTCTACTGCAAGTGTATTATCAGTTTAGGCAAATGCAGAGTGTGAAGTTTTCTAAATGCGTGAGTACCAGACTTTATTAAAATGCATGATGTCTCCGAGGACGAGACTGTAGCCTAGACACGACTAGAAGAGAATCCTTATATTGTGCACTTTGAAGAGATGCTGAACAATATTGTGATGTAATAAATATTTGTACACTGTCAATGGTTATTGACGTGTTTGTGCCTGGGTGCCTGTGTACGGGCCAGGGAGTTGGGATATGTCTGACCAAAATTGAACCCACAGTAATATTACGTGCAAAGCCATTAGCATAACCCTGGAAGGCGACTCAAGGCCTAAATAGAGACCGAGTGTCAAAGCATGGAGTCTATTGCACTCTGGATCCAATCCATAGCAAGTCAAGCTATTTAAGGAATTGTACCAGTATCACTTACCAGTTTTACAGCAGCCCCTTAATTTGTTGCCTTCAACTCTGCATTTTGTTGTGGTTTCAGAAAGGTGTTATGTCTTATTCCATGGCCAATAAAGAATACGTTAAATCTAGTTTTACACCTGACACCAAAATGTGATAAACCAAAGGTAAAGACATAAAAATCTCGATAAGTGACCTAAATGTAAAATTACGAACAGAAGAAAGGGGTTGCAGACATATCTGAAAAAAAAAATAATGGGAAAATGCAAGAAAACTGAGAAATATTCAGAACATTTAAAATCAGCTTGCTGTAGCAGAGTTCGATATAAATAAAATGCATAATGCAAAATTTATTTTGCCATACCACTGGACCGAAAATCACACCTGACAAAAATGCATAAACAAAAAGTGAAGAACCCCATTACATTGCGTTAACAATGATGTATCAAATTACCATTCTCTATTATAAAAATAAATAAAAATTCCTAAACTCAGAAGATATATAACACATAGTTACAGACAACAGTTTAAATTGGGATATCTCAGGAACAGGCAACAAAAAGAAAAAAATCAAATTACTGTTACAATATTCTAAAAGTGACATATGCTCCACCAACTAGACGATTTAGCAAATAAAACTACCACCTACCAACAGAGAGCAGATTGGTGGAATGAGGCACGTGAAAAGTGTTTAAACAAACGCCAGTACAATGCATTTATAATAACAGAAACCAGCACACACACGAACACACACGCACAAATATATATCCTGCCAAAATTGGGGTCTCGTCTTGAGATAATTGAACCTGGAGACATAATTGCGAGCTCTGCTCTGATCAGCAGTATATAACACAGACGCATACGTCGGCTTCAACATTTCACAAAGAAGATTGTGTTTTATATCGCAGAGTGAGACATGAGAAGCAACTTGTTGTTCCACGCTCAATAATAGCTCACATCATGAAAGTTGGACACATGTTGCCGTCAGGACACTTGTCATTGGGCGCAAAGATGTGCAAAATTAATGCACATTAATTTTGGCCTAGTTGGTGGATGGATATAAGGAAATACGTACAAAACTGTACCAACTGCGGCCAAAAAAAACCCCCAAAAAACAAAGAGGAAAGTACAACAAAGAAAAATCGAACGCCCCAATATTGATATTTAATAAATATCTTAGGCTGCTGGGTGTGTGGCGAAAATTATTGGTCCTCTTTTTCTTGTCTTATATCCTCTCCAGCAGTGCTACTCGGCCATTCCTTCTACATGCTCATTTTTCCAGTATTGGTGTTTACACTTTCATCGGTCGAGGTTATCTTGTCTTATCTTTTTAACCATCCAGGGTTACATGGCCGCTTGACCGGTTCTGCAGCCACGTCGGCGCGTTTGTTTGATAATTCGTCAACACTAGACGGATTCATCATCAATCAATACCCTCTAGCTCCCCAAGGAGCATAGGCCTTCAACAAACACATGCCAAGTCCTCTTGTCCCGTGCCATCCGCTCAAGATCTTTCCATGATTTCCTCATCATTTTCACCACTGTATCCTGATTTCTCCATGTGTTTTTGGTCTACCTCTGCCTCTCTTTCCCTGTGGATTCCAGAACAAGGACTGCCTTGTAATGCTATCAACAGGTTTCCTTAATGTGTGTCCTATCCAGTGTCTTCTTCTCAACTCTTGTTCCACCGGCACTTGTCTGGTTCTTGTCATCATTCCACATTTGTGACTTTGTCATACCATTTCAGTCCTTCTATTCTACGCAAGCACCTGTTTATAAAAATCTGTAGCATTTTGGTTGTTGTTTTTGTTGTTCTCCATGTCTCTTAGCCATACAATAGGACTGACTTGACATCTGAGTTGAAAATTCTTATTTTCGTGTTGGACTTAACTTCTCTTGTTCTTTATGTCTTTCTTTATTTCCTCTCTACTTGGTCGTTCACAGCTGATTTGTAGCGCCTCCTCTGCAGGCTGGATGTCTGAGGGATTAGTTGGAGCTGGTCTATTGAGAAGTTCCTCAAAATGTTATGTCCATCTCTTCATGTTTTCTTGTATATTACTAAAGAATTTTCCATTCGTATCTTTTGTGAGACCATTTGTTTGCTTATATTTCCCTGTTAGCTTCTTTGTGTTGTCGTACAGGTCCTTCATATTTCCTTTGGCTGCAGCTTCCTCTGCTTCCCTTGCCAACTTTTCAACATACTTCCTCTTTTTGATGTTTCTTCTTACTTCTTTGTTTGCTTCTATGTACACTTCATGAGCCTTGGGTTTGGAGCTTCTGGTTTTGCTTCTGTTTAAATCTGCTTTCTTGTTTTTTCTGTCTTCTGTCTTGCTAATGGTTTCTGTTGTAATCCATGCTTTGTGCTGATGTTCTCTTTTTCTCAGTACTTCTTCACATGTCTCGTTCCATATATTTTTTACTTGTTGCCAGTGGTCTTCCGTATCTACTTCATCTTCCAGCTGTTGGAGTACTTGGTATTTGTTGGATATTGTGAGTTTAAAATTTCACTTATTTCCTGATTTCTTAGATATCCCACATTATACTGTTGTCTTAGCTATATACTGTTGTAAATTTCTTGAATTGTTTTAGCCAACAGAAGATGGTGATCTGATACCACATCTGCTCCTCTATATACTTTTACATCATGCAATGATGACTTAAACTTCTTACTTATGCATATGTGATCAATCTGATTCTCAGTTCTTTGGTCTGGTGATATCCATGTTGCTTTATGTATTCTTTTATGTGGACATATTCTTCCTCCTATAACTAGTTGATTTGAAGCACAGAAGTTAGCTAATAGTTCCCCATTCTCGTTCATCATACCTAATCCATGCTTTCCCATGATTTCTTCAAAGCCAGTGTTTTCTGTTCCTATTTTCACCTTTAGGTCCCCCATCAAAATTGTGATGTCCTTTCGTTTCTTTTTGTCCAAGACATTTTGTAGTCTGGTGTAAAAATCTTCGTTCTCAGATTCTTCTTTATCGTTTGTTGGTGCATAACATTGGATGATGTTTATATTTACTTTCTTTTTGGCTGATTTAAACCTTGCTGTTATAATTCGGGGTCCCATTGCTTCCCATTCTATAAGTGCTTTCTGTGCTTCCCTAGACAGCATAAGAGCCACCCCTTCACTGTGGTGGGCTCTTTCCACCTCACGTCCTGAGGACAACACCATTTCTCCTGTGATCAATCTCCTCCTCTCTCGCAGAGACCAAGGATATCAATCATGGAAAATCATTTCTGCTGCTACCTATGCAGTTTTCCCTTGTTCATATAGAGAGCGAACATTCCAGTTGCCAATTCTGGAGATTTTCCTAGTCGGCAACTCAGACTCCTTTCGGCTTTCTCTGTGTTGCTTCATGCGCCTCTTTTCCAGAGGACCTTCTTCTGTTTTGGGCGGCTGAGTTGATTTATATTCAGTATTTGACTTGTCCATATTTGTTGAAGTTTTTTTTTGTTAAAAGTTTTTTTACGGGATGGGGTAACCAGCCCCACGCGCCACCCTCCTTAGTAGCTTTTTACGACATGCATGGTCGGTCACAGAGTTACTATTCTTTGCTCCCTTTCGGGCCCCGGTAACACACGGGTGACTAGAAGGATTAGTGATACATGTCTCCTTTGCTCCGGCTGAGGAGTGGAGACAAACCCAGATGTGTGTCGGAGAATGTTGTTAACGAACGTTTGATTCATGAACATAGCCATAAAGAATTACCACAAAACCACGTTGCTCGGGTTTTCCAATATGGATAACAGGTGGTATTTGAAGATATTGTGTTAACTTGCAGAGATGACAAGATGAAGAGGAGTGGAATGCGAGAGGTGATATAACATTTCCGGCAGATGACTTTGCTGTAATAAACAACTATGAGAAAATAACATCTTGGAAGAGATTATCAGTGATAGATCGGTGATGTAGTGAATGTGGTAAACATGACAAGCGACACGAAAGTGGGAAGACCTTATATGGTCATGAAGTATGCAGACGATTTTGAAAATAACATGCAAGGGGAATATCGTGTGTTGGCATGTAATAAGGGTGGGGGAACCCCTACCAAAATCATACCCTTATTGGCGGTTGGTTTGGTATTGGAATGCTAAACTGAACTTCTTCTGATTGGATCATTCTCAGAGAAGAAAAATGTGCGTGGGAGCGAAAATTTTGCTTATAACTTACATAATCTTTAGACTTACGAACTGACTTCCAATTTTGTCAAGGAGAAATCATAGACAGCCAGGAGCACGGAATATTAGGATCCCAATATAGGACAGATCGTAGGACTGGAAGTGAATTCCAAAGTTAGAAAGGAGTAGCCCCAGATGCCCCAAATTCTAGGTTCCTACTTCAAGTGTGCCCAGTTGACACCTAACACACCTGAAGGTCTACGGCATCTTAAACAACTGCCCGACATATTACGGCCGGTTTATGAGTATCAAGTCTGTGGATATAATTCTTAACCTAAAATTTATCGGGGTGAGTTGTTTTTATATATATATATATATATATATATATATATATATATATATATATATATATATATATATATATATATATATATATGTATATGTGTGTGTGTTTGTGTGTGTGTGTGTGTATGGCTTGAGGTTGTACAGTTGCATATGGGGCTGGAAACCTCATCATGTGGAATAAGTTTCCTTATGAATCACCACTGCAAGAGCTGGTGACTGCTTCATGCGGGCTTCCTCATAAGAAGTAAACGGCAGAGGTGGCTCCAGGCTCCATGAGAAGCAGGGAGTAGATGAAGATATCATGATGTATACACCAACATTTTAGTAAGTTTTATAAGTATAAATTTATATGCATAATGTTGAGGATTGTTTCGGGGTTTGCAGGCATGTGAATGGTTGCAAACATTCGCATGGTTGCACCACGAACCACCTCAGCTGAATGAGTACTGGAAAATCGCGCAAATCGATGTATGACGCGTCAAGCCTAGTAACCGCAGTCTATGTGTGGCCGTAGCGCCGTCCAGCAGTGTTTCAAAAGTGTGGCAGAGCCACTTATGGATTGTGTATAAAATGTGTGGCATGGCCACTGATTAAGGATATGTATATTAAATGGTATAACCATTGTGAATTATAAATAGCGTAAATCCGTATAGATCATGCTGGGAAAGCAATTAAGTCAAATGTATAGGACCAGAGAGTCCAAAGTATAATCGCGAATATCGGAGGATACGTTCGCAAGTGAAGTTATATATATGGCAGTTAAAGCCTGACGAGGAAAGCCAAAGTATTGAATAAGTAGACATAGACGGAATATATGGATATTAAATAAGGATATCACGAGTATTAATAAGTGATAATAATTCCAAGAGACGGATTGGAAAGAGTTGGTTGCAGACTCTAAAACGCTATAGAATTAACGGTTAACTCAGACGTGCAATGTCTGTAGGATGAACATTGAGTAGATCCTAGAACTATGTTTAATGCCAAGTATTAATTGTGTGAAACGTTCTGTATTCATTTGGGAAAAAGGACATGTATTAAATATTCAGTCGTCAATGGAACTTGTCTTAATTGCCTGAATTATTCAAGTTCAACTATGTGCTGTGACTGTTCATGTAACCCTTGCAAGGTCAGTCCAGACTATCACATTTATCTACAAGATTAATCATAAAACTAATACACACTGCTGGAGAATTAATATGAAGTAATGAACGACACTGAATTAAATAATAATAATTGAATCACACAATAACGGCTCTAAATCTGCAATTGAACTATAAGCCGAAATGGTAGAGATGAATATAATACCTAAAGAATTATTGACGAGCAACCCAATAACTCACGTCCAACGGGGCTGTATCTGGTAAGGATAACTAACAACAGATTCCCATAATATCAGAAGACAGTCGCACCCCGTAACATCTGGTGTCAGTCCCGTAACATCTGGTGTCAGAAGTGTAGAATTCATCTTCTCCGTTACCCAATTTGACGAACTAACGTTCAAGTGTCAGGCTCAAGTTGGGAACATTTCGGTTGAAACAACTTCAAGAACATTTCAGTTCGAAACGGTCAAAGTCACAGTGGAAATTGAATAGTTCGAATAATTTTATTCAAGACGCAAGTCTAATCTGGCAACTCAAGTACGCACAGAAACCTACGAATGTCAAGGTCGAGTCAAAATTCCTGCTAACGGTCACTTTCGGCGCTGAGGTAACTTGATCTTACTTCTTCAAATCGTTGATCCTGAACCGACCCAGAGAACAGTGAAGACCAGCCATACCCTTGCTGTACGTCCAGATCAACCGGGAAAATATTTCGACAGAAATTCGTTCGATACTAAATGTGAACGAATTATATTATCTTCAATCAACCGGACGTCTGCTGCTCAATGATGACGACTCAAACAGCTGTGTGAATCTTGTTGTGGTTTTCATAAATCACAATGGCGGGATCTTATTAAGATAAGTTCTTGTCTAGATTAGAGCTCTTGACTAGAGTGTGTTGTCCAGTTGGCTAGCTTTGGCCTTCAATTTTTCTCCACTGTCACTTGCCTGTTTTATTTGCAGTTCTACTCATTATCATTATGTGTATAAAACCTATCTGTTTTATGTAAATTCGTGGGAAGGTTGGCTAGGGCTTATTCTGTACTCGAATATATTTCCTTGCGGAAAAATTCAAGTAAGAATAACGACTTTTAGGGCTAAATGATTGTATTTGCTGACTGAAGAACTAACTCTTTTGTTAGGATATAAATTAACTGAAGCTTCAGTTCGCAATACAAACATATTTTTTTGTGCTAGTTGTGACGTCACGTGCCTACGTCATTTTAATTTGCATAACCTAGTTTCCGTATTGTTTACAATTTTATTCGTCTGTGATCTAAAATCTCTTGTCTCATTGTTAATTTAAGGACGACTTGTATCGTAAAATTTTTGTAATGTTATTTAAACATTTCATTTTCTCTTATTAATATGTCTAGTTCCTACTTAGTTTCTTTATATCTGTTTGATGGTGTCGTATAACTGAACATATCATTTCATTGTAGTTCATTTTCTTGTTCCATCCATTGTCTATTGTCACCTGTGCTTGTCTCTGGCTTACATTGAATATCATAGTTACATTGGATTAACTGATATCACATATTCATAATATATTTACTGACAAATAATATACTTACATAAGTTATTGAGAAACGTATCACCATGTCTACGTTAGAAGATTTTATCAAGATTGGACAGAGCTTAGGTAAATCAGGAGATGATCTTCAGATTTATGCTGAGACTAGATATGAAAAGCATTTATCTCAACTTGAGAGAATTGAACAACGTGAACTTAGAAAGTTGGAATTAGCCCAAGAAAAAGAACTTAAATAAAAAGAAATGGCTCAAAAAGAAAAAGAAATGGCTCAACAAGATAAAGAGAGAGAATTACAAAAAGAACTTAAAGAAAAAGAAATGGCTCAACAAGAAAAAGAGAGAGAATTAGAAAAGGAAAAAATGGAATTAAGGAAAATGGAACTTCGTCAATTAGACCAGGCTCATAAACATGCTATGGAGCTTGAATCTTTAAGACTAAATGCTGAGAAAGAACAGGCTTTGGAATTGGCTAAGGTACAATCAAAGCAGTCTAAGCATTCAGCTAATTCAAATGTATTTTACCCTAAATTGAAGATACCACATTTCGATCAGTCTAGAGATTGCGTGGATTCCTTTTTATCCAGATTTATTATGAAGGTTACAGGTTTAAATATACCTAAGGAAAGATGGTGTAGTCTCTTGGTTGATTTTTTGACCGGGGACTCACTCAAAATTTTCATGAATCTGGATGAGAAAAGCAGAAACGATTTTGATGTCGTAAAAGAAGTACTTCTGAGACGGTTCCAGTTAACTGAATCTGGATTCCGAGATCGTTTCCATACGGCTAAGCCAAGTAAGGATGCTGACTTTGGGGAATTTATTGCTTCCATTAAACATTTTTTCAATAGATGGATAGATTTGTCAGGTATTACCAAATCATATGAAGGGTTGATGGATCTCATGCTACGGGATAAAGTGCTATCCTCGTGTAGTCATGAATTAGAATCCTTCCTACAGGAGAGACACCCTAATTCTATTGAAGAATACGAAAAACTCGGTAGACAATTTGTCACGGCACATCCAAACAAGGATGTACATAGATCTTTTCCTCGAGATCCAATGCCTGCGTGCTCAGCACTCCACGATCATAGATCTTATGATCACCGACCTAGATCGAAGAGCGTCGACGGACGATATCGTACAAATTTTCGTCAAGAATATCGGGGGTCTTACAACTTCCCTCGTTATCGCTCTCCTTCAAGATTCTACCATCGGAGTTATCGAGGTTATTCACCTCATGATCGTGGATGCCACAAAGGTAGGGGTCGTGATGATTATCACAAACAATATCATAGAGATTACAATGATCATAGATCATCGTACAATAAGAGTGATGATAACGATGAGTCAACAGATTTTCATTATGATAAGAGGAAGGCATTCAAAAAGAAAACAGGTCTATCTAGATCTTCTTCGAAGAACAAGGACAAATTTAATCATGCTAATGCATGTACTGGCAAAAGTGGTCATGATAGCGATGAGAACAAACATGCTAATTCATGTAGTATGTTAGATGACTCTTGTTATGTTTGTCAATCACATCTGATATCAGATAGGAAAAAGACACTTCTTTGCGGACACACTATGTCTTCAATGTCTGCTTGTGAGAATTTAGGACGTCTCACATACCATAAGGGATTTTTATATGGAAAAGAGGTAAGAGTTTTGAGGGATAGCGGATGTTCCACGGTCGGAATACAGCACTCGCTTATCGAGCCCTCTGCATTCACGGGTAAAACTGTGAAATGCGTTACATTTGGTGGGAATGTGGAGAAATTCCCAGTAGCACGTGTCTATATCGACACACCTTTTTACACAGGTACTGTTTATGCCTGCGGCTTAAGAGCTCCCGTGGCTGAAATAATCTTAGGTAACATACCTGGAGTTAGAGATTGCACTCCAGATGAGGTCGCAAAATGGGTTGAATCTCACCCACTGGTGGCAAATGCTGTTGTCACCAGAGAACAACAGTTGGCTACAGATATGGCCTACACCTGTATTAGAGGCAATTATGTCTCCGGACTTACTAATGTGGAACTGATGACAAGAACTGGACAAGTGCCAGTGGAACAAGAGATGAGAAGAAGACGATGGCGATGGATAGGACACACACTGAGGAAACCTGTTGATAGCATTACAAGGCAGTCCTTGTTCTGGAACCCCCCCAGGGCAAGAGAGGCAGAGGAAGACCAAGAAGTACATGGAGAAGAGAGTTGGAAACAGAGGTGAAAATGATGAGGAGAACATGGAAAGAACTTGAGATGATGGCACGTGACAGGAGGACTTGGCATGTGTTTGTTGAAGGCCTATGCTCCTTTGGGAGTGGAGGGTTCATGATGTCTCCGGGCGCGTTGCTGCAGCACCAAACAACAAAAAAATGATCCAAGTTTACAGCGTTTATTTGCGCTAGCAGAGAAAAAAGTTATTAAACATACGAGATCAGCACAACATTGGTTTCAAGTTAAGAAATCCATACTAACAAGATACTATGATGATGGTATTTCTATTATTCATCAGGCGGTGGTTCCAAAAGAATATAGACCATTGGTGTTACAGACAGGGCATGACTCTCCCATGGCAGGTCACATGGGCATTAAAAGAACATTATTTAGAGTCACCTCACAATTTTATTGGCCTGGCGTCAATGGGGACACAAAATTGTATTGCAGGTCATGTACGACATGTCAGAGCATTTCACGTAAGGGCAGGTTCCATACGGCACCCTTACAAATCACTGACGTACCATAAAGACTATTTAAAAAGATAGCAATAGATATTATTGGTCCTTTATCAATTCCATCTAATAATGGGTTCCGATATATCTTAACCTGTATAGATCTTTGTACACGGTGGCCTGAGGCCATACCTCTGAAAACCATTACTACTGCGTCAGTATCTGATGCATTATTTTCAATTTTTTGTCGTATTGGTTTTCCGGAAGAAATCTTGTCGGACAGAGGTTCACAATTCACCTCAAACATTATGAAGGAGGTGGAGTCGATGCTATCCATTCACCATTCGTTTTCCAGTGCATACCATGCACAAACGAACGGGGTTTGTGAGCGCTACAATGGGGCGCTCAAACAGATTCTTCATAAGATCACTGAGGAATGTCCTCGTGACTGGGACCGGCTCCTTTGTGCAGCCTTATTTGCATATCGAGAGGTCCCCCACGAAAGTACGGGCTTTAGTCCGTACGGTTTCGTTTATGGCTCTAATCCACGTGGCCCAATGATGATTTTAAGGAATTTGTTGGTCGGATCATCAGTAGATGAATCCATTCGTACTAGTTATGAGCTAGTTATTGAACTTCGACAAAGAATCATTGATGCGTGCACCTATCCATCTGATAGCATCAAATCAGCTACACAAAAATCTAGATTATTCCATAATCAAAATAGAACGTTACGATATTTTAATCCTGGGGGAAAAGTTTGGTTACTACTTCCTCATGATGACAATAAACTTTTGGTTTCATGGCAGGGTCCATTTGTGATCATTAAACGGGTCACGGATGTTGATTACGCTATAAACATAAGAGGGAAAATTAAAACTTTCCATGTCAATATGCTGAAATTGGCAGTGGAAAGACCACAAGAGTTAATTCCCATTATTAACTCTGTTTCTGAGTCTTCTGCTCATATTTCTTCTTTCGCATTAGTGAATGAGGAAGATACTACATCTTCGATTCCTCTACAGTTTTCTTTACCATCTTTACAATCTCCCGAATCTTGGAAGGATGTCACAATTTCTTCGACTTTGTCATCTACACAACAAAGTCAAATTCAAGAAATTCTTCTTTCTTTTAATGATGTACTTACTGACCTTCCAGGTCGAACATCTCTGATTTCTCATGACATCATTCTGACAGACAATCATCCTATTAAATTAAGACCTTACCCTATTTCTCTACATCACAAAGATAGAGTTGAGAAGGATCTGAAGGATATGGTAAGATTGGGAGTTATATCTCCATCAGAGTCACATTATGCTTTTCCTATGGTAATTGTAAAAAAGAGGGATGGTTCGCTCCGTATTTGTATTGATTTCAGACGTCTTAACAGTATCACAATTAATGACGCTGAACCAATGCATTTGTTGGACGACCTACTTTCTCAAGTTTCACAAGCTACTTACTTTAGTAAATTAGATCTGTCGAAAGGATATTGGCAGATACCTCTTACAGAACATGCTAAGCCTTTCACCGCCTTTACTACTCCATTTGGATTGTTCCAATGGAATTATATGTGCTTCGGCCTTGTAAACGCGCCTGCGACATTTGTGCGCATGATGCGCCGCCTTCTCGGCGATAGAAAAAATGTCATCACATACATTGATGACATCTGTCTATTTCACGACTCATGGGAAGACCACATTACTGGTTTGTCTTCTCTACTTCTTACACTACGACAAAATGGTTTGACTGTAAGACCTTCTAAGGTCCAGATAGGTTGTCGGGAGATTACATTTCTGGGTCACCGCATAGGTAACCACAGATTACATCCTGACGACAATACAGTCAAGTGCATACTAGATATTGCTACCCCATCATCGAAGAAGAAAGTGAGAAGCTTGTTGGGGTTAATTAATTATTACCATAAATTTATACCACACTTCTCACAGATTTCTGCTCCTTTGTCCGGATTGCTGGCCAAAGGTAGTCCAAAAAAAATTTTATGGACACCGCAGTGTGAAGAAGCTCTGATTAAGATAAAGAATTTATTTAAGAATCCTCCTATTCTATTATTACCAAATTTACATGTACCATTTGTGATTTAAACAGATGCTTCGAGTTGCGGAATCGCAAGATGTTTGCTTCAATGCTATGAAGAAATTCTACATCCGTGCTTGTTTGTATCACGCAAGCTTACACCTGCTGAACAAAAATATGCAACAGGCGAGCGCGAGCTTTTGGCTGTGGTCTGGTGCCTGGAGAAACTGTCTAAATATCTGATCGGGAAGAAGTTTTATATTCAGACAGACCACAGCCCACTTACTTTCATCACTGCCAGAACAATGCGTAATGCGAGAATACACAGATGGTTCCTATTACTACAGGAGTTCGCATTTACCATCATACCGATTTCTGGAACAGATAATAATCTTGCGGACTTGTTATCTAGAAATTTTTCTTCACAGGATTGAATATGACTTTGTCTTTTGGGCGTGACCAAAGTTGACTATATGTATATGATTTTGTGATTGTCATTTCTAATTATGAGTGTTAATTTAATTATAACATACTTAATGATGGATAACATTCATAGATTATAGTCGGGTACATCTTCGCCACCACTCTAACACGTGCCACGAGTGTCACGTTTGGGAGCGAGGGGGATGATGTTGAGGATTGTTTCGGAGTTTGCAGGCATGTGAATGGTTGCAAACATTCGCATGGTTGCACCACGAACCACCTCAGCTGAATGAGTACTGGAAAATCGCGCAAATCGATGTATGACGCGTCAAGCCTAGTAACCGCAGTCTATGTGTGGCCGTAGCGCCGTCCAGCAGTGTTTCAAAAGTGTGGCAGAGCCACTTATGGATTGTGTATAAAATGTGTGGCATGGCCACTGATTAAGGATATGTATATTAAATGGTATAACCATTGTGAATTATAAATAGCGTAAATCCGTATAGATCATGCTGGGAAAGCAATCAAGTCAAATGTATAGGACCAGAGAGTCCAAAGTATAATCGCGAATATCGGAGGATACGTTCGCAAGTGAAGTTATATATATGGCAGTTAAAGCCTGACGAGGAAAGCCAAAGTATTGAATAAGTAGACGTAGACGGAATATATGGATATTAAATAGGGATATCACGAGTATTAATAAGTGATAATAATTCCAAGAGACGGATTGGAAAGAGTTGGTTGCAGACTCTAAAACGCTATAGAATTAACGGTTAACTCAGACGTGCAATGTCTGTAGGATGAACATTGAGTAGATCCTAGAACTATGTTTAATGCCAAGTATTAATTGTGTGAAACGTTCTGTATTCATTTGGGAAAAAGGACATGTATTAAATATTCAGTCGTCAATGGAACTTGTCTTAATTGCCTGAATTATTCAAGTTCAACTATGTGCTGTGACTGTTGATGTAACCCTTGCAAGGTCAGTCCAGACTATCACATTTATCTACAAGATAATGTTGCATTTGTCGTCTTCCACGGTCCAAAAGCAATTTCATCTGATTCATTGGGTTTAGATATAATGCTCAAGGATAACGGGAACAATTCTGAGGAAGATGAAATGGTGGATGGAAGTGGAGATCGTCTGATTTTATATCAGGAGACCCCATACTTAAAAGAGGCAATTGTTTCCTCTCAGTTTGCTGTACAAGTTGCCAGCAGTTGATGCAAGACGCCTACATCAGACGGGTCTTGGAGACGCTTGCAACCTTAGTAATTACTCCGGTCTTACTACAAGGAACGAGCTACTGCCACAGTATCTGACTCCGGAAGAGAAGAACCAGTCTAAAGTACCTCTGAGAACCCAACGTCAACGACAAGTGATCGTCAACACCGGGCCACTTGAGCACTAAAGTATTGGCACACTATATGAGCTCTGTAAAATTTCCACTCATGTCATCTGATGATGATCAAAATTAATTATTTTTCTTGTTAAAATAGCTTTATTTATTTCAATCTTTTTAACTAGTAATTGATTATTAAGCTTGTTATATGTAAATATAAATCTAAAGATTATTTAATCTTTACTGATTGAATCTGCATTCGTATGGCTCAGTTTTTGTTTTTTGTTTTTTTTTATACACAGAGCTAGTAAATTAATAGTTGCTGAATCATCACAGAGCTAGGGGCTCAGAAAATACGAATTAATAATTTTCCTGACAGAAGGAGCGAAGAATGATAAGCTCATAACGGCTTAGATGGTCTCAGTTGTTATGCTTGCCATTCAGTAAAATACCTGGGAGCCTCCCTTAAATAGAAGCATAATGTTTTCTATTTATATCTCTGTCAAGAGTAATCTTGAACGAGGGTAGATACCTTTGAAGATCCTCGTCCTTATATTCTAAGATTGGCCATTGTTGGACCACTACTGCAGAGCAAGGGAGACAATGCGGCCACACATCCATGTAACTTGGCAACAACATAGACAAAGTTCCAGGAACGGACAATGGTATTAAAAAAGAATATTTAAAAACAAAATCAAGTGGGACTTTTTCTGCATCTTGGGAATTTATGGAAATCTAAATAAATCTGATCCGTCACAAAACTTCTTCTTGCACTCTCAGACGTCTGATTGAATATTTTCAAAGAAATCAGTGGTCAGCTTGAGGCTGTTTGTATCTCCATATAGCTTTATTCCAGGAATGGTACTGGTGGCGGCTATATGTGCTTTCTCTGTTCCTCGTATGTTGGATATCGTTGAAGAAGATATTCAGCAGTCATTTTATCGGTGCCACAGTTACACTCATCGGTAGTTTCTACCTTTAGCTTGTTGAATAGATGATATCCTAGTCTGTTGTGATCCGTGCGGAATCTGAAGATCACCACTTGTTCTCTTGTGCTGAGCTGATAATATGCAAAATTTATTTATTTTTGGTGGCCTGGATGCTGTACTTCCCATTTGTTCCTGTATCTGCTTCCGATAAAACTCTTTGCTTCTTTTAAAGTTATGTTTGTATCAGGTTGAGATAGCTTTCTGCCTCTATTTTCCAATCTGTTAGCCTCTTCATTGCCGGTGATGTTGCAATGAGATTGGATCCATTGTACCACAACTCTTTTGAATCGCTCACATTGTTCGTGGATTATTAGTCTTCGGTCACCCAGGTTTGAATTGTTAAGGCTTTTCAGCCTTTATTGACAACGCGGCTGTAAAGAAAGCAACTTATCTCTAGGTGCTTTCCTCTGTCATTAGAACCTCTGCTGCAATTTTCAATGTCTCTGCTCTGAAGCTGCTTGAGAATCTTCCTGTTGACACAGACAGTTTTTTTCTGTACCAGTGCTTAAGATCAGAAAGACTCCACCACTTCAATCTTCTATTTTTTGCTGATCCATCTGTGTTGGCGTGGATCCTGGTGTTCCTTGAGTTATGTTTCTCTATGTATTTTGTGGTTATAGCTTTTCTCTCTGTTGCATTCTGGCTCTTTTTTCTCTCAATGCCAGAATGTTTTCTGAACTTTCATGGGAAGCGTTGTATTTTCCCAAGCTGTAGCTTGTATGCTGTGCAGATGAGTTTAGTTGTTGATATCACACTTATGGGATCTGCTCTACAAAGTTGTCGCTCAAAACGAGAACTTCAGCTCAAATGTCAAAGCGGCTCCTATTGTGTGGCTTTGAAACATAGGAACAATAAAAATCGACAACCAAGACGTTTCAGACTTTCATAAAATAGCTTTTACGCATAATAGAAGGATTCAAATGGCGTGATAACTTCACCAATGTGAAATTGATGAAAAGAACCGTACAGGAAAGCCGTAAAGCTTTTAAGAAATTGAAAAGCTGCTGACCCAAATGGCATTCCATCGGCGTGGAACAAGACGCTTGTGTTGGATAGAACACACATTTAGCATACCAGCTGATAACCCTACAAGACTGTCCTTGCTTTCTAATCTCAAGGATACAAATAATAGAGGGAGGGCCAAAAACACAAGCAGAAGTACATTGGTGACAGACGACATATAATAAACAAGACATAGAACGATCTTGAACGGATGGCGCAGCACAGGAAGATTTTGTGTGAATTTGTTTTGATGGCTTGTGCGTCACATAGAGCTAAAGGTTATGGGAAAAGAAACTGCTGGAGAGCTGCAACTTTAACTGACTTGTCAACAATCCAGGTCCTTACAAATTGACATGGCTGTAGCGAAGCAGATGTAGCATAGGCCCCTGGCCATGGTAATCCTGAGCAAATAATTCCATGTAGCAGAGGAAATATTGTAAGGTAAAGCAAATCTAAATAATATAGGCTACATGGTACTACTGGCGGGGTTACCATTAAATGTAGGGGAAAACAGAGATGAAACCAAATAAACAGATTTGGGCAGAACAGAGATCGAAGCTCTATCTCAAATATGTTGGCGGTGAACAGACCACTTGTCGTAGATTTTGGATAGGTGAAGATAGAGTTTGGTCCCGTCTGAATAGAACTGACACAGGTGGTAACTCAGTGAGAGATAAGGTAAAGAAATAGATTTCACCTGTGAAAATGGTATTATTTACACTATTTCTAGGAGGGATTACAGGTAATCCTTCTCCATGTTTCTTCTCCTTCTATTATTTACGTTTTTTTTCAAGATGAGATCACGATGGAATTTCTCTCATCTGCTTTATGTTTCTTCCCTGTGACTGGTAGGGGGAGGAAGGGAATGGTTGCAGTATTTTTCTAGAAGAAAGATTATAGATGCTAGATCAGGATTGGCACCAGATCGTCTTTTTTTAAAGATAGGCATGCAGCTAGACACATTTTTCGGGATTTTTTATGTATATATTTTGGCCATTTTTGTTTCATTGCCACTAGAGGGCTAGGCTTAATCCCGTTTCTTTGTCTAAAACTCATGTACGTTGCATCAGCATGATCTAAGGTTCTGATTGGCTGAGAGCTAACTGCAGTTGAAATGCAGAGCTGCCATTGGCTTTAGAACCACGCTGCGCATATGACGTCATGAAGTCGGCGCGTGGGGGTCTTGATTATAAAAGGCCTATATTTCATAGCCTCTTTCTCTTTTAATGAAAAATTGCTAAGCCGGTTGCCAGAGTCAAGTCGATTGCCTTCAGTAGGACATTCGAGATTTGGTAAGCATGAATTTTTGCGTGAGGACTTTATTTAATTTTTCTAGTCCTAGCCGATCATTTAAGTTTCTTGGGAAGTTTTAGTTTAATTTAATTCTTAACTCCAGAGCCATCAATTCGATCTTAGTGATAGACTTGAGAAACTTTATAGGTCCATTTAATTCCTTGTTGAAAGAATAGCGGCATGGTTTAAAAGTTGAGATATCACCGCTTTGTATTATTGCAAAGTAGGTCGGGAGAGAAACCCGCATCTCTGGTTTATGAATTTACAGAATGACGGGAGCGTGTGTATTTGGGATTTTATTGAGAATGTATGGCTGCATGTTATTTATATTATAGTACACATCTATCTGTGGACGGGAGTGAAAGAGGCGTAATTTGTAAAGCACGTGAGCGCGTTGGTTACGGTATATTTATTGATACGATGTTCAGAGGGACGAGGGGAGAGAAGCACGCGGTCATAAAATTGTAACCACGTGTTTGTAACTACTGAGATTTAATTGATAACCATTATGTATAACTTTTGACGGCATGTAGATGCTAGAGTAAACAGGGTTATATGTTATTGATTGTGCATTGTTATTATGTGTATTCAGAAGATGGAGATGAAATTTATTTCTGTTAAGGGAATAATACTTTATTTAAATTTTGAGGTGATTAATCATACTGACGGGAATTTTAGGAATTCCTAGAGTCAGGGGAATAAGCGTGTTAGCCAATGAAGATCAGGTAATAGAGAGGGAACAGGAGAGTAACGGTGTTGGTCATGGATTTGGTGTTATTAGACATAGATTTATTACGTTTTGTTTTAGCTGTTGTTTTGTTTGGTCTGGACGGCAGGTTCCGGCTTTTGGTGGGGAAGAGCAGAATTTATGATACCTCAAAATTTCTCCCACGGCACAGTGGTGGCGTTCGCAGACACCCAAAGTCTCGCATGAATTGCCAGTGGTGGAAGGAGAGGAAGAAAATACGTTTTCCCAGCCAGGGGAAGACATTTTCCAGCGAATAGGATTTTTTGTGGATAAATCCTGAGCTCTGACGCTCATTCGGTTACACACGCAGATTTGGCATGCTGCCCGCGTTGTGGTAATTTTATGTTCGCTTCTTTACGGCCATAATAAAGCCGACGGCCCAGTTATAGGTACTCGGGCAGGTAATTTCAGAGTGGTAGAAGTCAGCTACAGTGCCAGTTTAGAATCCAGGGGGGTTCTGATAAACCTTAGTCATCAATTCCAGAGTTAGTGGAGAGAGAGAGGGTAAACATTCTCTCTACTGAAGTCAGCACAGATAGGCAGAACTGATAGTTTTGGTGAATCATAGCAGAGGACCGCTGCTGAAGTTTAGAGGTGCAGTTAGTTGTGTTCAGGAGATTCCAGGATAGGCTGTGTAGAACCGAAGTCTGTGCAGAGATTGTGGAGACACTTCGTAGTCGTTCCAGCTATCAGTGGACTTAGAGTTAGAGTTAGAATTTAGAACAGCTAGTTTGGAGTGTAGGCGACATCAAGTGCAGTGTAGTTCATTTCAGTTAACCTTACCTTCTTTCTCCAACAGGTTGCAATTGCGGGAGAAGGGTTGGGGTTGATGCATTTTTAACTGTGCTTGATTTTGTTTCAGGAGTGCATCCTCGCATTTTTTGTATTTAACATGTATATGAGTTTGTTTATAGGTGTATAATAAACTTGTATAAATTGTAGCTGGCATCAGTCATTTCCTTTAAGTACAGTAGCTATATGTTGTCTGTATCTTGGTGTTTGTGAAGCTTGATAGAGCGTTATCCCGTTAGGGGAGCTAGAGTTTGTTGACAACTATAGCACATAAGACGTCCGAAGTGGCGAGGAAAGAATCAACCTCGGTTCTTAACCTCGGAGCCAATAGTGTCAACTGTTCACATTGCACTATCATTTTCTTCTAAATCTATCTTTTCAGTCTTTCTTCTCACTAGTGTCTTGTCACTGTATGTAGACAGTCTCTAGTCCAAAATCCATTTCGTGACACTGACCAACACAGGTAATTAAGTTTTATGTTAAGTTTATTTATCATAAAGAAAACTTCACAACATCCAGTAATTACTTAGTCGTTCCCCTTCTACCGTGAGGTGTAGAGCTTTGGAAGAGAGAGCGCCAGACTATCCTATCAGCTGTCTTCTTCCTGGCCTGGTTCTATTCTAGTCCTCGGTCCTTCAAAGATTGTCTAATGTTGTCCTCCCAGCGGACTCTGGGTCGTCCTGGGGGTCTGGATCTTTGGCTCTTTGTTTCCCATGCTTGTCGTGGTAGCCGATCTTCTCCCATTCTGCAGACATGGCCAAACCATCTTAGTTGGGACTGTTCTACTTGGGTCTGCAGGGGGTGGGATTTTAGGCCTTGACGTATCGTCTGGTTGCGGACCATGTCTCTTCTTGTTACTTCAACGACCTTCCTCAGATACCTCATTTCTGAGGTTTGGATCTAGTTTTTGTGGATTGTAGTCATTGCCCATGACCCGCATCCATATGTCAAGACTGGGACATAGGTGGAGCGATATACAGCCATCTTCGATTTATGGCCTGAAAAAGTCTCACAGCTGCTGCTTTTCGAGTTAAAAGGTGAATAAACGGGTTGAAATGAAGAACAGTGGACCGTGTTCTTTTATGTCATCCAAGTAAGTCCCCAATGTCGTTAGGGTTATGGTTATGTTTAGGATACCTAAATCTACCCCTAACCCTTACCCCTTTTTACTGCGTCTCTGAATTATTTTAAGAAACTTACTGTGTATCCAAGGTTGTTGGTTTTGGTAGTTAGTCTAAACAGGTTGACAGACAACTAATAACAATGTTCCATTTATGCTTACAAGTCCTTGAACATTTACAACTGCATTATTTACAAATCAATGAAATATAAAATCCACACTTACGGAAGTCCTGGACTCGATATGAGGATATACACTAGCTATATCCACTTATCGTGTCAGATAGAATGCTAGAATAGGAATGATCACAAGCACAATTTACAGTTTCAGATTCTAAGTAAATACACAATACTGAAAAATGTTACTACACGCAAGTCTGAATACAGATAACCCCCGAGTGTTTGTTCACAATCACACAGGTGTAATCATTAGATTACGTGTAGTGTGAAATGTGCTGTTACACAATCAGAGTTCTAATCAAAGCAAGGAAAGCTAGGTTCAGTACGTAAACCCGCTGAAGAGAAGTGAGCACGTAATAGTTAGTGTAATAATTACATGCAAGCAGGTGGACACTAGAAAGATAGACAACACAGTTCGCTACGCTGATTGAAAAACATAACAACAAAAATTTGAGTACTTTCTTTGTTATTGTTGTTATTGTTGAACGGAATCGACATCATTGCGCTCTGGGAAAACTCATAGGTGCTCTGTCTCCCTCAGTACATGTCGAAGAGTGTGAATGCTAACTGTTCCTGTAGCTCGCTGGTTGTATACACAACGGGTGCATCCTCTCAAACGTCCATCTCTGCTAACCTTACTTTTGATGCCGAATTTCAATTGTCTTAACCTTGATGATTACGGGCACTTCAAAGCGCTGTGTGCTAAGGTTTAAAAGTACTTTCCTTGTATTCCCAGTGAAAACCCGCAGGCTAGCTAAGTAAAATGTACTTTATTCATGAACTGTATAAGATAGAAAGCGTTTTTTCTTTTTGTGTGAAGTGTAGTATAACTTGGGAATGGGAGAAGAAAGGAAGTGTCGTATATGCATGCATTTGATGGAGCTCTGGGCGATAACCCATGGAGAGTTATCATTAGTTCCCTTTTCGCTCCATATGGAGCATGGAGCCACATCTACAGCTGGCCCTCTAACGGTGCGGCGTACCTGATGGAGCAGTTACTCCTGTTCTTTCTTTGTCTCATCATGGAATGGAGAGTAAAACGTACAGGTCGTTCCATATCAGACACTGCCGTAGGGGAATGACGTGTCACAGACTTCCCTATACTAACCCAGCATAGAGAGGTGGGGGTGACCTGTTCCCTTCCTCACTGCCTTTTCCTTCCTTAACTCCAGTGCAAAATCAAGTACCCATTTGCAGCTGGGTATACTGAAGCGGGTCGATACCGTGAAAATGAACCCGGCCCCTTTGCCGGAATGGAGGGTAGCGTGATTTAAACCGACAGTTATCGTAAAAATGACACATCATAACGCCAGGAGTCGGTAACTGATCCATCTTGATCTACCTGTCCATCCCAAGGCATCATTAAGTAGGTCTCAATGAGACTGAGAAGAGAGGGGGGAATTATTAACTTAGCTAAATTTCGGACTACCTCTCTTCCACGGGCACTTCAAAGCGCTGTGTGCTCAGGTTTAAAAGTACTGTCCCCGCATTCCCAGTGAAAACCCGCAGGCTAGCTAAGTAAAATGTACTTTATTCATGAACTGTATAAGATAGAAAGCGATTTTTTTGTGTGAAGTGAAGTTAACATTTGGTAAAATATTTAGTTTTAATTTTCCAATCCTCTGTTAATTATTGGCGGATCCAGGGGGCAGCGACGGGGTGATTCCCCCCCCCCTCCCCCGGGACTTTGAAAATCTTTATTTCATATCAACCGCTCCAGTATGTATTCTCCCCCCCCCCCCCTCTTCCCCACACACACAACTTTGGACTTGGTTTAGTTTGGTTTTAAGTTAAGGACTATCTTCAATGAACACGGACTACTCCATCAGTGCTCCGATCTCAGCACAGCGCACGAACTCCGTAGCACCGGCGAGAATCCCAATGTGTGTATATAGGAATCACACATTCTATAAATATTTTTGTGGTGGGTAAGTTTCTAATTTTTTTAATGTTGCCAGGGCAGCGGCCGAATAGGCCTACTGTTTACGATTTCCAACTGCCGTGGGATTTTTAACGTGCACAACTTGCACACGGGACCTCCTAATTTTTTCGCCCTTATCCGAGAAGGCTAGGCATCCGATCTCACTACCCAGGAGACCAGTGGGGAGTATAACATTATTAGGACCACTGGTTCTGAAAAAAATTTCCATAAATTATTTTCCCTCAACTGGGTATCGAGCGCCATACCTCTTAGCGACCTGGGACTTAAATGTAAGTAATCGTTAGGTCTGACGATTTTGTCACAAATTTTTTATTTATTTTTTATTTTATTGTCTAAAAATGTGTGTAAATAGGAGCAGGGGGGAGCCTTATCATTCTGATGTATTGCCCCTCCCTTGGACAATTCCTAGATCCGCCACTGCTTGTTGATGGGGTTGCAGAAAGCAGATCGTGCGGAAGAGATAAAAGTTGCATATATGCAGCACTTATTGCAAGTACCAAGTACTCGTAAACCTGAAAACAAACATGATTTTAACAAAGGGTAGATCTTTAGAGATCTCAATATTTCTAAAGTAGATCCCCATATTTCGTAGGTTGCCTACCTCTTCCGTAACCTCGTTACCTCGTACGACTACATCAACATAAATTCCTAAATTTTCCACTCCTCAAATATGTTTAGTAATAGTGACCTCTGACACGCTAACCTTAATTAATTATTCACATGACCGTATGATACAATAGATTACCCTCTCCCCCCCCCCCACCCCCTTCCCCTCACCCACCCATACCCGAAAAGGCCAAGAACGAAATGTTAAGTAATCTATGTCAAGTTCACAATAGGACAAGCACCCTGACCTGTATCCTTTATGTTTTTTTTTTTAAACTGTTGAACTATTATCTAACAGGACAAAGGGAAAAAATCCCGTGATTTGGCTTAATATCATAGTTATCGCTGTAATCTGACGAATAATTAAAACAGGGGTCCCCAAAGGGTCAAGATCGACCGAGGTCGATATCAACATCCGCAGGGTTGATAAACCCTAAACGATAGATCGGGGATGGATTATTTGGGGTCGAAATTGCTTCGAAAAAATAAGAGAAAACTGTAAAGTACTCTACGTTTCGAGAACCAGGAGAGAATGCATGTACCTGTCTGAATTGTTACGCCGTTTAATCAATATAGACAATGAAAATTGAGCATTGAATCTCACAAGTTAAACTCACCTATATATGTGGATATCGAAGGTAAATCATTGTTAAGCAGTAAAAGCCTCAATGGCTATTGGAGCAATGTAAGTGCTAATACAAAATGTCCCAAGCATTGTCTTCTTCTTCTTCTTCCGTCCTTAGCCAAAGACCGACCAAGCAGTCAGAGGCCATCACGCCTTGTGGCGTCTTAAGGGCAACAGCAGATTGATTTTCTCTGTTGTAGTTTCCCATCACGCCTAGCGGCGTCTTTAGGGCAACAACAAATAGATCCATCTGCCGTTGTTTCCGTAATCGGTGTGACAAGCCAACGGGTGATCAGCCCATTGGGCCCCAAGCATTGTACAGCTTTCTTTTTTTTTTTTGTTTGGTTCGGTTTTTGCCTTCTTCTGGCGAGGCGCGTACCTTTCAACCTATTTGGTTATATCAGAGCGCATTTACCATCCCAAAAAAAAGTCAACTCTGTTGACTGCTAACCCGATCAGCGTTGATAGATCCTGAATAGGACCAACATTATCTATCTGCTAGCATGAGGCCCTAAAAATGACTCGCCAGCTGCGCCAACGCCCGACGCTAGTCTGTTTATTAAAATTGTACAGCGGTTGAGCCGTTTCTACTTATACTCCCAAGTTCGTACATGGTTGAAGAGTTTTTTTTTTTTTTGTTTTTTTTTGTTTTTTTTGCGAAGCGCGCCCCAATAAATCTAGATAAAGGGTTCTTTGGTTATATTAAGGCACATGTTTCAGTGATATGACTAATGTATGGTTGAAGTTGGGTTTAGCCATGCAAATGCAGTTTTATCAAAGCAGTGGAACATACTGAATCTAGAAGGGTGTTGTGACTTAGTACTACGAGGTGTGTTCAAATGAAACCCGTCTCAGTGGCTTTATAACAAATATATGTAAGGTACATCAGCAGGAGTAGTAGAATTAAATACAGCAATTGTTATGAAGCAAGCACTCACTGGGGTTCTTTAGAAATAGTTACCATAGGCATTCAGACACTCATCCCACTGCTTGGGTAGACGGCGGATGCCGTCCGAGAAAAATAACTTTAGTTGCTTATTGAACCGTTTGGTCACCGAGGCCCTGGCGTCTGCATCGGAGTCGAATCGTTGTCCCTTTAGAAATTTTTTTAAGGGTCCGAACAAATGAAAGTCACATGGTGACAGATCGGGGCTGTAGGCTGGGTGTGGCAGAACTTCCCACCTTTTTCTTGCTAACGCTTCCTGCACAATGTTCGCAACATGTGGACGAGCATTGTCGTGCAACAGAATCACACCACGCGAAAGCATGCCGGGTCGTTTATTCTTGATGGCTGTATGCAGGTTGTCTAGTGTGTCTTTGTAGCGGATGGCATTGATGTTCACGCCAGGCTCTTTAAAGTCTACCAATGAGTTTGAGTTTGAGTTTGATTCCCTGGGCGCGAGTTATTCACTCTTTTGCCCTTTAGGGGACGAGTTATTCACTCGTTCATACCCTTGAGCCAGTTATGGGAGGTTAGGTGTGGGCTTTGTTTCAACCCCAAGGGAGCATCCTAGACTCAGCGGTATGGAACACCAGGCCCATTTTGGCGTGCGTGCGATACCAAGAGGTTTGACACTCTCTACCCGGTGCAGGGGGGTTATATCTCCGAGACGAGACTGGCACGAGTAACCAGTCACCGGCCATGGCACGAGCAGCCAGACAGCAAGTGGCGCGGTGGCGAATCCACCGCTTCCACATGTCTGTCAAAAGTGGGCTTTCTTGCAACCCCAGGGAGCATCCTAGACTCAGAAGCATAATGCACCAGTCCCACTATGGAGCGTGTGCCATGTTCCGAGGTTTGATGGCTCTCTACCCTGCAAAGGGGGTTATATCTTCGAGACAAGGAGCGGTCTTGGGCTTTGTTGCAACCCCAGGGAACCTCTTGTCGGGTAGCGAGGGTGCAATGCTACGAGACAATAGGTTCTCTACACTGCAAAAGGGGGTTATATCTCCGAGACAAGACGTATCGAGGCGAAGGCACAGCCGGCGCCAAGCCTCTACCACTGTCGAGCTGTATTACCAAGAAGAAAGACAGCTCTCGCACACCTGAACTGGGAAGACCCGGCAACCTGGACTACTCACAGTCTCGATGGGACACGGCTTTGTTCAATGGCGTAGTAGCGACCGAGCCTCTACCACTGTCAAATGACGTTATCTAGACGGACACAGACACATAGCACTGCCTCTACTTTACTGGGAGGACCCGGCAGCCGGGACCACACACAGTCTCGAGAGGACAAAGATCGCTGGGAACGTAAAGTCTACCAATAGAAGCCCTTCATAGTCAAAACATGCGGTCAGCATAACCTTACCGGCGGAAATCTGTGACTTGAATTTTTATAAATACATTTTACTGCGATTTATTCGTTGTTTGGGTAATAATAGATTGTTCTTGCTTCAGAATATCTATGGCCTGAATTTATGTGTATTGTTTGTCTGAGTAGGACAAGTCTGTCTTATATCTGTATATCTTTACATATCTAAGTCGAACTATATGTTCTGTTGTCTCTAGAGAGGTCAAAGGCTATTCGGCGGATGTGTCGCTTGAGTGGTGTGATTTGGCTTCGTCCTGATAGGGACTGTGTGTGTGTTTTGCTATGTCGGCTTGATGCCTTGAAAAAGTGATCTCAGTGGTTTTGGGGAAAGTGATAGTCGTCTAGACCTATCGTGTATGCTTTACCCCAGTGTTTATTCATCTTGCCAAGGAATGGCAGTTTCATATTCCCTCTACCAAGGTAATCAAAGATACTCTTATGAACTCTCGATCGAAGCCACCATTGTCGATAATTACGATTTGAATGTTTAAGAGAATATATTTGACTCGATGAAAAACGACTTCGATTCCTAGCAGCACTATATTCTGTAGAATGCAGTCTATTGTTCATGACCAAATCTACAGAGCAACGAAATGTTGTATGAATGACTAACTTTAGAACAGATTCATTATCTGTATTCAAACGTGAGTGACAGTTCACGAGTGGAGCCATCTTGGAACCAAAACATGTAGGACTTTCAAGAAGAGAAAAGGGATGCCCGTATTATCGCTTGATCAGTCCAGAGATCACTGCTACACATGAGAACCCATTGTTAGCGGTTCAATATTATTATATGGAAAAATATGTGCTGAACATTATGTTGAAGAATCGTTGCTAAACGAGATTAGGTTTAGAAGTCATCTGAAATATTGTTTACAAGCTGACGTGCTCAGTCAGTGACGTCAGATGATATATGTATGGGCGATACTGAGTGCTTGGCTATTGACAGTCCATTATACCATTATTCTACATGAGTGCCCATGTAACATTGCAAGACCATTTGTCCACTGTACTATGATGTATTATGGCAACCTGTGATTTGTCACTATCTGTGCTGTCGAGTGTGTACGTCCAATTAAACTTTAGAAAAGGTACACAGTCGTTGGTGTCGATGACTTCCGGTCATACATGAGTGTGAGAAGAGAACATTTGTCAACAACACGAACCCTTATCATCATTCGCACATTATACACTCCATCCATGTCTACACAACACTGCGTAGGTCAAGTTGACATTCCATACACTACAGTGGGGCAGGCAACACCATAGGGATCTTGTCAACTGATGATGATAGACGCCTGTCTTCCCGCCTAGGAGTGTTCTGGTGTACTTTATCAACATATATTATATCCAACTAAATATCAACTTTATCAACTGGTGGACCAGCTTTCTGGTTTTGACCTCGCAGAAATTCAGAAGTCAACAGATTACCGATACCAGACCGTTTCCTGTGGCTGATACGACACACTTGCAGTATTGGTTTGCTCTTTGTCAACGCTTCGTCACGTGACCTGTCAAGTGAATGCAGTATGTAGGTCAGCGTTGTTGACATTTTTTACATTAGACATTATAGAGTTTCACAGAACAGTTGGATCAATTCTTGTCAGTGTTAACAGAAAGACAGTATTTGTGAACTAAGAAGTCCTGGTTTCATCGATGGATCTTCTTGTTTGCCATATATGAACTTTAATATTTAAGGCCAGAATGTTTAATTGAATAAAGTGGCAGTTTGTTTGTTTTCATGAAAAATAACTTTGCCATTACTGTAAGACTGAGCCTATTTTGCAACACATACTATCATACACATAATTTATATATATTTATGTTTACATGTTATTTGTTTGTATAGTATGTTAGTTTCTATGTCAGCGGGTTGTGTTTAAGGTTGGGCGGCGTCCTCACAACAGAGTATCCCACGTCATAGAGGGTCCGTTGTGGGCGTTTTCTATAGGTGCAATTTTCTTGATTGAAAATTTGCTGCGACAACTGTTGCTTTTGTGTTAGCTGTGAAGTCTGTAATTATTGTTATTTTTGTAATATTTCTTTGTTCTTTAGTTTTGTTTTGATTTGTTTGTAATTTGTTGGTCTAACCTTTTCTATCTTTCAGTTCTATTCATAATTTATATTCATATATTGTGACGTCATTTGTGTTGTTATTCTTTGCAGATTCAGTGATTATCTTCATTGATTTCCCTATTTGATTTATTTTGATTTCTGCAAACGTTCTTGTATTGTCAGTCCTATTTGTACTTTATGTATTCTGTTGGTTGACATATGTTTTATATGGGTATATTTCATAAGACACAATTGCCTGTGCACTGCACTTGGATTATGGTATAGACCAGTACCTGATTATTATTACTATTATACAAGACCTTATTAAAGGCTTGTGACCCACAGATATTGGGATAGTATACTGATTAATCAGGTCATTGAGAACTTGGGGTATTATTATTGATTCAGGTGATTAGTATTATTGTTAGGCATCATGTCTACTTTAGATTATTTCATTATACAAGGGAAAGCTCTTGATAAGACTGGTCAACAATTAGAACAATGGGCAGTTGCTCAATATGACAAAGCATTAGCTGCAGAAGAGAAAAGATTAGCTGCAGAAGAGAAAAGATTAGCTGCAGAAGAAAGAAAAGCTATGGCGGAAGAGAAAAGATTAGAAAAAGAAGCTGAGGCTGCTGCTGAACAAAAGAAATTGCAGATGCAGGTAGAGGAAAGGAGATTTGAAGCTGAACAAAAAAAATTGGAAAGAGAAGCTGCGGCTGAACAAAAAAGATTAGACAGTGAAGCTGAACAAAAAAGATTAGACAGGGAAGCTGAACAAAAAAATTGGAAAGAGAAGCTGCGGCTGAACAAAAAAGATTAGACAGGGAGGCTGAACAAAAAAGATTAGATGCTGAAGAGAAAAAAGCAATAAGAGAACATGAATTTGAGTTGGAGAAATTGAGATTGACAAGTATGAGTAATGTTAATCAGGCATCTAGTGGTAATGGTAAACCTTCTACTTACAAGGTTAAGGTTCCACCGTTCAATCAGTCCAGTGACGATATTACATTCTGGCTGGATAGATTTGAACGTTCTTGTCGTACACATAATGTGGATAAATCACAATACGCTAATCAATTATCAGAAAACTTGAAAGGTGAATCTTTGACTAGATTATGCCTTGTAGGAGAAGCAGATAAGGATAATTATGATGTCATTAGGGCGGCTTTGATAAAAAAATATCAGCTAAGTGAGGAAGGCTATCGCCTTTTATTTAAGACGATGGTACCTGAGACGGGGGTAGAATTCTCAGAATTCACTGCAAAGGCACGTCTCACAGTTGATCGTTGGATTGAGCTTTCCAAAACAGAAAAAAACGTATGAAGGACTTATGGATTTGTTGCTCAGAGATAAGATTATGTCATGTGTGAACAAACCTTTCCTTGAATTTATACATGAGCGTAAACCTAAATCTCTAAAAGAAATGGAAGAATATTGTTCCCAATATGTCACTGCACACCCCGACGTGACTTTTGGCAACACTAAGATTAAGGAGAGTATGCCAGTTGCTTCAGCAACACCATACAATCCCAATTATTCACACAGATTTCAGGGACCTCAAAACAGATTTGATAAAAAAGGTAACCATAATAGTTATCAAAACCAAGGTAACCAATCATTTCAGGGTTCTTCTTCAAAGAACTGGAGACGACCTGATAGCTCTCGACACAGGGGTGGTCATAATTATAGGAATTTCCGTAGAGGAAGTAATTATAGAAACTATCAGGGTTATCCGTCTTGGAGTCAACAAGATCATAATTACAGAGATACTCATTATAATGAATATGATAATGGTAACCAAGGGTACTATGACTCAAACCCAAATAGGGGTTACAATAGAGGTAACAATAACTACAGAGGTGATAATAACCGAGGTAGATCTCAATACAAAAGACATAAACCACATTTTCAGGCAAACTCTGCACAACAAGAGTCCCATGAAGCCTATAAACAGAGTAAAGATAATAATGATGCTAGTAATATGGCATGTGCCGCTTTTGATTTTGGGAGAGCATCTCAGTGCCCCCAATGCAAAACGTTATTTGAGCCAACCACAGTGACTACTTTAAGCTGTGGCCATCCTCTTCCTGCTCTTCCAGCATCAGTCGCGCATGATGGAAGAGGGTCTCTTGTCTTACATAAGGGTTTAGTGAATAACAATCCAGTCTCTGTGCTATTTGATTCTGGATGCACCACAATTGGTGTTAGGCAGTCACTCGTAGATCCTTCCCGTGCCACTGGACAAGTAGTCAAATGTGTAACATTTGGCGGCACATTAGAGAAATACTCTACCGCTATCATTAGGATTGCTACTCCTTTCTTTACAGGAGATGTACACGCATGTCTTCTTCCGAATCCGATCGCTGACCTCATCATCGGTCGCATTCATGGAGTCAAGGAATGCACTCCGCAACAAATTTCCACGTGGGAAAGGCAAAACATGCAGATTGCTAACGCTGTAGTCACTAGAGCTCAGGCTCTTAATGTGCCTCAAACTTCATCTACTGAAGATAATAAAGTGCATAACCAAGATAATCCCTTGGTAATTTCTCGTGACTCGTTTATAAAACAGCAAGAAGATGATCCCACTCTGAAGAAATTCTTCATTCTTGCAACTAAAGGTGATCCGAATAAGGACACAAGTCGTAAATCGTGGATTACAAAGAAGAATGGCGTACTTGTACGTATGGTTCAAGACTCCATTACGTCAAGTCATTCTCAAATCCTGGTTCCCAAGAATTTGAGAGTTAAAATTTTGCAGCACGCTCACGACTCTCAGTGTGCTGGACACATGGGTTTTTCCCGTACTAAGTCAAGAGTCCTTGCGGTTTTCTTTTGGCCATTGGTAAACAAGGACATACGGATTTATTGTCGATCTTGTAAAGTATGTCAGGAAGTTAAATCCAAAGGTCCACGGCATGCTGCACCCATTCAGGCGGCGGACATTCCTATTCGGCCGTTTCAAAAAATGGCCATAGACATTATTGGTCCATTTAAGATCAAGTCTGCCAGAGGACATCAGTTTATCTTGACGTGTGTTGATATGTGCACACGTTGGCCAGAGGCTATTCCTCTGAAGAGCATTACTACTGCTGATATTGCAGATGCTCTTTGGCTTATATTTTCTCGTCTGGGGTTCCCCGGAGAGATATTGTCAGACCATGGCACCCAACTAATATCAGATACCATGTCTCAAGTAATGTCTACCCTGCAGATAGATAGATCTTTAAGTAGTATCTACCATCCAATGTCTAATGGTATGGTCGAACGCCTTAATAGAACACTTAAAAACTTACTGGGGAAGATAACTGAGGATCATCCTCAAGACTGGGACAGAGTTTTACCTGCGGCCCTCTTCGCTTACAGAGAGGTACCCAATGAACATACGGGATTTTCTCCCTTTGAACTCGTCTTTGGCGCGCGTCCGCGTGGCCCTATGTCGTTGCTTCACGATCTCATAACATCTGACAATATTGACGATGACACAAAGTCATCCTACGAATATGTCATCGCGTTGAGACAAAAGATTATCGAAGCATGCAAATTAGCAACTTCTTCTTCTGAATTTGCGAAACAGAAGGCAAGGCAATTTGCCAATAAGAAGAGATGCTTACGACAACTTTGTCCTGGTGACAAAGCATTTGTATTACTACCTTGTAGGGAAAACAGATTACTTATTTCTTGGAAAGGTCCGTACGATATAATATCGAAAATTTCCGATGTCGACTATATTGTCGATATTGATGGGAAGCATAAAACCTTCCACATCAATATGCTTACTGAATTCCATGAACGTCCGGATTATTTGCAACCCATTTTCCAAGCAACGGACAATTCTCCAGTACCACATGGTCATTACTCATCACTGTCCGTGATACAGGATGAGGAAACAAGTTTTTCAGATGTAAATCTTCCTCTTCCAATGATCCCACTTCATTCCAGTGAATCATGGAAGAACGTTACTGTCTCTCCTGATTTGTCTCTAGGAGAACAGCGACAAGTTTCAACTATGTTGCAAACATTTCAGGATGTACTCACTGACATCCCTGGACAAACTAATGTCATTCAACATGACATTGTGCTAACTGACCATACTCCTATTAGGGTTAGACCTTATCCTATACCTATACATTTCCAAGCACAGGTCGAGAAAGAGTTGGATGTGATGATAGATTTGAAAATAATCGAACCATCCACCTCTGCGTATTCTTCGCCGATGGTTATTGTGCGTAAAAAAGACAATAACATACGTCTTTGCGTTGACTATCGAAAATTGAATCAAGTAACGAAGTTCGATGCCGAACCTATGCCTTTACTGGAAGAGCTACTTACTCGACTCTCCAAATCTCATTTTTTCACTAAACTTGATTTGTCTAAGGGATAATGGCAAGTTCCTTTATCTGAACGCGCCAAACCTCTCACGGCTTTTTCAACACCTAGAGGTTTGTTCCAATGGAATTTTATGCCTTTCGGTCTTATGAACGCACCAGCTACGTTCGTACGCATGATGCGCCGAATCCTATCTTATCGGTCAGATGTCATTGCATATCTAGACGACATCTGTCTTTTCAGCGATACTTGGGAAGATCACTATTCAGGGTTAGATGAATTGCTGTCTACTTTGCGTGAGCACAACCTGACAGCGAAACCCTCTAAAGCCTATATTGGTTTTAGCGAAATTTCTTTCCTAGGCCACCGAGTTGGTCATGGTTTCCTAAAGACAGAGGACCATAATACTAGTAAGATACTTAACATCTCAATCCCTAAGACTAAAAAACAGGTGAGAAGTCTGTTAGGTCTTATTCAATTTTATGGCAGATTCATTCAGAATCTATCCTCTATCATGGCACCTCTCTCAACACTTCTAAAGAAAGGTTCGCCTAATGTGGTCCACTGGTCTCAGGAATGCCAATGCTCTCTGGATAAGATTAAAACACTGTTTTCAACACCACCTATTTTAGTGCTACCCACTAAAGATAAGACATTCGTTCTTCGTAGTGACGCTTCATCCACTGGGATTGGAGCGGCACTAATGCAAGAGTACTCTGGAACTCTGCATCCTGTAATGTATATTTCCAGAAAACTTAATGCGGCAGAAAGGAATTATTCGGTTTTAGACCGTGAGCTATTAGCTATGGTTTGGTCGATCCTCAAACTACAGAGATTCCTTCTAGGCGCACATTTCATAGTAGAAACAGACCAAAAAGCTCTTACTGCTATACAGAGTAAGAATTTGAAGAGCTCGAGGTCTACTCGATATGCAATTGCTCTTCAACCTTTTCATTTCTCTGTGCGAGCTATTCGGGGATCAGATAATGTGATGGCAGACATTCTGTCAAGATGCCCACATGATTCCACATAACTATTAGGGCTTAGACTTCTTGATATGTCTAGTTCTATAGTAGTTCCTTTTCTATATCATGATAGATACACATTTGTAATTTAATAATATAATGATTGTATCACTACATAGCGGTTCATGTATGTTTATTCACCGCTGTGCTTTGATGATTTTTACTTCATAAATCATAAATTTAAGATATCTAATACGTAGTGATGATATGAATTTTTTAGGCATTGTGTAATTGCCAGAATTGTATTATACTTTGATGACACCTTCCTGGAAAAATATACTTGTAGAGAAATAATTTCTCTCAGTTTATGAGACACATTCTCACCAGTCGCTCCATAAGTCGACTTAGCCTCATATTAGGCGTTATAGGTATTCCTGATATTTTCATCTGCGCATTATTCATGCGTTGTGAGCCTATTGTACGTTGCTCCTAGATGTATTTCAAAAAAAAAAAAAATGTTCCATTTTTTTTTTTCCCGGGAGGTGTGGTAAGACTGTTACGTGCAGTCTTTGATATCTTACAATATTATACATAGGTAATTTTTTAGTGCTTAAGGGAAAGTCATTATTGAGTTACTTCCCTTGAACTCCGCGGATAAATACATTTTACTGCGATTTATTCGTTGTTTGGGTAATAATAGATTGTTCTTGCTTCAGAATATCTATGGCCTGAATTTATGTGTATTGTTTGTCTGAGTAGGACAAGTCTGTCTTATATCTGTATATCTTTACATATCTAAGTCGAACTATATGTTCTGTTGTCTCTAGAGAGGTCAAAGGCTATTCGGCGGATGTGTCGCTTGAGTGGTGTGATTTGGCTTCGTCCTGATAGGGACTGTGTGTGTTTTGCTATGTCGGCTTGATGCCTTGAAAAAGTGATCTCAGTGGTTTTGGGGAAAGTGATAGTCGTCTAGACCTATCGTGTATGCTTTACCCCAGTGTTTATTCATCTTGCCAAGGAATGGCAGTTTCATATTCCCTCTACCAAGGTAATCAAAGATACTCTTATGAACTCTCGATCGAAGCCACCATTGTCGATAATTACGATTTGAATGTTTAAGAGAATATATTTGACTCGATGAAAAACGACTTCGATTCCTAGCAGCACTATATTCTGTAGAATGCAGTCTATTGTTCATGACCAAATCTACAGAGCAACGAAATGTTGTATGAATGACTAACTTTAGAACAGATTCATTATCTGTATTCAAACGTGAGTGACAGTTCACGAGTGGAGCCATCTTGGAACCAAAACATGTAGGACTTTCAAGAAGAGAAAAGGGATGCCCGTATTATCGCTTGATCAGTCCAGAGATCACTGCTACACATGAGAACCCATTGTTAGCGGTTCAATATTATTATATGGAAAAATATGTGCTGAACATTATGTTGAAGAATCGTTGCTAAACGAGATTAGGTTTAGAAGTCATCTGAAATATTGTTTACAAGCTGACGTGCTCCGTCAGTGACGTCAGATGATATATGTATGGGCGATACTGAGTGCTTGGCTATTGACAGTCCATTATACCATTATTCTACATGAGTGCCCATGTAACATTGCAAGACCATTTGTCCACTGTACTATGATGTATTATGGCAACCTGTGATTTGTCACTATCTGTGCTGTCGAGTGTGTACGTCCAATTAAACTTTAGAAAAGGTACACAGTCGTTGGTGTCGATGACTTCCGGTCATACATGAGTGTGAGAAGAGAACATTTGTCAACAACACGAACCCTTATCATCATTCGCACATTATACACTCCATCCATGTCTACACAACACTGCGTAGGTCAAGTTGACATTCCATACACTACAGTGGGGCAGGCAACACCATAGGGATCTTGTCAACTGATGATGATAGACGCCTGTCTTCCCGCCTAGGAGTGTTCTGGTGTACTTTATCAACATATATTATATCCAACTAAATATCAACTTTATCACATGCTCGCTGATTTGCTGCACGGCTCAAAATGGTGGCACCACGACGCATCGCCTGCCACTATGCGCAACAGAAATACATCACCCTCCTCTTCGTAACGCAGCAGGTGGTTCAAACTCCACCCCATGTGTTCTTCCTTATGGTGATCGGTCAGCATCCGTGGGACCCATTGTGAACACACCTTCCGATACTTCAGTTTCTTCCTAACCACCATTTGAACTGTCCCAAGAGACACAGCGAATTCCTCTGCTAGTGAACGTAAGCTCCGACGACGGTCCACCCGTATTGCTGCATCAATCTCGGCGATGGCTTCTTCTGTCGCAACAATATGCACCTGACCTGGCCGCGGAAGATCTTTCGTTAGCTGTCGTTCTTCTCGAAACATTCGTGCCCAGTATTTCACTGTAGTCTTAGACACACTATTGTCACCATACACTGCTTTAATTCGGCGATGAATGTCGACCGGTCGACATCCTTCGGCTGTTAGGAACTGAATCACCGCTCGCTGATCGACCTTGGACGGATTCCTTATCACACCGGCCATTATTTGAACGGTCTGCAGCACAACCAATGAATACTAGGAGAATGAACACTTACACACTTGTACATTCGTATGTGCTTATTACGTCAGATGTGACGTCATCATGCTCCTCCTACGAATGTCCACTTGGCGCAGCACGGTCGGGTTTCATTTGAACACGCCTCGTAAAACGCACCAATCTCTAACCAGATATCGATTTAATGCTCATCAACCACACTATTACCATTAATGAATTTAACCAGTTCAATAAAAAGCTAATGTTAATTTATTGTGCCTCAATAATCGCTTAATATTTTATTTATTTGCCCGGGGTCGATTAAGGATCAAGGATTCCATGGACGAGTCGGGACTCAAAAAAAAAAATTTTAAAAAAAAAAGTTTGGGGACTACTGAATCAAAACGAAGTTATTAGATTAACTTTTAACGAATAAATACAGCACAAAGGATGTAACAGCAACAAGTGTTCAGTAACAACAGACAAATAGACGCTTCAGTCTCCCAGACTTATCTTTCAATCATTACTGATTCATGTTCCTGTTCGTTCACCATAGAGCATCTAGCCACCAATACAGCTGGCCCCTTAGCTGGAAGGCCCTGCACACAGTATTCACATGCTGTGGTTTCTGTAGCAATTTGTTTTATATGATGAGGTTGTGAGCCTCATACACAACCTCATGTTAGTCACCTTGTACGACATGCCTGACGGAGCAGTAGTTCTGTTCGCTCTTTGTCTAATAAAAGACCACCGGGAAATATACGGGACAGACTTGTCTTTAGTTTACAAGAATTATTCATTACGAACAGTGGCGTACTAAGGGGGTGCAAGGGGGCGGGCCGCCCGTGTTTCAGGCAGGAGGGGGTGCCATCCGGATACTTTTATAATAGTAATTTGCTGTTTAAAATGTATTTGCAAGTGTGATTCTTTATAGGAGGGATGTGCCAAAGGTAGGATCCGCCCCGGGTGCCAAATACTTTAAGTACGCCTCTGGTTACGAACATTTTATTAATGGCCAACTTTACAACGGAACAATACAACAGGCACATATATGAAGATCTTTCATCTACTACAATGTGGTAAAGTGGGATGTTATAAATATTTATAGGGGACTTAGTGTACTGACTGAGATCAGCTGTGAAGGTATCTGTATCTAATAAGTGTGGTGTATTACAGATAACCTTACTTGCTACCACATTTATACCTCAGTCAGGCTTATTCTGGAATATTGTGATGACTACGTTGAATGTCTAGGGTTATGATAATGATGAAGTGTATGTTCACAACAACCAACCAACAGATAAACAATTTAATTTAATTCACAATACTTTACAACACTGTGACACTCACATACATAGAACACTCTATAAGACTATCTTAATAACTCACGTGTAACTTTTAAAAATATCTATTAATTCCTGTCAATAATAGATATCCTGATTCAACTACAAAGTGACTCAGGAATCACAATCAAATGTAATCATAAGTTGTATGTACACAATTTATAGATAGGATCTTTGTATTGACATATATTATTATTGCACTATGTGTGTAAGTTGTGCTGTAGTACTATGAGGTAATACTGGCTTGTCAAGCTAAGTTGTTGTTTGTCATCATGACTTCAAGTGTTTGTTTCTGGTGGAAATAATATTGGTAAGGTTCACAGTTTCTTTTGATTTGAAACAAATAAATGTCCCTCTTGAATTAAGGTAAAGTCACTTTTAGAGGGGGGTTATACACAAGATTGAGCTGCTCTGGCCACACACTCTTAACTTCTGTGTGAGCGGCAGGAAACAGTCTCCACTGCTCGCTTGCGTCACCGTTTCCTTGAGAAACAACCCTGGTTGATATCTGGACCAAGGAGTATGCTACCAGCCTCTGGATTCAGCAAAACTCAGACCAGGTGCTGCTTCAATACGTTAGGACCACAGTCCCTGAAACAAGAAGGTTGTACCTCCTACTTCAGAACTAATTTATAATCTATTTCCACACTGAAGCACAATACATAACGAACACCGAGTTCAGCGCGGTAGGCCAACTGTTAGCTTCTCATGTAACAATATACACCAGTATTCCTCTCCCTAATGGTTACAACGCCTCTGCAATTCCAGCATTATTTCCTTCTATTCAATAAGATAGGTGTCATAGTACTATTTGGCAATCCCATATAGGCCTATGCAGTTATACTCCTCTCCGACAAGTTTTGTTCCTGGTGGAGCAATATCTAGGCTTTTCCTCATGGTTGCTACTGAACTACACACAGACAGACATAATTTATCAATTCACATTCAATTTTTCATCTAAAAGATATCAAATATGTCAAGCTTACCACAATTCATGAAATATTAAACAAATACGTTGACTGGCGATGAATTATGGCACAATTCCGATCTGCCTCTGTCCCAGGCTTTCATTAGAAAAAAATATGAGCTGGATCTCAACGCACTTGCTTCTCAGTAAGTTTATTTTCAAAATGTGGCACTGAACAGACGCTCGTAATTGACTATATTAAATGGTCTAGCCAATAAGACCATGTTTACAAAAGTATTTGAAAAAAAAGTACCCTTCCTACCGTTTCCCGTAACAACCAAAAATAGTATTTGCAATCGACTAATCATGTTTAGGCTTACATATTCTTCCAGCCAATCAAATCGGATTTAACTTGTTGGCCTATTTCCTGTAAAATAGTGGTTTTAAAACATGCCACTGAGCAATTATGATCTGGTGCTGTCAGACAGCACCCCTATAATATTTTGGCTATAGTTTGTTAATTCCTAGACTAATTGCGTAACACTTAACATATTCTTTGTCAGCAAGTCCTAAGGCACCCAAATATATAAGTTTAATGAGGCTAAGTGGCTCCGTTCAAAATATGTATTTTCTTCTACCACCCGTTCACTTCGATACGATGGGGTGTCTTCTGTACTGTCAGGATTTCAGACGTAAAACAGTAGAATGTCATATTTCCTAATAAGCATTAAACATGTTTTTTTTTTAACCTAACCTCGTATTGGTAGTGTTTTTTGTCACTGTTTATTTGAAAAAAAAGTTAGTGCTTCATGCCTTACGCGTGGGATTGGCGTTACTATTAATCGCGAGACTGTGGTAGTATTGCCTGTGTTCCTCCGTTCATCTCTCTCTCTCTCTTCTAAGTCCGTCTGTCTTTTCATTACGCAGTGTATATAATGACATTAATGCTAGTATTTTATCTAGGTCATTAAGCAGTGTGCGTATCTCAAGGTTTTCTAAGAAACACAGTACCAGTTTTAGTTTTAGAAACGCGTGTATGCTGCTGTAGGCTTTACTATCAAACGTGAAAGCGTTACAATTATGCAGACGAAGTAGAAAAAGTGGATTTTTGTACGCCATTGTGACAGCACTGTTCTTTTACCATTCTTCTTTCCTTTTATTGAATTAATTCGTTAGGCTTTACCTTTACTTTTTAATTTAGATATGTGGATTTAGAATGTTTCACGACATACAATAACAAACAAGGGGCAAAAACTAGGTAAACAAACGAAACAGTGTTAAGGCTAATGGCCGCTAATGACACAAAGTAAAAGTAGAAAAATAAACAAAGGGGAAACAAGTAGTAAAAGAATAATGAAAGCGGTTTAGTGATCGGCGCTAGCAAGGAAGGAAGGAAGGAAGGAAGGAAGGAAGGAAGACAAACAGACAGATAAATAGACAGATCGACAGACAGATAAACAGGCAGACAGAAACTAGACAACGGAAAAGTAAAAAATTAAACGACAATTCGAATGTGCATAAACCAGCTTTTGGACTCGTCATGTTCACCATCCGCCATTAGCATGTATTAATTATGAAAGCAAGCAAAATCTGATGTACCGTACTGTCACGAAATGGATTTAGGACTAGAGACTGTCTACATATAGTGACAAGACACTAGTGAGAAGGAAGACTGGAAAATTAGATTTTGAAGAAAATGATAGTGCATATGTGAAAGTGAAACTATTGGCCCCGAGGTTGAGAACCTAGATTGGACTCTTTCCTCGCCATTTCGGACGTTTCTGCTGGCTATAGTTTCGAACCACCTCTAACTACCCTATGGGGATAAGGTTCAATTAAGATTCACAAACACAAAGATACAGACAACATATAGCTACTGTACTAAATGAAATGACTGATGCCAGCTACAATTTATACACGTTTATTATACACCTATAAACAAACAAACATATGCATGTCCCATACATAAAGTGCGAGGATGCACACCTGAAAACAACAATCAAGCACAGTTAAAATGCATCAACCCCAACCCTTCTCCCTCAAAAAGGCAACCTGTATGGGGACAGAAGTTAGGATTAAACAAAATAAACCACACTGCCCTAGGTGGGGTCTCAGATGTCAATTCTCCACTTCAACAACTATTCTAAATTAAATGTTAAGTGCACAGTCAGCTGGAACAACTACAAAGTGTCTACACCAACTCTGCGCAGACTCTGTTTCTACACAGCCTATCCTGAAATCTCTTGCACACTGCTACACAATTAACTCGTCAAAAAAACGTCAGCAGCTGTCATCTGCTATACTTGGGACAACACTGCGACGACTTCTGTGGAGAGTATGGTCACCCTCTCTCTCTCCACCATTCTGGAACTGATGACTAAGGTTTAAAAAAGAACCCCACTGGATTCTGGAAATTGGAATAGGTAGCTGGTTTCTACAAACACCTCTGGAGTTACCTGCCCTCGCCCTCCTATGGGTTCAGTCCTTCGGCGTTATTATGGCCGGGACGAAGTGAAATAATTACGACAACGCTGGCAGCATGCCAATTTTGCGTGTGTAACAGAACGAGCTTAGCGCTCATGGATTTTCCCACGAATGCTATTTCCACTAGAGAAATGTCTTCCCCTGCCTGGAAAAACGGTTTTTTTTTTCTCTTTTCTTCGTCCTCCTCTGGCAAGATCTCAAACCCTGCGTCTGAGATGCCAATCTTTTTGCCGGGAGGAAGTTATTGCAACTTCCGCTCTGCCCCCTAAAAAAAAGTCGCGATACTTGCAAATTTCGAATTTTCCCACTGAAAGGCAATCGATAATTTGAATCAGGAACGCGGCTTGGCAATTATTTTTTAGAGACCGAACTTATGAAATTCGGGCGTATTTATTATCAAGACCCCACGCGCCGACTTCATGACGTCATATGTGCGGCGTGGTTCTAAGCCAATGGGAGCTCTGCATTTCAACTGCAGTTAGCTCTCAGCCAATCAGAACCTTAGATCATTCTGATGCAACGTGCATGGGTTTTAAACAAAGAAACGGGATTAAGCCCTACCCTCTAGTAGCAAATGAAGCAACAATGTCGGAATTATATATATATATATATATATATATATATATAAAATCCCGAAAATGCGTCTAGCCGCAAGCCATATTCTTTAAAAAGACTAAAACTGGTGCCAATCTGATCTAGGCTCTAAAGTCCTTCGTCTAGAATAATAATGCAACAGTTCCCTACACACCAACACTAAACAAGACTACTAGTCATAGAGAAGGAACATAGATGTAGATGAGATGAAACTCCACCGTAATCTCTCTGAAAAACGTAAACAAATAGAAGGAGAAGAAACATGGGGAAGGATTTTTCTGTAATCCCTCCTAGAAATAGTGAACAAAATGCAAGGAGAAAAAGACATGGGCCATTAGAAAGACAGAATCTCAGTACTTTCGTCACACGTACTTTGACTTTTTCTGTCTACTTGTGTTATTAGGCATTGGGGAGAAAAGGAAGTCAGTTTCCTTTCTTGTCTGAAGTCTGTTGTCTTAGATAGCGTCATCATAAATTTATTCAAAATTGTCAAATACTGTTTATCCACCTTCTACTCAACCGTCACCTTGTACTGTTACTAGATCTTCTGATACTGAGGACCCGTGATAGTTGCTGACACGGCTGATTTTCGACAATCACCCAAACTATTGTATGATGTCTACGTACCTTATTCAAAGCTTCATTTCCACCAAATTCCTAATGTCTTCATTTTTTCCTTCTGTCTATTATGGTGACGTGATGACAAACTTTAAACCACTGTATTTTGTACATCTCTATGTAACATAGTTTTGTTTACACCATACTTCTCACCATACATGTCCAGCTTATCAAAGACGCCCCATCTTGCATCTGGCACGAATTTTGTGGCCTTCCCCTTCCTGTTGTAATTGTGTGATCATATTTGACACTGGTGGCAGAAGGCTGGTATGAGCATGCTATTTATCAGCTGTTGCGTTATCTCCATGAAGAAGTGTGGTTGAATATGCAGCGAGGTCAGCTGGCATGCCATTGCATCAGCCGTTTGGCATCTTGTTTCTATTTCACTGTCGAGCCTACCAATCTCCGTGAACATGTTTCTCATGTATTTGAACTCTTTAATTTGTTTGAAAAATGTATTGTTGGAATTTTTGCCTTGTAGACTAGGGATTTCGTTCACTTTCCTGATTGTCATGTCATACTGTATCTTTCAAATGTATTGATTTCGTCCTTGTGTTTATCAAGTTACTGTATTTTTTTTCCACCTACGCACATGTAGCATATTATCTTTCTTGCTGTTGTTGATTTTAGGGCCTTGCACAAACCATTGGATTGTGTTTTGTTCAAGGGATATCCAGTTCAAACCCATATGGGTTATAATTTGGGTATATAGTGTTTCTTTTTCTAAATAGTACATTACATTTGTTGTTTTTCCACACTGCAAATTCTCTGGCGTTTGATGTGGCATTTTCTAAGATCTGTTGGTGTATTCCTTCCATGTTTTTGAGTTATCTCCCACTCACCCTGTTGAGTTTTGAGATGTTATAACTTTGATTTATTGTATGCTACCTTCTTATTTATTGTCCTTGAGATTAACTCATGTATTTAGAAAACGCATATGGCCATCACCAGTACCATTCCTGGAGAAAATCTACGGAGATATCAACAGCCTCAGGCTGACCACTGCTTTCTTTGAACTTATTCAAGTTGACATCTGAGGGTGAAATTCAAGTTGACATCTGAGGGTGAACGAAAAAGAAGAACTCATGTATTTCTACTGGGAATACACAGCTTTACAATGTTTTGTAATTTTTACTGAACATTTGTGGTGAATATTTTGTTTATGTATGTTTTTTCTTCTTTAATCATTCTTCTTTGTTGAGGAGAAAAAAAATTAATTGAACATCTACATCCTCAAGCATGTCGTACAGGGCGACTAAAATGAGGTTGTGCATGAGGCTGGCAAACTCATCATGTAAAACAAATGGTCACAGAAACCACCACTGGGAGAGCCTGTGAAGGCTTCATGCATGGAACCAGCTACAGCGATGGCTTCCTTCTCTATAAGAAGCGCTAAATGACATGATGAATGAGGGATGTGTAGCAAATGACATGATGAATGAGGGATGTGTAGCAAATGACATGATGAATGAGGGATGTGTAGCAAATGACATGATGAATGAGGGATGTGTAGCAAATGACATGATGAATGAGGGATGTGTAGCAAATGACATGATGAATGAGGGATGTGTAGCAAGTGTGTTTAGTAAGCTTTGGTCACCTGTCAGTTTTTATTTTTGTTGTTGTTGGTAAAATAGAGTTTTGCCTCGTTTTGGCGAGGTACACATGGTCCGTCGGTTATATTAGGGCACTTGTCCAATTATAAAGCACCTTGTGGTCTGGATACATTAACTATAAGTTTACTTGTGTAAAAGCCCGTCATAAGACGGGAATTAAATTCAAAAGCACCAAAACCTAACGGCAATTTTATTTATTCAAAAGTATTTTTTTTTAAAACCACTGTGCATCACTACAGTACTACGTAGCAGCAGCGAGGATCCCAATGTGTGCATACGGGATCACACATTCTATTAAATATTTTTGTGCATACTGTCATTTGCGCACTTTTCTTTGTCGAGTGCTACTGTTGTCGGGAGAGTACATACAAGGGAAACAATACAATTAATGTCTAACGCTCAACCAAAGTTGCATCCCGTAGCGTTACGCACTGACAGAAAAAGCTGGGATTGTGTGTATATATATATATATATATATATATATATATATATATATATATATATATATATATATATATATATATATATATATATATATATATATATATATATATATATATATATATATATATATATATATATATATATATAATATATATATATATATATATATATAGCCTATATATATAGCCTATATATATATATATATATATATATATATATATATATATATATATATATATATATATATATATATATATATATATATATATATATATATATATATATATATTGATTCTGCTTCTTGCTTCTTGTAGTCTGGGGGAGGGGGGAGAGGGGGGAGGGGCTCCGAGGAGACACAAGAAAAAATAAGAGGACCACTGCTACCTCAGACATGTCGCAAGAGCCGACTAATATAAGGTTGTGAATGAGGTTGGCTACCTCAGCATGTAAAACACACTGCTACAGAAAACACCGCTGCTTATGCACATTATGCTTTGATACAGATTTCCTACAAGGGGACCAGTTGTTGTTGTGGCTCCATGCACCATATGGAGCGAGATGGACCACACAAAAAAAAGAATTTTTTTAAATGAAACAATAAAAGATCCCGTTCAACCCTTGATGGTTTATAATTAGGATATATAGTGTCGTTAATTCAAGATACTAATTTTGATTTCCGATATAAAAATATGGTATCCTCTCCCCCACTTCACTCAGTTCAAATAGAGTAAATCAAAAATGTAAAATTGTGTGAGTGTATGTTTGTGTACTCTCCCGGCTCCAAAAATATCAGACAAACAAAAACAAAACAAACAAAAATAAATAAATAAACAAACAAAAAAGTCTCTCACAACTGCCATGTTGTTAACGGTGGGGGAAAGAAGGAAAGTGGAAACCCGGGGTGTCCGGCATGACACCCAATCCACCCAAGTATCTGCCAAGAAGAATTCTGCTTCTCATCACTCATCTCCATCTCTCAGACAAACAGAGGCAAACCCGGTCCTAAAAAATGCCGTGCAGAAGTCGGATCTGTCGACCGAAAGGTGCAGATATCACAGCTACGTTGTAAACAGACACAACGCAACCACCGTCCTTTTCAGGGCGAACGAGGAAGAAGAAGAAGACAAACACTAATTCACATAAAATTATATTTATTTTGTTTTGTTTGTAAGTGAACAAAAACTGAATAAATAGGTTCTGGTAGAATAAAGGTGGCATGCCAAATACAATATACTTTTGGAGGTTGAATTACGATAATAAGAATTCATAACGATTTCAGTCATGCTAAGGTATAGTAAAGGGAGGTCGCTCTTCATTCAATCTCGCAGAGATGTCACATCCGGTGATTTTGTCTGTTGGATTGTAATGCTGTTGAAGCGATGAGGTTGAATTACGATATGTAAGGGTGTAATTTATAAGCTTGATTACATTGTGATCTTAATTTATTAGGTAAATTCTCTTTATGCTTACATGAATTTAGGTAATTTGTACAACATTAAAGCTTGCACTGTGATAACAGTAGGCTGTACCGTAGAGTAAAAGACAAGAAGATAAAACAGAAATTGACCATATCAACGAAATTAAAAACATAAAAGCATTGTTTTTATGAAGCGTAAAAAATACATAGGCTACAGCTGTATATGTTATTGCGTAATATGCTATTGCGGTAATTTCTTAATACTCGTGGCTGAACGCTCAGCAGTGAATATGTGTATAATATTTGTAGTTTCGTACCATTTAGAGTTAGGGTTAGCCTAACTCCAATCCTAACTCTAAATGGTACGAAATTAACACATTAGGCCTATAGGCCTACACATATTCACTGCTGAGCGTTCAGCCACGAGGATTAGGAAATTACCCATATGACTATATTAAATGATCAAAGCATGTTTTCCAGTCTCATCAGTGTTCCATCACAGAACATCGTCAGCAGCTCCAGTTTATAAAAAAAAATAATGACATAAATAAGTAGAAGTTTTGACATATTCCAGTTTTCCATCCAGTCATTTAAGTTGGGAGACAGCGATCATTTACGTCCATCCTTTGATTCAGGGATGGCACTTGATCAGTGTCATGTGATAAATACTTTCAGAAATGAAAGGTATGAAGCAGACCTGGAAAGACCTTGAGCTTTTGTCATGGGACACAAGAACTTGGCATGGGTTGAAATGACTAATAGTGGGTTGTATTCTTCAAAGTCATTTCAATAAGTCGCCAATGTCTTTAGGATCATGGTTCGAGTTTAAGATTCCTAACCCCAACCCCGTACCCCTTTTTACTGCTTCTGTGAATTCTATTTTAAGGCTGTATCGAACCAGCCCACCGATCTTCATTTCAACCCTTGGCATAGTTGAAGGCCTGTGTTTCTTGGGCAGCTGAAGGGTAGTGAATAGATTAAATACTTAGCTACTGAACTGTCTATTACCATAAGTTACCAATTCAAATTTTTTACTGTAATTCAACTAAGCCATCCAAAATGGTAGGAGGTCATCTATAAGGAGGTTAATGACATGCCTATATAATGGTGCTGACTCCTTTTTCTTCTAGGAAAATCTCCAGATTGGGCATCTGGACTATTTGAACACTAAACAAACTAGAGAAATTGACACTGGTGGCCTAATAAATTTGAAACTATAAATCTGACATCCTGGAACTCTGCGAAACAAGGTTGCAGGGAAGAGAAAAAAAAGAAATTGAACACAAACCTGAGGAACAAAGCGCATGCCATAGTGAAGGTTTGGCTCTAATGCTGCCAAAGTAAGCACAAAAAGCACTCATAGAATGAGAAGCAATGAGATCCAGACTAATAGCAGCAACATTCAAAGTGGCCAAAAGGAAAATAAAGATAAACATTTCTAGTGTTATGCACAAACTAATCACAAAAAGAAATCCTGAGAAAGAATAACACACTTCAAAATATCATAGATTAAAATGAGAAGGAAAAATATTGCAGTTTTGATAATGAAGAGATCAGCTGAAAATATTGACTTGGGTCAGTGAACAAAAATGGAGAAATACTTATAAACTTTATGGTTCAGATCAATTTGCTATAGGAGCAACATTGATATCACCTGACTACGGGACAATTTTAGATCAATGATATAGGCATAAACAACTTTAGATCATCATTACATGACAGAAAGGCATACATGTTTAGGAGCATATATGACATCAGATCACCATCTTCTGCTAGGTAAAATAAATGTGAAACTCAGAAGATATGCAACAACACATAGCTGCTGACAATAGTTTAGTATGGGGTGATCTGAGAAGTCAACAAACAAAGGAAAAATGTACACTTACAATATCCAATAAATACCACATGCTTCATCAACTTGAAGGCAAAGCAAATATAGATGCCCAATGGCAACAGAAACAAATGGAATGAAACATATGGAGAAGTTCTTGGAAACTGCACAAAGCACAGATAACAACAGAAACAATCAGAAAGCAGATTTAAACAGAAGCAAAGCCAGAAGATTCAAGGCTCATAAACTATACATAGAAGCAAACAAAGAAGAGGTATCAGAAGAGACAAGAGAAAATATATACTCACGAGCGGCAGAAAAAGCCGCAGCAGAATGAAACTTGAAGGATCTTTGCAGTGGTACAAAGAAGATAACAGGAAATTATAGGCATTCATATGGTCTCATGAAGGACAAGAATGGAAAAGTGCTTAGCGGCATTAAAGAGCTAATGACGAGATGGGTGGAACCATTTTAGGAAATTTTAAATAAACCAGCTCTACAAGATACCCCTGACAATTGCAGTCAGCCAGCAAAAGAAATGTTGCAAACTAACAATGAATAACCGAATAAGGAAGAAATACAAAAAGCCTTACAGCTAACCTGAATGTCATTCCATCAGAGGTCATCAAAGCAAACATTGCCTTGTCTACAGAGATATTAAAATTACTCTATTAAGTCTGGGAGAGAAAATACACCAGCAGACTTGAATGAAGTAAACTGGTCAGATTATCAGAGAAGTGAGGTTTGCAAGAATGCACAAATTACATAGGAATAATGATACTATTAGTAGAAAATATTAAACAGAATCATCTTTGAGAGATTGAATTAGGCCATAGAAAGACAACTGAAAGAAGATGCTGGTTTTCAAGAAAACAGAGCCTGTATAAAACAGATAGCCATAATGCACCTAACAAATGAACAGAATTTGGAAATAACTCACATCAGCCTTTGCAGACTGAGAAAAGGCATTCAACAGTTTAGACTGTGAATAGCTATGGAGACCAAGAAGGCATTCTGAAGTTCCCCTTTAATTTATTACCTAATATAAAAATGTATGAAGTGTTAAATTCTTCCTGGACAGTTTACAGACCCTTGTGAGAGAAGAACTGGCAATAGACTGAAATATGAATTAGACAACATCAGTCTGCAGAAATTGGAAGCACTGACACATTTTCTCCATTTGAATCTGTCTTTAGACATTGCTGCAGTATTGTCTTCACTTTATTCATGCATTATCCTTCAGCTACCACTGGAGCACATGCCTTCTATAAATTCACGCCAATTATCTTTAGTTAGACACCTTTGAATTATTTTAAATTCATTGAATCACAAGTGTGTTGCCTGATATTATTCAGTTTCAGAAATGTGTTTCTTTCAAAAGAGAATACTGACGCATTTCTAGGCTTTATGTGCAGAATTTTTTTTTTCTTAAAATAATGTATGTATTGTTGAAACACTACATAAAAAACTTAATAATTTCAAATCTAAGCAAGGCCAAGCTAGGAATATTGAAAGATTACCTTATATTTGTTTTCTTCTCTTTATTATTTTTAGCACTTCTTAACTATGTTACTTTCACAACTTTATCCACAGTACATAATATTTAAAGGAATAATAATTATTTGAAAGATAACAAAGCCTGCATCTTCAACAAAGACTTGTGGATGATAGTGTTTGCGTGTTGTGGCTTAAACTCTGGCAGTGTTAAAAAAGATGTAAGTAATAGCATTATACATACTGTCCCCAACTTACAACAGGATTCTGTTCCGATGACCTTGCCTAAAGTCGGAAATCACTGTATAATATATGAACCGAACCATAAGGATATGCTAACAATTAACATGCCTGAATTCTAAATGTGAAGTTCTCTTATGTTATATTTTAAAACTAAATTTAGTCTTTGTTTGTAAGGCTTTGTTTTTTGTTTTCATGATTATTGTCGCTTTCTTTGGTGCAGAACCTTTCATTGCTTTATAAATTCAGTCTTTTTTCTTCAGAATAGCAGATATCATGGAGTGAATAAGGCCTGAGTCACGTACTATCACACCAACAGCTTTTCTATTCTCATGCTGCTGAATTATTTTCACTTTCATTCGTAAATCAGTTAACTTTCTCTTTGTCTGTTTCACACCGCTAAAAGAATAACTTTTTCGCTTGCTAGCCATTTTCACAAAGATATGATGTCACTAAAAAAATCATAAATGAAAAGTTTTATATTTAGATGAAATTGCAACAAGATGCTAGCCATCTCGTGGTTAGAGAATGAGACCCAGTCAATAACAAATATGGCTGTTTTGTATCAGGTACCCAGCCGATGTTATTACACAGTGGACAGTGATTATTGTTAAACTTTACAACCAAACATAGGAGTCGGAAATAATTGAAAGTAATATAATACGACCAAGTGGGATGGGTATTGTAAGTACGAGAAGTCATTATTATGCATATGTCGTACGTCAAGGACAGTCTATGTTATAGTGGGGTTACGGTGAATCTAAAATTGCTTATCCAGAACTTACTTAAAGGTTGAATTATTCTAATTTTTTTATTATATGTTTCTAAAATTTGATTTAATGTATCGACACAAGTTTAATAAGTGGTACAGAATTTGACTTTTATAGGAAAGTTTACTGCATTTATGCAAGTTTATTAAAGGTATGGATAAGGGAGAGATGCTGAGAACAATTAATGATTGCCTGTTAGAGAATGACACTGCATCCAGATTAAGACTGTTGGAATTTGGCATCAAACGTAAGGCCAGCAGAGATGGACATTTGAGAGGATGCATCCGTTATGTATACAACCAGCGAGCTACAGGAACAGTTAGCATTCACACTCCTTGACATATACTGAGGGAGACTGAGCACCTATGAGTTTGCCTGGAGTGCAGTAATGTCGATTCTGTTCAACAATAACCATATTAAATGTGTTCACAATTTTTAAATGACTTTTCCATCTTCTGAACCATTGAGATATTTACTCAGAAAACATTTGTTTGCCATTTATGTCAGTTACTGTTCACTGGCTTCCTAACTCGGTGGTCTATGGTTCGATCTCCAGATGAAATGGGATTTTTTAGACCGAGGTCGACCCAGCCTCATGAATTGGGTACCAGAGCATCTCTGGGAAGGTTAAGGTGGCCGGCGTGATGCTGACCACTTCACCCCTAGTGTGCCAATAGTCAAGAAAATATGGGCCAAACACCATATTCACAATTTGCCTCAATGGGCGTGTAATGGGATCCTTTACCTTACTGTTGGTGATTAGTTTTTCCGAGTACTTCCTTTCCAGTTCTTGTTGGTTCAGCTGTTACTTGTCTTCTTCATGTATTTGGTATTTGTCCCAATTCTCCATCTGCTTCATGTTGCATCTAAGTCTTTCTTTTATTATTGTTTCTTTCTACCTAAATATTCTTATCATATTAGTAATTATGAGAGATTAATGTTAAAATACTTCCTGGTTAATCTTCACCTCGTTAGTGCCAATGGTTGTGCATTCCTGTGATATAAGTGTTATCACTATCATCAAGTGACATACTGCAAGGCCTAGGCGACCATGTCTTTTTTTTATCTTTGATGTTTTTCATCATTTTGTTTGACATCTTCTCCTTCATCTCCTGCCATCTATTTGTCCAGTTTTCAGCCACTCTTCTCCTTCATCTCCTGCCATCTATTTGTCCAGTTTTCAGCCACTCTTCTCCTTATCATGTGTCCGCTGTCTTTTCCTTATATTTGTTAATTATATTTATTTGTTCATTAGCTCTTCTTAAGCGTTTTCTAGTGTTATTTTTGCTGTGCATAGGAATCTTAATTGTTATTTGAGAAACCAAATTTCTCTTTATTCATTCATTCATAGCCCTTCTGCTTCTGTGGCCTCAAGTGCTTTTCCTACTTGTTTACTGATTGTCCATGACTCACTTCCATGTGCCAGGATTGGTTCTATATAACACTGAAGAACTCTGTTTCTTACTTCCATTGACAAAGAATTGTGGCATAATCTTTTCATTTTATAGAATGCTGCTTTTTCCAGGGCTATTCTACTGTTCACTGAGATGCATCTTCCATCAAATGTTATTAACGTGCCTATGTACAAGGGGATTGACATAAGTCTTGGGCCTGACCATGAAGGACATGTCACAGAGAGCTGAAATTTTGTATAGTGTTTATTCCTTTTCAATATAGCCACCGTCTGAATTGACACACTTCTGCCATCTCTGCTTGACCTTGAAAAGACCTTGGGAGTAGAACACCCTATTTTTCAAACTAAACCAGTCATCACATGCCAGTATAACCTCTTCATCGATGTCAAAATGATTTCCTTTTAGCTGTTTTTTAAGATTTGGGAATAGAAAAAAGTCTGATGGAGCCAAATCTGGAGAATATGGTGGGTGTGGAAGAATTTCAATATTCAAATCGTTGGCTGCTAACTGCACAAGCCGTGCTTTGTGAGAGGGTGCGTTGTCTTGAAGCAAAGGAACATTTTGAGTGCGCGTTATCCCTCGTTTCCTGGTCACAACCTTTCTTAGTTTTGTGAGAAGATCTGCATAGTACTGTCCATTAACTGTGTTGCCACGAGGCAGATAATCTTTCAAAAGGACACATTTGCTGTCCCAAAAAACAGTCAGCATCACTTTTCCTGCAGATTTCTGCACCCTCGGCTTGACAGGTGTTGGGGAGCCAGGGGTTTTCCATTGCATGCTGGCAATTTTGGATTCGGGGTCATAATGGTGCACCCAAGTCTCATCTACTGTCACCATAGTCTCCAAAAAATGTAGGTGTTTTTCCCTGAAACATCAGAAATTTTATCACAGCTCTGGCCTCCTTCTTTTCCATTGTTTTGTCAAATCTTTGGAGCAGCAGATCCGGTCAATAGGGTACATTGCACCGTAGCAGGAAAACTCATTGAAGAAACAAACGCGTAATTTACACATTCAGTGCAAATATGATGAACTTTAAATGTGCCAAGTTTCATCTTCCTCCTGTGACTCCTTCATGGTCAGGCCCAAGACTTATGTCAATCCCCTTGTATTTGGAACTTTTGACTTGTTTTAAAATGTTCCATATACTTTGATAGTGCATTCAGGAAAACTCATTTTCTTCTAGTTGACCATTAATTCTGTCTTTGTGCTATTACGGTCAAGGCCTTTATTTTCACTTTCTGTCACTGTTGTATCCAGGGCTGTGGAGTCGGAGTAGTTGAGTCTGTCGTTTGTTAGTGGAGCCAGGGTCAATAAAAATTGAATGGACCCTGACATCGAATTGTGTGCCATATGGCTAGTAAAAATAACTAGTTGGAGTCAGACTTGTGAAATTTCAGGAGTCAGAATCGGAACATTTTTAGGCCAACTCTACAACCCTACAATCCTTTTCACTTTTTGCTATTAAGACTGCATTATCAGTGTATCTCAAGTTGTTTATATTATGTCCACCAACTGATATTCCTGGCATTTTCTCTGTGGATCTCATTATATTTTCACAGCATAGATTGACCAGATTTGGTGACAGCACACATCCCTGTCCAGCACCCCTTGTTTACCTGCTGAAATGTTCCCTTTTGGCTACTAATTCTTCTAGCTGCTGTTTGTTGCCAGCCCATGATCTTTTTAATATTCTCAAGTCTTCACCATCGTTGTTTATGCTTTATAACACAAATGGTTTAGTGTCGTCTATAAAGCTGAAATATAGGTCTGTTTTTACTTCTGTGACTCTTTCTGTTAATGCTCTTATTATATATATTGGCGTTGTTTATACCTTTTCCTTCTTCAAATCCACATTGTTCATTACAAGTTTCTGATCTTTCTCCATTAGTGTTGGTTTTATGTGTACATTGTTGTGGGTTTTCTTTTACTCAACAAATCTGTAGTGTCCAGTTTCAGTTTGGTTACCAGAGCTGTCACTTTTTCTTTAAATTTTATTCATTTCATTATAATTCTTAACATTACTTGAAGAAAACTATGCCAACGGTAGCATGGTGTTTCTTGTCTTCTTTCGGTTCCTTTTACTCTTTTATGATCTTTAACACATTAACTACCGCGAGCCGGTGGGACCGGCTTTTGAAATCCTATCATTTGGACCATGAGCCGCTCAGAGCGTCAATCTAATTTTAGTAATAAAACGAATGAAAAATGTACTGAAACACTTGTACATCTCGTCTAACGGCTGAATAGGCTAGAAACTTATTTCAACAATTGACTGATAGATCTAACGGCGAGGACAAGAGTGAAAACGGTGTGCACATTGATTGAAATAGTGATTTTGATAGAGATGGGTCGCAAGCAGTTATAATTGTGAAAATATTGCAAGTCCTCAACCATCGGAGGGCCATTAAATAGCAACAACCTCTATTAGAGTTACAAATGGTGTTTATTGTAATAGTACATTCATTTATCTTTAAAATGATGTGTAATCCATAAAAATATGTGAACAATTACGAAAACTACAGCTTACTTTGTGCAAACACCTACAGAAAGAAAATGGGGAAAAATTTAATTTGGCCAGTGTGTTTTTCAATTCGGTAGTTAATGTGTTAAGGAGTTTAGGACCACAACTGTACTTGATGCTCTTGCAGGAAGCCTGCACCAAAATATTTCATGTGCTTTTGATGCTCTGGTTTTGTAATAAACATTATTATTTATTTGTTCCATAGTCTCTTTCTGATCATCCCCTGCGAAGGAAGGCAAGAATGAATGAAGTTACTATTACACCAACCACAACTGAAAATGAAAAGCTGGACTGTCCCAAATTTAAGTGGGTTGACATCACCCAAGAGTTCTTCTCTGCCAGTTCACAGCTTCATCTTGGAGAGCTTGTACATGACAACATGTAAGTAAGCCATTTTAAGAAAATGGTGATTAAGTTGATTTGGTAGTTCCTTGTCTTGTAAAACTTTGTTTCTTTTATATTCTGCTGTTGCTGGAACTTATGAGTTTATTTTATTGCAAAATAGTGCATGTTTGATATGCCACAAGATCACACTTTAAAATTGAGATGTTTCAGATGTATATGTTGCTTATTTAGTTACTTTGCTACATAATTTAACAATCTTATGATGATTAACTATGATGCACCTGCGAACAGTTTCCAGGAGTGAATTGCTTAACTTTGACTTGATTCAGTAGTGTCACGCCTCAGCCTACCTGACTCTGCTGTTGAGTTAGAGAAGGCAAAGACAGCAAGAAAGGGAGCTAGTCACTTCACTTCATAAAGTCAAACCTAGCATAGTGAAGTTTCAAACACTTCATTCCCCTATGGCAGTAACTGCTGTAGTTCTACATTTATCTTATTTCTTTTCTTTTTGTTTTTAACCTTTGTGTCTGTTACACTTAGTTTCTGTGACAGCATTGTACTGTTCTGCAGCCATTAGTGAAAGCCATCACAAGCATTTTTTCCTCACTTCTTTTTATCTATAAAATTTATATCCATTCTAAGTCACTTCTGTTATTCTGGTTGACTCTTATCTCTGTAAAGGTTTGGTCTGTTTGAAGCAATGTCTGCCATTGAAATGATGGATCCTAAAATGGATGCTGGAATGTTGTGTAATCAAATCAAGAGGAAAGTTCGCACCTTAGAACAGTCAGTAGAGGTAACATTAACGTTTGTATTCTTTGGTTTGTTCAAACAAATGAAACATGGTGTTATTATCTTAAGTCTGACCAGGGCATATGACTGTACTGCCTATGAATGCTCAGACTTTTGCAAAATATTAAGTGGCAGAATGTCACGGTGTCATTTTTACAGTACAGTACCATTAGGCAGAGTAAGTTTTTTAAAATTTATGTTATTTAATGTTTATATCTCATCAACAAGTAATAATGAGTTATTTTTTAACCCTATCCTAGTGATTAGTATTCTTCTTCTTCTTCTTCTTCCTCGTTCGCCCTGAAAAGGACAGTGGTTGTGTTGTGTCTGTTTACGCCTAAGCTGTGATATCTGCACCTTTCGGGCGACACATCCAACTTCAGCACAGCATTTTTTAGGGACCGGGTATGCTTTCCCATTGCGATCCGCACTCGCTCAGCCAGACTGCACTGCTGCAGACTGTTTCCAGGACCACCACGTGGAGGTGGAGTGCGGTCTTGACCAACTCTGGTTTGCTGGTCCTGATGCAAGCAGTACAGCTATGGGTCGCTGACTGCATTCACTATTGCTGCATCTTGGGGTCCCAGTGATTAGTATGAAAAATTATATCCCCTAGATATTTTAGTATTTTTTTTCTTTTTTCTTAATGTTAATCAGAATCGACGTTATTGCACCCTGGGCAAAACCATAGGTGCTCAGTCTCCCTCAGCAAATGTCGAAGGGTATGAATGCTAATTGTTCCTGTTGCGCACTGGTTGTATACACGCCGGATGCGTCCTCTCAAACGTCCATCCTTGCTGGTCTTACCATTGATTCCAAATTGCAACAGTCTTAGCAATGTACGCACCAGTTTATGTAGTTATATTGTTTGTGCGTTCGATTGATTCACGCACTGACGTGCACAATGCTGGGTGAGTTGCTTTGGACGCACGTGTAACCTAGTTGAGTAGATTGTGACGTCATGATAGGGGCAGCTCGGACGACATTTTATGTCCGCAGTGTTATTATTTGATTCCTGGCAGATTTGAAGAAGCCAGCAGTTGTATTCGTATCTATTGGTCTTCATGGCGAAGCCAATAGTGGATGTCTGAAGTAAGTGTCGCCCCATTTCGTATGGCAAGTTTAATTATGTAAATTAAAGTATCAGGCCGCTCCTATTAATGGTCTAGCGGGAATTCATCGGAGATGACATTCCTAGAATTGGACACACGGAGTCGATAGCCTTTGGAATCTTTTGTAGAGGGAGAATCCATATGTGGAATCAAGTTAATGAATATAGATATATGCTTCACATGTTTAATATGCCGTTTTACCTATGCCAAAGTCGTGGTATGGATACCGAGAGGTTAGCCAAGATGAAACACTAACTTGGTTGTATTGTTATATCTGCCTTTTGTTTGGATTGGATATGCTATCCAAGAATTTTACAACAAAGTCTGGGATGCTTACAAGTATGATATAAATTATTGCTCCGTGAGAATGAATCCGTTTGCCTTAATAAACGTCCTTGGGAGAAGGTCAATGGACGTTAATTACCATGTCTGTTATATGAAATGGAAGTGATCCTTAGTCACTGGAATAAGAGAACTTAACTGTTAGAGAATCTACAACAACTTTTAACAGTGATATTAACATTTTAACGTATGATCTTCACATCTGTAACTATGATTGTCTTGTTCCACTTCGTTGGTGTCACGTCAATAAAATACATGTACAGTAAACACCGACTTGTGTGCTGCCAATACTTACCCAGTTCACCCAATGCAACGATACCTGTTGGAATGTTCGTTTGAAGAAGTTTATTGACATTTTGTTCGTATTCAACCATTCGCGTGATAAAATCAATACCATTACCATAAACGGACTCCAACAGAAAATGGTGTGCCAGCGTGGTTTGAAAATAATTATTTCAAAGGAACGAACGCAAGCCAAGGAATCGTTTGAAGATGGGATTTGTTCTTTCAAGGTGAAATCATCTTAAATTTGGAACATTGTAAAAAATGAATCAGAATCAACTAACCGTTACCTCAAGGTCATCAATCAACCTCCAGGTCCAGTTGTACGGTGACTAACTGCACTTGGGATCACCTATTCCTCATTACGTGCGAGCTTGTGTTGAAAAAGCAGAACGAAGTATTTTATTCCTCCAGTACATACACGGGGACGAGGCACATTGGTTGTTCTTTCCGGCACGCGAGATGAGTATAGCGTGTTGTCGTTATACACTTTATTACATTTAGCTGTGCCTTTAATGTTCATATCTATATTTTCTATATTATTTGTTATGTGTTGTGTATTCTTTGCGGGAGGTTGGGAGGTAGATCTGACGAACGAGATCCATCTCGAAGTCAATTCGGGCTCTTCGTCAGACGTTCTGTAGGACATTATTTTGCAGACTTCCCGCAGTGGAATGTTCCTACGCGTGAGCGTAGAAGGATTCTAGGTCCACTGTGTTTGGTGGTCTGTAACACCTATCTGTTCTAGCTGTTTCGTCAAGTTTTACTTGTTGTTCTCATAGTTCTTTTTAATCGTACCTTATTTTCATGATGTATTTTGTTTGTGATTATTGTCCATCTCACCTTTCCTGTCGTTTAGTTTTTTTACAAAACCATTGTTTTTACACTGTGTTGTCTATTGTCTTGTTAACTATCTGATCGTAGTTATCGTCGTATATTTTTACGATATTCTATTTTAGTTATACATTTTATTTTTTTTTTGATTTCTACGATTGTGTTCACCCGTCCATTTTATCATGTCTTGTCGGTTATGTTTCTATTGTCTTTCTCGTTGTTCATTTCATGACATTTGATTACATAAATTTATTGATTAATAACATATTTAATAATTATATGATAACATTATACCGTTCTAAGGACAGGAACGAGGACCACTAGTTGTAGTAACACTTTTAAGTAGTATTATTACATAATAATATTGAAATGGCTACCTTAGACTATTTCATTAAGCAAGCAAAAGCTCTTCAGATGGCTCCTGATGAAGCTAAAACATTTTCACTTGCAGAATATAAGAAAGCTCAAGAAATAGAAGCTGATCAGAGAAGATTGGAAACTTTACGTTTGGAAAATTTGAAATTTGAGGCAGATCAAAAACGGATTGAGGCTGAGGGAAATTAGAAAAAAATGAGATTAACTGCTTAGGAGGATTAAAAGAAGAGGAAATTTATGGCTGAGGAAGAGGAGAAAAAAATGAGATTAGCCGCTGAATTAGAAGAGAAACGATTTCAGCGAGAAGCAGAACAGAAGCAAAAGGAGTCTGAAGAAAGACTTAGAAAAGAAATGGAAGAAAAAAAGATTAATAGCTGAAAAAGAAATGGAACAGAAACAAAAAGAAATAGAAGAAAGGAGATTAATAGCTGAACAAAACACAAAACGACTTCAGCTTGAGATGGAAGAGAATGAAAGAAAACGACAGCATGAACTGAAATTAGCAGAGTCAGAATATGAGAGAATTAGGTTAACTCAGGAATCTAATTCTCAGAGAACTTTTGAAAGCCACACTTCATCCAGACAGGATCATTTTAAGGAGATTCACCTTAAATTGCCAAAATTTAATCCCCCGTCTGATGACGTAATATTCTTCCTGGATAGGTTTGAGGCCACTTGTGGGTCTTATAACGTGGATAAAGCGCTATACTGTACATATTTATCCAGATTACTTACAGGAGATGCATTAGCAGTTTATCATACCACCAGCATTGGTGAGAAAAATGACTACAATGCTCTTAGAGCAGCACTTCTGCAAAAATTTCAAATGACAGAAAACGAATATCGTTTGAGATTTCACACATTACTACCCCAATCTAGCAGAAATTTTAGTGATTTTCTGTCACAGATACGACTAACATTAGAAAGATGGATCGAATTATCCAAAATTGAAAAGTCGTATGAAGGTCTCTTTGATTTACTGATGCGCGATAAGGTACTTTCGTCGGTAAATCCTACATTTCTCGCATTTTTACACGAACGGAAACCTTTATCAATGAAAAATTTAGAAGAACATGCAAAAAATTTTTGCACTGCTCACCCAAACATGGATCTAAGTAACGCGCAGATTAAGAGTGAATTGCCTGTTGCTTTTGCAGCACAACAAAACAATTTTTCACGCAATCGTTCTTTTAGTGCTGATAGATATGTCAATAAGGGAAATAATCATAATTTCACCAATGATAACTTTTACAAAGGGAAGCAATTTCAACAATCTGCTCCATTTAATGTTTCTTGGAACCAAACTCACAGATCGCGAGATTTTGGTAACAATTATTTTAAAAATAATCAAGGACATTATAATAAACAAAACTGGAGATCAAGGTCTCAGGGTCCGCAAAACAGACAATTTTTTGGAAATAAACCATTTAACCAACATCATAACGATCATTCTACTAATTATCGGACTAATCCAAATTTTAACTCTAGCAGAAACGACAATTATGGCAATTTTAATGACAAAAATCACAATCGATCGCGCCGACGAGATAGATCGTCGAATAATACAGTTAGACATTCTAATGTTGCTTTTAATGATACACAGGCTAACACTGAACAGGGTAAAGTAGCTGAAACTCACAATGCTATGTCTTGTTCTCTAGATTGTTCCCAGGTGAAAGACTGCCCAGAATGCTCGACTCTTTTCCAGCCTAAGGCGATCACGACGCTGCGTTGCGGACATACCTTGCCTAGTCTACCTGCAGTCTGCATGGCCACTCCTGCGTCAGTACACCATGGACAGGGCTCTCTTAAGTTTAACAGAGGATTTGTTAACAATATTTCATGCTCTCTTTTATTCGACTCAGGTTGTACGACAGTGGGCGTCCGGACATCGCTGATCGACCCTAGTTGTGCGACGGGCAGGGTTGTGAAATGTGTCACGTTTGGCGGAACTGTGGAAACATTCCCCACAGCCATTATAACACTTCATACTCCATTTTTTTCAGGACAGATCCAAGCATGTCTTCTTCCAAATCCAATTTGTGATTTGATTCTTGGTCGCATACATGGTATTAAAGAGTGTACACCTCAGCAAATTGCTGAATGGGAAGAGCGACATATTCAAACTGCAAATGCAGTAGTGACTAGAGCGCAAGCTATTAATATGTCGCATGATACACCTATTGAACCTACAGTTCATACCACTTGTGATGATGATGCTCCTATTTCACGGGAGTTGTTTGCAACATTGCAAAAGAATGATAATTCATTAAAAAAATTCTTTCAGTATGTTAACAAAAAGAATACAAGCAACAAACTTGCAAAATCTAGACATGACTTTATACTTAAAAATGGGATTTTGGTTAGAATAATACGGGAAAAGGATTCATCCATATGTTCTCAAATTCTAGTACCATCCTGTATGAGATCTCGGATATTACGGCATGCTCATGACTCGCAATGTGCGGGCCATATGGGTTTTTCGCGTACCAAATCCAGAGTGCTTTCGGCATTCTACTGGCCAGGCGTCCATAGAGATGTTACTCTCTATTGTCGGTCCTGTTTGATATGTCAAGAAGTTAAGGTACGGGGTCCATTTCATGCGGCTCCTATTCAAGCTGCGGACATCCCGATTAGACCATTTGATAAAATGGCCATTGACATTATTGGTCCAATGCTTCCATCTGCTAGAGGGCATACGCATATTCTTACGTGCATTGATATGTGCACTCGTTGGCCTGAGGCCATCCCTCTCAAGAACACTTCATCTGCCAGTGTAGCAGAGGCATTGATGTTAATCTTCTCACGCATTGGTTTTCCACGGAAAATCTTGTCGGATCATGGGGTTCAATTCATTTCTGAATCCATGTCTCAAGTGATGAAGACATTAGGTATAGATAGATCTCTTAGTTCTATTTATCATCCGATGTCAAATGGGTTAATTGAGCGTCTCAATAGGACACTCAAGCAGTTGTTGGGTAAGATGACTCAAGACCATCCCCAAGACTGGGATCGGGTCCTACCCGCTTGTCTCTTTGCGTATCGCGAGGTACAAAATCAAGCAACGGGTTTTTCTCCGTTCCAGCTTGTTTTTGGCATGCAACCACGCGGTCCGATGTCGTTAATCCACGACTTATTGGTGGATGAGAATATTGAAGAGGAAACTCAATCCTCTTATGAGTATGTGATCTCTCTTAGAAAGAAAATCATAGATGCTTGTAGACTAGCTACTGCATCATCCGAACATGCCAAAGAAAAAGCTCGTCTATCTGCAAACAAATATAGACGTCTTCGCCAGCTCATACCTGGTGATGAAGCTTTTGTATTACTTCCTGCGCATAACAATCGTCTTTTAATTACCTGGAGAGGTCCTTTCAGGATCATCTCAAGAATATCCGATGTCGACTACATCGTTGATGTTAATGGCAAACATAAAACCTTCCACATTAACATGTTGAAGGAGTATTACTCACGTCCTGATTACTTACAGTCAGTGTTTCAGGCAACTGACGATCCTACACCACCTATTCAACACTATTCTAGTTTGTCAGTCATCCAAGAAGAGGAATCTTCTTTTGATGATGTACAACTACCAATACCAGTTGTACCACTCCATTCCACTGAGAAATGGAATGATGTTACTATCTCATCTACTCTTACTGATGATCAACGTCAGCAAGTCTCTAATATTCTACACACGTATGAGGATGTCCTTACTGACATCCCAGGTCATACGTCAGTCATCCAACATGACATTATTCTGACTGACGATACACCTATTCGAGTTCGCCCATATCCTATTCCTTTACACTTTCGTGATAAGGTTGATAGGGAATTGGATGAGATGCTTCAATTAAATATAATTGAACCATCTTCATCACCATATTCTTCTTCTATGGTAATCATTCGGAAGAAGGACAACAATATACGTCTTTGCGTAGATTACAGGAAATTAAATAAAGTTACAAAATTCGATGCGGAACCATTACCTCTTTTAGACGACTTATTAGAGAAATTGTCTCATGCCACATTCTTTTCGAAATTTGACCTTTCAAAGGGTTATTGGCAAGTGCCATTAACCCCTAAAGCAAAGCCATTCACCGCTTTCTCGACGCCAAAGGGTCTTTTTCAATATAATTTTATGCCATTCGGGTTAATGAATGCGCCAGCTACCTTTGTACGCATGATGCGCCGCATATTGTCTCATCGTCCCGATGTCATTACTTATATAGATGACATCTGTCTTTTCAGTGACTCTTGGGATGAACATATTCAGGGTTTAAAATCTTTACTTTCTACCTTACGGGATTACAACTTAACAGCAAAACCTTCAAAGGCTTTTGTCGGTTTTCATGACATCTCATTTCTTGGTCACCGTATAGGTCGCGGTTTAATATATACAGAAGACAGTAACGTCTCTAAAATTTTAAACATCTCAGCACCTAAGACAAAAAAACAAGTGAGGTCACTCTTAGGACTAATACAGTTCTATTCTAAATTCATCCCTCATTTGTCTACTATAACTGCACCTCTTTCTTCGTTACTGAAGAAAGGCACACCTAATGTAATAAAGTGGTCGCAGGATCACCAAACGGCGTTAGACTATATAAAACAAATTTTTTCAAATAAGCCTTTTTTAAGGTTGCCTAACAAAGATCTCACCTTTGTTCTTCGCAGTGATGCTTCTTCCTACGCTATCGCGGCAGTTTTGATGCAAGAATACGGAGGTACCTTATTTCCTGTTATGTACGTATCCAGAAAGCTTACGACGAGTGAAATGAAGTACTCCGTTCTCGATAAAGAGCTCCTTGCTCTTGTATGGTCAATCACAAAACTGGAACGTTACCTGCTCGGCTCACACTTTGTGGTGGAGTCTGACCAGAAAGCTCTTACGGCATTGAATACTGGAAATGTTAAGTCATCAAAGTCAGCGCGTTACGCTATAGCTCTCCAGCCATTCCACTTTGAGATACGTGCTATTCCTGGAGTGCAGAATGTATTTGCAGACTGTCTTTCAAGATGCCCTAGTGAACTTGGTGAAACTAAACCACTTTTAGATGGAGAAACGTCCTCACCGAAACATGAATAACTTTGTACAGTGTCGTTAATTGTACATCTGTGAATACTATGTGTAGTTTTACAGTATTCGTATGGATATAACTTTCAGAACATACTTACATATGGATTATAACATTATTTCTTGTGAAGTAACGTTTTATTAGAACGGGAACAGTGATATTAAAGTAACATTTTTTTTTAGTATGGAAACATTGGTAAAAACGACAAATAGACATTCATTAGTGTTATGGAACATATTACACTACATATCGTGTTCGTTAACTTATTTCGTGCATGGAACATTAGGAACCTATTCTTGTTGACTCTAAATAGTTCTGAACGAATATTCACAATGACTGAAATTAGAATTACTTAGAATAAATTACTAGTTATTTATTTATGTGTAATTAAGTACTAGAATTAGATTAATTCAATTTAATCAAATTGATTGTTTATAAATCACACATCTACTAACTTTATTAGTGTCTCGCAATACGTGTAGTCACGTATCCCACTACATGATATTTTACTTTTAGATAACTAGTCAAACTTACTAGTGCTAGATATCAGTAAGTGCGTTGCTTCTTAAAGTGTTTAATTTTGCATTGCTTCATTTTTGCACATTGTATTTCAAAATTTTCTGTTTCACTGATTCTTTTATCATTGATTATCATCAGTGTTGCTGTTCATTTTCATTTTTTGAAATCATATGTTTCAAATTTTGTTGAAAACTTAGTTGAATTTTATTATCATCTTTTTTGTTGATTTTTCATTTTCATTTTCATTTTTTCAACTTCTTTTTACTTCGAATATTACCACATCGTTCCAAAGTAGGTCGATGGTGGATGTGTGCTTTAATGCATACTGTCATTTAGTTCTATTAATTTCAAGTCAATATTCTTTTCTTAATATGATATAATTTTATGCATGTCATAAATCTTGTTGTAGTTTTGACTCACCTCTCTCGAGTAATTAGTTCGAAAAAAATTAATGGGATTAATTTTTTTAAGGGGAGGTAATAAGGGAGCTGTTACGTACATTTATTACCTAAGGGGGTAGTCTTCGGTCCTGCCAAATGTACGCACCAGTTTTATGTAGTTATATTGTTTGTGCGTTCGATTGATTCACGCACTGACGTGCACAATGCTGTGTGAGTTGCTTTGGACGCACGTGTAACCTAGTTGAGTAGATTGTGACGTCATGATAGGGGCAGCTCGGACGACATTTTATGTCCGCAGTGTTATTATTTGATTCCTGGCAGATTTGAAGAAGCCAGCAGTTGTATTCGTATCTATTGGTCTTCATGGCGAAGCCAATAGTGGATGTCTGAAGTAAGTGTCGCCCCATTTCGTATGGCAAGTTTAATTATGTAAATTAAAGTATCAGGCCGCTCCTATTAATGGTCTAGCGGGAATTCATCGGAGATGACATTCCTAGAATTGGACACACGGAGTCGATAGCCTTTGGAATCTTTTGTAGAGGGAGAATCCATATGTGGAATCAAGTTAATGAATATAGATATATGCTTCACATGTTTAATATGCCGTTTTACCTATGCCAAAGTCGTGGTATGGATACCGAGAGGTTAGCCAAGATGAAACACTAACTTGGTTGTATTGTTATATCTGCCTTTTGTTTGGATTGGATATGCTATCCAAGAATTTTACAACAAAGTCTGGGATGCTTACAAGTATGATATAAATTATTGCTCCGTGAGAATGAATCCGTTTGCCTTAATAAACGTCCTTGGGAGAAGGTCAATGGACGTTAATTACCATGTCTGTTATATGAAATGGAAGTGATCCTTAGTCACTGGAATAAGAGAACTTAACTGTTAGAGAATCTACAACAACTTTTAACAGTGATATTAACATTTTAACGTATGATCTTCACATCTGTAACTATGATTGTCTTGTTCCACTTCGTTGGTGTCACGTCAATAAAATACATGTACAGTAAACACCGACTTGTGTGCTGCCAATACTTACCCAGTTCACCCAATGCAACGATACCTGTTGGAATGTTCGTTTGAAGAAGTTTATTGACATTTTGTTCGTATTCAACCATTCGCGTGATAAAATCAATACCATTACCATAAACGGACTCCAACAGTAATGGTATCTGCATGTTTTCGCAAGTTGTTCTTTTGCTCCGTATAAGGTGTTCCGCTTATCTGGTCTTGATGGAAGGAGCATTTTCCTAACATCATTGAGTGCTGGGCACTCAAAGAGGTGGTGATCAAATAGTTTCATAGAAGTAGGTACATAGCTGGCACTCTAGAGTGTGTTGTGGTTGGATTCTGCTAAAGTGATTGTTGAGTGGTATATGTTGTGTTCGGAGCCAAAAAATGGTGCTCTGATCCCACCTTGTAAGATGGCAGATGTTGTCATTAGGATCAGGACTGTCCATATGTCTGTAAACCTCTCTCCCAGTGTTTCCCATGGCCTATCTGCCCAGCCAAGTTTGTTTGACTGTTCAGAGAGTTGTCACTGAGTGGTTGTTCTTGTCTTGTTCCCTTCTTTGCTAATTAGCCTGCTCTGTCATTACCAGGTGCATATTAAACTATACATAGCATTCCTAGTTCTGTTTTTCCTGCACTCATAACCATCAACATAAAAAAAACAAAAGGCTTGTGTGTAAGTAGTAGTAAAATTGTTTCAAGAAATACATCTTATTATTGTGAATAGAAAGTTCAGATAAATATAAAACAGGATCCATCATGTCTTAGTTTATTCTGATGTCTATCCATCTTCATCATGAAATACATACATTTGTTATTAGGAGGTACACTTTTTCCACATTCTGCATGAATAGACTCACTCCTATCTCATTAAAGTCCTAAGGGTATATGTAAATGTGCTTCGACATCACACTCGCATACACATTTTTCAGGAGTGCTCTTGTGTGTGCACTGTTGATTCTCATTCCATTAACACTGATGTATGTGTGTTTTTGTTGTGGGTGGTATAATGGTACTGTGCACCAATCTATTTGATTAACTCCTCACATGTTTTAAATAGCTTCTAAGTGGAAATAACCAGAGGTTACACTTGACGCGTTAAACTAGTTTATGTTCAATTCTTTCATTGTGACTTGGTCCCATGTGATGTGAGCTGATTTAACACAAAAAGGAACTTTGTTTCAGAATATTTTGCCACAGCTTAATTCCACTTTTATGCACCCTGCCTGTATCATAAATATAGACAAAAATTCCTGGTGGAATGTTCACTAGGTTTATTTTCTCCCAATGCAGAGCAGCATGCAGGAATAATAATGTAGAATGCTTTCTATTTGTATCTGACCCCACTTAATAATGACTAACTTAGCAAGTCAAGTTTTGTTAGCATGAGCATCAAAAGCTAAAAGAGCTTAATCCATGGAGGCATATCTGGAGTCATCTGTTTATGACCACCAGCTATGCACAATGCTACAGTATACTTATGTGGAAGTGAACCTCTGCCAGTGAGGCTAATTAGACCCTCATTGACTCTTGAAATCGTTCACACACTTCCAGGAATTCCGCCATGGTCAAAATTGTTGAGAACCCAACATTGCCCCACTTGAGCCTCAGATGTGATTCTTTGGCTTTGACCTGGTTGACTGCATGCAGGAGGATCTCACTATGGAACCAGTGATAGGCAGGGTGGAGCTGAGAAGTGACTCTGTGTAGGACGTAACAATTCCTTGTGATAGCCCAGAACCAGAGCTCAGTATTTTAGCTCTGCATAGTTGGAAAGCCCCCTTGGATGGCGGGGAATGCACAGCATGCCACGCACTTCTTACTCCTAGCTTGGGAGTAACCGAGCCATAACTTAGCACGTTTCGGAATGGCAGAAAAGCCATATGAAAGGCCTAGATGTACAGTGTAGATAATACCAAGGTGTCTTCAGCTTGGTATTGGCTGAAAAAGAGCGAGAAGCTCAGCAGCCCTAGTTAAACAACAATACAGTCCAGTATCTTTGTTTTGCTAACTGTTGACATCATTTAAATCTCCTAGCTTGACTATGTTTGCTTATTTCATGTTTTTCTTAAATCTGTAATCCCAAGAAGTTGTGCCAGTAAGTCACAGGGGTCATTTGCGACCATCATCTTCCTGCTTCAGTAATTATCACTTACATAAACATAAACATTTAGTTGTTTCTGTGATCCATTGTCCAGCTTTTCATCTCTACCCTTATTGTTAGGCCATCTTGTTAGATGTATTGGAAAAGAACCTTCAATTTTCTGTAACTTTCATTACTACTCTTCTCGTTATTATCCACTTGTGTATTATATTTTTGTGGTTATAGATGGACAGTATTATCTTTCAGCTGACCTCTTTCTGTGCTTCGTAGCAAATTTACTGACATTTAATTTGAAGTTTGCAGTATAAGAAACTATTTTGTTTATTGCACATTTTTATTTTTATTATAAATTTATTTAACTCTTTCAGTCCCAAGCAAAAAAGTGGGTTTGGCCCAAACAAAATGGTCACCCCAGTGTGTTTTTATTGTTGTTGTTGTTGGGAACAATTTTTTTTGAATGTTCAAATGCACAAATAACTTTGTTGTTGTAAATGAAACTGAAGGTAAATGGAAGTACTTTACTCTAGTGCTACAAGTATAAAAGCATTCATTGAAAAATTATTAGTTGTCCAAGGTAAAATGGAGGCTGAAAGAATAAGCCGGTGAAAAATGAGAGCAACAGTATTCAATCAAATTCTTCTAGAATTGTTCCCCAGGAAAATATCCAAGGGTAAAGTTTCAAAATGTCACAAACAGAAGTATTCTAACAAAGTGCAATCAGTTTTTAGTCAATAAACACTCAGGAAATGGTTAATTTCACAGATTAAAACAACAGGTCACGTGGTTGTAAAAAAGAGGAAATTATATATTCTTACCTTGCAGAGCTGCTCCTCTTCTCAAGATGATATGTAATCCATAGGAAATCACATAAGGTCACTCACAAATATATTTACACTAGGCCTATGTATACAAATTACTTTATCTTGACATATTATATGAACTTATTACAGTCTGATTACATGCTACTGTATCCATAACTTCATTATCGACATCAGACCTTCCATTATCATCCTTGGTTTCCGAGGACTCGATATCAGGATCCTGCTTCACTATCCTGAGAATAAATACTACAATCTCAATTATTATCACTATCTAGAATTTCTTCAAATAACTTTCTAGCTTGCTCTGAAGTTAATTTAGAGGTCTACCAGAAGCAGTGGGCATGGCCATTTGATCTTATAAAATATGCGCTTAATACATCAAACCACAAAAACACGTTCTCTCTTAAACACACGAGGTATTTACTAGAAAGGACTTCCTGTCGAAAATGACATTTTGGGTTGCTAAAATTGGAAAACAGCTCTAGAAAGGAGCAAAAGATACGAAATTTGATATAACGTTGATCGGGTCAAACAGGTCGAACCAGAAAACTGATGTAACGTTGATCAGGACTTAAAGAGTTTAATTAAATGTTTATCATTTTCTGCTTGCCTGGAAAAACGTAACTATATATTAGCATAGCCCAGTGGGCTGATCACCCGCTTGCCAGCCATACTGATTACGGAAACAACAATTAATTTTTTGTTGTACCAATAAATGCCATTAGGCGTAACGGAACAACAATTAGTTTCTTGTTGCCCTAAGACGCCTATAGGCGTATTGGCTACGGACTGCTTTGTCGGTCAGTGGCTAAGGATGGAAGAAGAAGAAGATATTAGCATAGGCCGAAGAGGCAGCACTGAGAAACGAACAAAGCACAGTATACAAAATAACTAAAATCATCAGTGGAAAACGAGGTGCGAACAATATTACATTAGTAAGAGATAAGCACGGAAATCTCATCATGACAGTAGAGGGACAGGAAACAAGATAGGCAGAGCATTTCAGAGAAACTCTGAATAAGGAACCACCAGAGACACAATTTAATGTTCCTGAGGCTGAAAATGATCTAGATGTTAATACAGACATCCCACGAAAAGAAGAAATCATCACAGCAATCAAAGGGTTAAAGAATGGAAAAGCTCCTGGTCATGATAACTTAAATGCAGAGCTATTTAAGACAGACCCAGAGCTAGCAGCAGAACTATTAGAACCACTATTTGCACAAGTCTGGAAAACAGGGACAACACCAACAGAATGGAGAAAAGGAATAATTGTCAAATTGCCCAAGAAGGGAGATCTTGCAGACTGCAATAATTGGAGAGGAATAACTCTTCTCTCAGTTCCCAGCAAAATACTAGGCAGGATAATTATACAGAGAATCTCAAAAGCAGTAGATCACAAACTGAGGAAAGAACAAGCAGGATTTAGAAAGAACAGAAGATGTGTAGATCATATATTTACCCTCAGGAACATTATAGAGCAGTGCTCAGAATGGCAAAGACAGCTGTACATTAATTTCGTTGATTTTGAAAAGGCTTTTGACAGTATACATAGGGACAGTTTATGGAAAATACTGAGGGCTTATGGAATTCCAAGCTGCATAGTGTCAATCGTAAAAAGCCTTTATGCCAACTTTACGAGTATCATTGGGCAGAGCAACCTAACCTTTGAAGTGAAGATAGGAGTACAACAGGGATGCCCCTTATCAACCACTCTATTTTTAACAGTCATAGACTGGGTGATGCGCCAGACAACAGAGGGCAATCCAAGAGGAATAAGATGGACTACATTTTCTACATTGGAAGATCTGGAATATGCAGATGACATTGCACTGCTAGCACATTCACATCAACACATCTAGGAAAAAACGGATAGACTTAATAAGTATAGCCAGCAGGTGGGCTTGAACATCAACCTAAAGAAGACAGAGGTCATGACGCTCAATGTGAGCAACCCTGAGCCCATATCAGTAAGGAATCAGCAACTGGAACAGACAGATGCCTTCACATACCTAGGATGCATAGTAACACCAGACGGCGGAGCAAGCAAAGACATCAACAACAGAATGAACAAAGCAAGAACAGCCTTTTTTAGTCTAAACAACATGTGGAAGTCCTCTCAGTACAGCACAAGCACAAAATTAGGATTATATCAGAGCTGTGTGCTTCTCTATGGTGCGGAGAGCTGGAGAGTTACAGAGAAGGAAATGTCGAAATTGTCCTCTTTTCACGCAACATGCCTAAGAAAAATTCTCTGAATCGTTTGGCCGAATACCATCACCAACCAAGATCTGCTTACTCGGAGCAAGCAAGAGGACATGCACACCATCATAGCTGGCAGACGCTGGAGCTGGGTTGGCCATGTCCTCAGAAGAGACCCTGATGCCATCACAAGAACAGCTATGCTATGGACCCCTGAAGGAAAACGAAAGAGAGGCCGACCAAAAACAACTTTGCGGAGGACTGTGGAGGCTGAGATGCAAAGAATGAACCAGAGTTGGGGCACTGTACGAAGGATGGCTGCCGACCTAGCAAAGTGGAATCAATTTGTTGTTGCCCTACAAGACGCCGGGAGCCGCGGTAGCATAGTGGTTAGTGCACTGGCTTCCTAGCGCAGTGGTCTATGGTTCGATCCCCAGATGAGGCGGGAATTTTTTAGGCCACAAACGGCTCCTGGGTCGACCCAGCCCCAAATGGGTACCAGAGCAACTCTGGGAAGGTTAAGGTGGCCAGCGTGATGCCGACCACATCACCCCTCGTGTGCCGACGGTCAAGATAATATGGGCCTAACACCATATTCCCAATATGCCTCAATGGGTGTGTGACGGGTTCCTTTACCTTTACCTACAAGACGCCAGGGGCAAAGTCTTTTACAGACAGGGGGTATGATGTGCTGGTGTAGTGGGTAGTGGGTTTCCCCCCTTGCTTCACCCTAGGCCTAGTGAATTCTTGTTCATGAAAGGAGCGACCATTGCGGTGTTAGTCTCTTGGCCTAGCAAAACCTCTCATACCCCAAGATCGTTGTGCGTGGTGAAGAGCCACACCCTCCTCGAGGTAGTCCTGGTAACTGAGGGTGCGAATCCTCAGGCTAAACACAACGGATCTAGAGGAGCAAACCTCGATAATAAAACCGGTGCACTACACCGTACACGCCCTCTGTGGGTGGGAAGGAGCCAGATGGATACTGAACAAGTCTTGGGAGTGGGAACGAGTGTGGACTGCTCCCTGAAGATCGGAACCCATCGTACAGGCACAGAGACTCAGGACGTGACGATCCTATTGCCTTCAACTCTTGGTCACATGCCTAGAGCCTCGGAGAACTCGGCGTAACCAGCAGGCAATTTGGTGGCGGGGAAAGAGCACTGTGAGCCCTACCTTGGCTACGTATCACAAGGAGACGCAGAAACACCCCCTTTATCTCCCCCAGAGCTGGCACAGTACACTTCTGGCTTCTACTCGGGGCGGTAGGAAATCCACAGGCACCCCAGCATCACAATGCCATGAAGATGACAAAGTTGGAATTTACTAACTCAAACCTGGCAGAGCAAGTCCTCCATCAGATGCGGCCGATGCTGGGCCCACTGGCGCGTGGACACGTCCCGATCCCCATCGAGACTTGCCAGGGGAGCCCACCCCGGCTCAAAAAAGCAGAGAAGGCCACTCTCCAAACCTCCGATGTCTTGCGGGCAGTGTTAGGATGTGCAAGAACATGGACAGGAAGACTCCACAACTTCCCCACTGAAGACACGCCCACGGCAACCGTTGCCTCAATTGGCTGTGTGTGGTGTACCCGGAAACGGGGCCTCCCAGTACTGAGGCACAGTTAAGTCCCCGATGTCACTTATCGGTGCAGAGTTGAGAGAGATGGCTGAGCATCACAATCCCCCCTGTGTTGCAGCATGATGAGAACCCAGCATTGCACACTGAGCTTGGGGGGATCACTTGGGCACCAGACTTAATACTGGCTCTTGACTGGATGGCCGCACGCAGGAGATTTCTACAATGGAGGGTTGGCAGGTGGTGGGTATCTAGGATAAAATGCCTGGGAAAGAGACTGGAGCTCAGAACTCCCTAACTCAAAGTTGCAGGATGGCAGAAAAGCCATGGGAAAGACAGGGCTATTTTGAAGATAACGCAACCATATTTTCACCTACGAGCTCGGACGCCGCCTCGGTAAACAAGGTCCGCGCAGAGCAGTGACACCCCCAGGCTGCTTGCGAATAGTCTACTACTGGGAACATAAACAGATTAGGGATGAGCCCACTCTCCCGTTGAACAGGTGCTAAAGTCGTAGATACTGGGCCAGAAGGCGCACCGGAAACCACAGTATCACGCAACTCGCTTTTTTTTTTTCTATGGAGAGTACACCGTCAAATAAATCTCGTACTGCTGCTCGCCCTGTGGAGCTCCACCAGGCAGGTGCAGTGCCGGGCTCTGAGCCTCGACAGAGCCCACCCTCAGCTACTGGAGGACCCTCTAGACCGTCTTGTGGAGTCAGCAGACGGCGGAGGAGAACTACTGACCAAAACAAAGCAGAAAAAGAGAAACCCAGAGTGCCACTTGTCATGATGCACTGGAATGCAGAGGGAGTGAACAGCAAGCAGGCTGGATACAGCAAAAAGACAGAGCTGGAAAACATCTTGTATGAGAAGCAAGTCAGTGTTTGCTGTATCCAAGAGACTCACTTGAAAGCAGATCAAACCTTTAAAATAAGGGGATATCAATGCTTCAGATCCGACAGAAAAGATAGACGAAAAGGAGGAGTACTTACTCTTGTAAGGAATAACATTCCTGCACACGAAAGGAAAACCTTCATGGATGGAGCAGAATATCAGCTGTTGCAGATAAAGGTAGACAAGATGGAAATAGAACTCCTGAACTATTACTGTCCGAATAACAAACCCCTGAGTCTCAGCTCTATACAGGTACCAGCCACCAACTTTATAGCAGTTGGAGACTTTAATAGCCACTCTCAGAGCTGGGGCTATAACCATCTGGATCACAGAGGTGAAGAGGTTGAAACTTGGCAAGATGATCACTCCCTAATCCTAGTCAATAATGCCACAGATACTCCTACCTTCTACTCCAGAGGATGGCACACAACTTCACCACCAGATCTTGCCTTCTCCACACCAGATATAGCTGGATCTATTAGTAGAGAAGTAGGAGACCAACTAGGGGGAAGCGACCATCGCCCAATCTTTCTTACTGTCCAGAGTGCAACTCTCAGTACAGGCCCAGCCATTACAAGATGGAACTACAAAAAAGCCAACTGGGGTTTATTCAGGCATCAGGTGAACACGCTGCTGTCTACCCTCAAAGTACAGAACAGAGACATTAATGAAGTGGTAAAAGACTTCAACAGATGCATACTACAAGCTGCAAAAGAAACCATTCCCAAAGGATGCCGGCGTAACTACATACCATACTGGTCCAGCACACTCCAAGAATGTCAGGAAGCTATGGACAGGGCTAGAAAGGACGCAGAGTCTCAGCCTTCACTTGAAACTCACAACAAATGGAAAAAGGCTGTAGCAGAGTTTCAGAGAACAAAGCTAGAAGAAAAACGGAAAAGCTGGAGAACTAAAACGGCATCGCTGAACCTTGAGAAAGACGGCAGGAAACTTTGGAGATTAGTCAAGTCTCTAAATGAAGAGCGTTCCTCACTTAGGCAGACTATCACATTGGATGAAGGTGGCAAACTTTTCAGAGGAAAACAAGCTGCAGACTTGTTTGCTAGAAGATACAGTTCAGAAAGCAACTTACCCATTAACTTAGATCATCAGAGAGAGATAAGAAAAGAAATACTGGCAACCATGGGACAGACAGATACTCCTGCCCCAATGAGGGAACTCATCACACTAGGAGAACTACAGAAGGCTATTTCCAAGCTTAAGTTTCAAAAGTCACCCGGCCCAGACAAAATCAGCAACGAAATGCTAGTAAATCTGAGCTCAGCAGCAAAGACAAAACTGCTTGAGATATTCAACCACAGCTGGTTGAAAGGAACGGTACCCCAAGTATGGAGAGAAGCCATCACAATACCCATACTAAAGAAAGGGAAATGTAAGCCCGAGGCTGCAAGTTACCGGCCAATCAGTCTCACAAGCTGTGTTGGGAAGACTATGGAGCGAATAGTCAACCACAGATTGAAATGGTATTTAGAGTCTGAGCAGATCCTGGTGCCGGAACAAGCTGGGTTTAGAGAATGCTACAGTATAGAAGACCAAGTTACTTACTTGTCTCAAGCAATAGAAGATGCCTTCCAGGAGAAGAAAAAGGTCCTTAACGATCTGGGTCGACTTCAAGCAGGCCTTTGACAAGGTGTGGAAAGATGGCCTCATTGCAAAACTTAGGAGAAGTGGAATCCAAGGCAACATGATGAAATGGATCCAGTCATACTTGCATAACAGGAGAACTAGAGTCACTCTTGACGGTCTGCAGAGCAGAAAAAGTGTTGCTCCATCAGGGGGTACCTCAAGGAGGAGTAATTTCCCCAACACTCTTCCTTGTTTACATCAATGACCTGGTGAAAGATCTCCCTGCAGGAGTTAAAGCTGCCTTATATGCAGATGACCTAGTACTCTGGTGCGCTGATGAAAATGTCACCACAGCAAATTATAGAATGCAGCGGGCAGCAGACATGCTAGGTCATGGGCAGAGAAATGGCTTATCACAATAAACACAGACAAAACCTCCACAACACTGTTCTCCCTCACCCCCAAGGACAAATCAGCTAACATACACCTAGGGACAACCGTGATCAAGGAAGAAAGCTACCCCACCTATCTTGGGGTGACATTTGACCAAAGGCTTACATGGAATAAGCATATTGAAAATGCAGAAGGAAAGGCCCGAAGACGACTAGGCATACTCAGAAAATTAGCAGGTACCAACTGGGGAGCAAATGAACGAAATCTAAAGAAGATTTATAATGGAGTAATAAGACCACACTTAGAGTTTAGCTCAGCAGCATGGTCATCAGCTGCTAACTCACATCTGCAGTCTTTGGACAAGGTGCAAAATCAAGCTCTCAGGCTCATTACAGGAGCCATGAAAACTACACCAATAACAGAGATGCAGAAGGTTGATGGATTACAGACATTGTCCCATAGAAGAGACACAAAAACCATGATCCAGATGGAAAAGTACAACAGTATGCCAATGCACCCAATGAAGGCAAGACTAGATGATCTGGCATTGGGACGTCTAAAGCGTAGCAGCTTTGTGCATCGGGGGAAAAGACTTATAAGACAGCATCAGGAAGACCTATCCATGAAGACAACACCACTGAAGCCCACCCTATACCCTGTACCATGGGAGCAGGCCAGCAGTGCCCTCCAAATTAATACATCAGTCAGTGGTCTCACAAGTGGATGTGAGTATAATGATCTGCAAAAACGAACTGCTACATTGAGTATGATCCAAGAAAGCTATCCCGATCAATCATGGATACATGCCTATACAGATGGATCAGCAACTAATGCTGTTAGGAATGGAGGTGCCGGTATCTTTATCTCATATCCTGACAACCACTATGAGACTAGGCACATTCCCACTGGTAAATTCTGTTCCAACTATACAGCTGAGGTTCAAGCTCTAGAGCAAGCTGCAAATATGATTTATAACACCAACTCTGACTGCCACCAGGTAGTCATCCTCACAGATGCACTGTCTGTCCTGCAAGCTCTCAAGGGTGGTAAACTCCCGCATCTGAGAAATGAACTAAACAAGGTAGCTGCCAGAAAGAGAACCATACTTCAGTGGGTACCATCTCATTGTGGTGTACCCGGAAATGAAAAGGCAGATAAACTTGCAAAAAAGGGAGGAGAATGTGAACAAGAAGATAATGAAGTCACATACTTTGAGAAAAAGAGAGCTATCCAGACTATCAGAAGAGAACAGAACCAACCCAAAGACGACTATCACACTCTTGACCGGCAGGGACAGATAACTATTTTTCGACTCAGGACAGGGCATAACAAACTGAATAAACACATGCACAAGCTACGATTGTCTGCGTCACCACTGTGCACATGTGGATTAAACGAACAAACTGCTGAGCATGTTCTACAGGACTGTCCTCTGTATGACCAGTTAAGAAAGATATACTGGCCCAATGACTCAACACTAAACTCAAAGCTGTATGGAGTTAAAGAGGAACTTCAAACAACAGTCGAATTCATCATGAGAACTCGTCTGACGGTGTAATCATCAAAGATGCGATCGCAAGAAGAAGAAGAAGAAGAACAAGACGCCACCAGGCGTAATGGCCACTGACTGCTTTGACGGTCGGCGGCTAAGGATCAAAGAAGAAGAAGATATATTAGCATAAAAACTTGACATTCCTGCCTGTTACAAATAGGATTGTGTTATTTGAGAGTGTGTGTTTGATTAATCTCCTTGGTTTATAATTGACCTTTATGTAGAGGGTCGTGCTGATGTGATCTTGTGAAAATGTCATGGGAGTGTGCAAGAATCATTCAATCATAAACTGACCTCCAAACGCCTTGGTAAATTGGGGTCCACAGAGAACAGCATATTTAATTGACGAAGCATACAACATGTTCATGGCAAAAAATGGAATTACATACATGTATAGAGTCTCCTATAGTCCGTGATACATCATCTCATACCTGGCCTGTTTATTAGAGATGCTGATAATGGTTACCATCCAAGTAGTGAAAACCAGAATATGGAGATTAATATATTTGATTGCTCCCATAAAATTCCTCTGCATAAAATATCATCGAACTTGAAATACCTAAGTTCGGCATCTTCTTGAATATCTGTGGTGGCCTTTGCAATTCCATAAGCCACGTAGGAGAACTGTATAAACTTCAATAACTTGGGAGCGATAGCTTCAACGTCTTACTCTGACGGATTCTTATAACGAAAGGCCTCGAACTAACGGTCTGCATACATTAGTGCAGCATCTATTACGTCATCATCACCTAGTGATGTGAACCATATATCGCGTTCATTATAATTAACATTGTTGGCCCCAGACAGAATTGTTACCACGTAGATTAAACTGCTAACAAAACTAAGTGTGGTCAACATGTAAAATACATTATAATCTTCTTTAACACTGCCACTCCCAAAATAAAGGTTTCTCTATACCAGAAGTGTCACGTAAGAAACCACCACCTCACCTTTGAACATGAGAAACATATTAAGGCCTAATAATGCATGCTTTGACCATGAAGTGCAGGGGAGTTATGCAGCAATTTTTATTTTAGAAAGTTTGTTATGACCAAAAAAAAAAATTGTATAATCATTAATAAATTGGATAGTTTTTGGTGAAAGCTAATCACCAGAAATAATATAACTAGTTATGAAATAATAAATCTTCTATCTCTTCATTAATTATTAGTGCTCTTGTTTAATGTTTTTGTGAGCATCATGGACTTCAGTTTAATTACATATATTAGTGATTAATCATTTTTAAATATGAAACTCTGCATTATTTTTTTACAGGTAACATGGATTGAGGGTCATTCCCTGGCTCAGACAGTTTTCACAAATCTTTACCTTCACAATCCGCACATCATAGAGGACAGGTGTCTGAAAGCCTTCTGCATAGTCATGCTGAAGATAGTTGATCATATCAGAGAGAGAATCAACAGGGCTGGGACTGTTGAAGAGGTGAGGTGCTTGTATATATGTACTGCAAGCTACATCGTGAATAAAAAGGTGTAAAATTTTGGCATGGAAAAAATGTGAAACAAATGACAGATGCCCTAATACAAATGACAGGCTGATGTCTAGGTTGGGTGGGTTGTGCCTCATAATGAAAAAGAAGCAATGTTATTACATTTTAAAAAAAACATTTAGTGTTTTTAAAGTTTGGGAAGCAAATTAATGGAATTAAATTGAGAGCAGTGTTTTAGAGGAGGTCTAAAAAAAATACAGGGTATTCCTACTGGTCAACCTTTTTTTTTTCTGGATATGACATAAATATGATGATACATTTTAAAAAATTAGTTTTGTTCCAGAAATTTGTATTGTAAATTTTGCTCACAGGAAGATTTTCAGCCTATGTCTTATGGGTTCAAAATGGCAGGAGATGTCTCAGAGACAAGGGCTCTTGGAATGATCAAAGAAGTTGAAGAAGAATTGGGAAGACATAGCAAGGTAAAAATATTTGTTTTTACAATGTTAATATGTTTTCTAACTTGTTTTACTTCAAACATTGCAACTGCTGCTTACAGTTAAATAAGTTAACAATAGATGCTGTCTGACATTAAATTAACTTAGCTAAAACTTCTGTTGGTGTACAATTAACACACTTAACTCTTTGACTCCAGACCAACGCTCTGAGCGTTGCAAAATTCAACATGCCGTGCCAGCGCAACGTTCAGAGTGTTGTTTTTAGTTTATCACGAATAAACCCCCAAAATATTCCGTTTAATGCAATTCATATTTTAAAACTTGTAGAATGACTTCCGCGACTATTTAAACAACTAATTTGACTGTAGTTAAGCAGCACCTGTGCGTGTTTTGATGTTATTATCACGATTTGCGTGTTTGCGTTTTTCGTTGATTTTGCTAGAGAAATATGTCACGCTTTATATTTACATTTTCTAAGTCTCCTAAGCAAATAATTGTGTCAAACTACTTTGGAACATTGCTTACATTGATGATGATTGTTTGGTAGTCACAGTTTGTTGTCAAAATACGGAATCGGTGCAGAAAAAAAGCTAGACACATTAGATTTAGTTGATGAGTGGGCATAGTCATATTCTGGCTGATCAAAAAGCAACAAAACTAGACCTACCGTAACATCTAGTCCTAGGTAGAAAATGAAGCTAGGGATACTATTAAACAAGTGTAAAAAAGTTTTTATATGACGTTATTCTTCTTTATTTGTTTGAAAATTACGTAATGCACGATTGCATAATTTATTTTTTTCTTACAAGGGACCACAGTAAAAACTGGTGTTTTAATATTAGACAAACATAAAGGTATGTTTTCAGGCACTCGTAAGAAATAAAGAAGTAGAACACTAGACAACAGAAAAACAACAGACGTGAGTGGCTTACCCAGGGTTCGAACCCCGTACCTTCCGTACGACAACACCGCCTAGCTATACAAGCGAATCACACTATCCTCCCGGCCAGCTAGACATCCCCAAAAAAAGATGCTTTACTGACCGGTCATCAGTGCGAAACACAAGACAACACCGGAAGTTTACAATGGGCACCTCAGACTATTAATGACGCAATCACTTCTGTAGAATAGGGGAACAACATCATTATCCCTTTTCTCATTCCTAGCTTTTCTGTGTCCTCTTTTTTTTGTGTTCTTCTCTTTCCTTGACATGCGCTCCATTCTTCTGTATATCAACATCACATGGGTCTCAAAATTAACTGCTGTAAAATTGTGAACCTCCAGGCTTTTCACACGTTTTTACACTTTTACTATAATTTCAGTGTATTTCTAAGACATCAAACTTTATTATGGGTGATTTGTGAAGAGCCTCCACCATGCAAAGGCACAACAGGCCAATCACCTGTTTGTCTTAAACTATGATTACAAGCAATATAAGAGAGAAAACCGGACTGATTCTAAAGGCGACGAACTGGAACAGACTACGGACTACGACTTATGGAACATGGAACACAAGAAGTATAAATGGGAAAGAAGAGGAGCTGATGGAAGAGATGAGGAAAGCAAAACTAGAAATCCTGGCTATTACTGAAACAAAGAAAAAGGGACAAGGAGTCATGGATCTCGATGGCAACACTCTGCTATACAGTGGTGTACCCACATCTGAAAGAGCTAAAGGGGGCGTGGGTTGCATTGTGGCCAAAAACCAGAAAGATAGTATCAAGGGATGGAACTTTGTCTCGGAGCGCATTATGGTTGTAAAACTAAAAGAAGGAGAAACCATAGTCAACCTGGTCATAGTGTATGGGCCAAATGAGGATGAGAGAGCAGAGGTCAAGGAAGAATTCTTCGAGCTGCTTCAAAGGACAGTGGATGACTGCCTAGATGAAATTATCATGCTCGGAGATTTCAATGCCAGAGTTGGAAATGACCATGCTAGATGGGGGTGGAGTTATCGGAAGATATGGAGAAGATACTCTCAATGACAATGGAAAGCGACTCCTCAGATTCTGCAGTGAGCAGAATCTGATCATTACCAACACAAAGTTCCCCCATAAGCGCATACATGCATACACTAGGTGTGAACCAACAAAGAATGAGAAGTCAGTGATCGACTATGCCATTGTTAGGAGGAGCTCATTCAAATATGTCCGGGATGCTAGAGTCTGGAGGGGGCCAGAGATTGGAAGTGATCACTACCTGCTTACAATCAAAAGAACAACTGAAAGAGTTGCTCAGCCTAGGAACTGCCCAGCACCACGCAAGAAACCAAGTAAACGAACGGGAGAAATGAGCATTAAGACCTACAAGCTGAAAGAGCCAGAAATTAAGACCAGATATCAGGGGCTTATTGCTACAGCGGTGAGAAACACAGAACAACCTGATGACTTGGAAACCCTGTGGCTTAAATTCAAGGACATCATAAAGACAGCTGCTGCAGAAGCATGTGGTGAAGTCCGACTTGGGAACAAGAGAAAGAGGACACCTTGGTGGACAGAAGAAGTCAAAGAGAAAATAAGAGAGAAGAAAATGGCATGGAAACAATACTTAGGAGCTAAAAACACAACAGGACAAATAGAGAAATATAGAGAATATGTGATACTCAGAACAGAAGCAAAGAACAAGGTGCTAGCAGCAAAACAGAAGTCCTGGGAAGAATTTGGAGAAAAGCTAGAAAAGGATGCGCAAGAAAACCAGAAATTGTTCTATAAGACCCTAAAGAACATGAGGAAGGAAAAACAATGCCCTCTTAAATTTATAAAGGACAAGCAAGGCAAATTGCTTACTGCCCCGAAGGAAGTAATGGAAAGATGGAAAGAATATTTCTCAGAACTCCTTGATGGTGAGCAAGGTAAGCATCAGAAATGATAACCACTAGCACAGAAGAGGATACAAATGGTGATGAAGATGACATAAAGATGGAAGAACTGAAGGCAGCACTGGAGAAAATCAAGATGGGCAAAGCAGCAGGGCATGATGGTATAACACCAGAAATGGTTAAGTACATGGGAGCATCAGGCGACCTATTACTCCTAAGGGTCCTACAGGCAGCGTGGTGCAACAAGGCCATACCAAAGGATTGGGAGATTGCCATCATAACACCGATTTTCAAAAAGGGTGACAATCGACAATGTGGAAACCACAGAGGCATATCCCTTCTCAGTGTCCCTGGTAAAATCTACTCTAGAATCCTAGAGCAGAGACTACGATGCCTAGCTGAGCCACAATTGGATGAAGTCCAGTGCGGATTCCGAGCAAACCGAAGTACTCAAGACCTAATCTTTACACTCAGACAGCTGAGTGAAAAGGCCCTTGAGTATCTTTGTTTCATACATCTGGAAAAGGCGTTTGACAGGGTCCCTGGAGCAAACTTTGGGACTGTTTGGCAAGGAAGAACATTCCAGCACCTCTGATTCATGCTATACAGAGCTTCTACAAGTCTTGCAGAAATTATGTGAGGACAGCAAACTATAAGTCAGAAGAGTTCAGGACCACCACTGGTGTAAGACAAGGCGATATCCTGTCACCTTATCTTTTCATACTCCTCATGGACGATGTTATCAAGAAATGTAAGGAGAGAACAAGAAAGTATTCAGTGGGGTACTGGAAGATGAAACAGGTCTGTATTTCAGAGCTAGCATTTGCTGATGATGTTGTCCTGATTGCTAAATCAGAGACACATCTCCAATCCAACCTGCAAGTCTGGAAGGAAGAGCTGGAGAAGAGAGGGATGGTCATAAGCAGCTCTAAAACAAAATCCATGGTGATATCACGAGAAGAAAGAAAACATCAGATTAAGTTGGGAGAACAGGTCCTGGAGCAGTTCGACCACTTTAAATATCTCGGAGCTATTATAGACCGAAAGGGGGGCATCAAAGAAGAGTTGGCCACTCGAAAAGCAGCGGCTGGGAGACTTTATCAGGCCATAAATCGAGGATTCCTCAGCAAGAAAGAGGTTGGTAAGAAAACGAAGATGGCTGTATATCGCTCCACCTATGTCCCAGTCTTGACATATGGATGCGAGTCACGGGCTATGTCTACAACCCACAAAAGCCAGATCCAAACCTCAGAAATGAGGTATCTGAGGAAGGTGGTTGAAGTAACAAGAAGAGACATGGTCCGCAACCAGACGATACGTCAAGGCCTAAAATCCCACCCGCTGCAGACTCAAATAGAACAGTCCCAACTAAGATGGTTTGGCCATGTCTGCAGAATGGGAGAAGATCGGCTACCACGACAAGCATGGGAAACAAAGAGCCAGGGATCCAGACCTCCAGGACGACCCAGAGTCCGCTGGGAGGACAACATTAGACAATCTTTGAAGGACCGAGGACTAAAATGGAACCAGGCCAGGAAGAAGACAGCTGATAGAATAGTCTGGCGCTCTCTCTTCCAAACCTCTACACCTCACGGTAGAAGGGGAACGACTAAGTAAGTAAGATTTGTGAAGAGTATGTATATCTGAAACACCATGCTTTCACAAGTTTCAATAATGATAAATGCAGTGCACACTTCTTTATGGTAGCGAGGCATGGGCAACCTATGCCAATCAAGAAAGAAGGCTCAATACCTTCCATCTACAGTGACTACACCACATCCTTGGTATTTCGTAGAAGGACAAAGTGACAAATGTTGAGGTGTTGTCATGTGCTGGTCTTCAAAGCATGAATTCACTGCTTAGACAGCACAGACTATGCTGGCTTGGCCATGTCTGCTGCATGGAAGATGGTCACATCCCTAAAGATATCTTCTACAGACAACTGGCAGATGGCAAAAGAACAGCAGGGCGACCGTAGCTGAAGTTCAAAGATGTGTACAAGAGAGACATGAGGTCATTGGACATAAATCCAGAATCACTGTTGTTTCAGAATCACTGTTGTGTTTCAGATTATAGTATGTTTCGGAATCACTGTTGTGCTTCAGATTATAGTATGTTTCAGAATCACTGTTGTGTTTCAGATTATAATATGTTTCGGAATCACTGTTGTGTTTCAGATTATAGTATGTTTCGCAATTACTGTTGTGTTAACAGATAATGGAAGTGTTGATGGTCTTGTTACATATTTTGTGACACAAAAAGTTTTGTTTTCTAATCCAGAATACAAGAAGCAAGGCTGGTGAGGCAAGAACAGATGATCAGGAACTACAGGTATACAACTTAATGACTGGGTTGTTATTCTTTTTGTTATTAGGAGAACATCACCAATATGAGTTCTTTAATGTGAAGTAAACAACCATCTGAGGAAACAAAAAGGTCTTGATTGCTAGTATCGTGTATTCTAATTTTCCTCTTACCACATTATGTTCTATAAACTTTGTCTTTTCAAATGCATGTGATCTTGACCTGTGTTGAATAACTGTTGAGTGCTGACTGCATTTAAATTGCTGAGGGAGAAATATCATCAAGCTAAATCAAACAGAATTCAAATATCTGAGCAATTTATTTACTACTGATTGAGGATTAGTTAATGACTGAAACCAGAATTCAGCCTAAAAGTTATTTATTAGTATATCATGAAATGTCAAAGAATCTGTGTAACTAGAAAGAAACAAATAAATGTGTTCATTCATTTATATTAATAAAGCCTTGATATTAATCAAGGGACATGAACAAAGGATGAATGAATTTGAAGTGAGACTTGCTGCTAGTAAAATCTATAAAGACCTTACGAGAAATGAAAAGATAAGAAACGGTAGATTGGCACAGATATTTTATCGAATAACAGAAAATAAATATATTTGGCATGTTATGAAAAAGAAGCAGCATCGTGCATGTATAATCACAATAGTAGTAATCAATGAATGAGCATGACCCAGTAGAAGATGGATGGAGGAGGTGATAGACATCTTAAAAACAAGACAGCACACCAGGCTTCACTTCTCCCTGTGCATAGGCAACCAGAAATAGATCCTGCATTAAGATTCAAAATAAAAGTCGTCATCTTCATCATCACCTTTCATCTCCCTCCTTCAACAAACTTATGCCACAACTTCCTGTTCTGTGCCATCAGCTCAAGGTCTTGCTGTGTCTTCCTCATCCCCTTCATGTCTGTCTCCAGTTTTCTTCTCCATGTTGGTCTCCCTCTACTTCATTTACCTTGGGGATTCCAGAGCATGGACTGCCTGGTAATGCTAGCAGCAGGTTTCCTCAGTGTGTGTCCTGTCCATCTCTAGCATCTTCTTCTCATCTCTTGATCCACTGGGGCTTGCCTGGTTCTAGTCATCAGTTCCACTTTAGTAATACATCTTGTTTGGTAGAAGTAAATTATGACTTTGTAGCATGAACACTTTTTTTTTTTTGCAGTGTTGGTTATTGCTTTTATTTTCAGCATCAGCTTGTGACTGCTGTACATACTCGACTGAAGTTCTACAGGTTGTTCTATTCAACACTTTTGTCCTTTGCTAAAGAAAAGGTAATTATGTTTGTGGATATACCACATGTTTGGCATAGAAATAAATTATTGATATAATCACAACAATGTGAAATTGTAGCTGCTGACAGCAGCTTTCAGATGCAACAAATGGGACTCATAAACATAGTATCACTAGTAAGAAACCTGTCAAAATTGACAGTTTTTAATTGTAGTGTGCTCTTTCTGTTACATGTTCTAAAGACGGCACTATTTCTATTTTGGTCGTTTTATTACAGGTGACCATCATCAGATCTTTGTAGTAAAAATTATGTGGATGCATTAAATATGAAGCCATGGGGCAACCTTCCTAAATGACATGGAGAGAAGTGATATTGATCTTATGGACTGGAAATTGACTAATTAACTAATAGTTCTTTTACGACAACATTTCATAAATGTTCGTGTATCTTTTAAAATCTTGCCCTGGTAGTCAGTGTCCTGGATAGATACTTTAAGATTGGTTGAGTTCCTTCCTCTCGTGAGCGCTACATAAAGTTGGCCATGAGCAAACACTGGTTCTGGTAGGTATACACCTACATGATCAAACGATTGTCCCTGCGCTTTGTTGATTGTCATGGCAAAAGCCAAAATCACAGGACACTGCTGACGTCTCAAGGCGTAAGGAAAGACAGTATCGCTTGGCTCTAACGTGATGCTTTTCCTACTTGTTTACTAACTGTCCATGACCCACTTTCATGTGTCAGGACTGAAGAACTCTCTTTCGTACTTCCACTGACAAAGAGTTGTTGCATCATAAAATACATTTCATTTTATAGAATGCTGCTTTCGCCTCTTATAATACATATGACTTATAAGAAATGAAAGTCACTGAAAACAAAATATATACAAATTATGGGAGCCGCGCTGGTGTAATGGTTACCACACTGCGCTGGTGATCCAGGTTCGAGCCCTGGCAGGAACATGTGAAGAAGTGTCGTTGACCGGGACTTGGACTGGAATAATTCGAGCCCTGGCGAAGACATTTGAAAAAGTGTCGTCGACCAGGGACTGGAATAACCTGAACTGTTCCTGAGCCGACCCAGCTCTAATGGGGACCTCTGAAATTGGCGAGTATCTGCCTGAATGGCGAGAGGACACCTGTCATTGTACAGGAAAAAAAGGGATACGTAAAATCAGTCTCAGGTTAGACATATTAACCGGAGATTTTGCCTCGAGAAATAGCTGGCGTACGTTTAAAAAAAATAAAAATACTAATTATAACCCATCAGAGCTTGAACTGGATATTTCTCATCATCAAATCAAACAAAAAACAAACAAAATATTCTACGCTTCACTAATCAGATGCATCATCTGTGCAATGTTATTAACATTCCCAGGTATTTGAATCTATTGACCTGTTTTAAAACTATTTCATTTACGTTGATTGTGCATGCTGAAGAATATTAGCAAGAAAAGCATGCAGTTGCAGGGGTCGAGCAATTTAGTACAATGGCCATAAGCGCACCACTTTTACGTAATTTTCACACTGCAACTTTGATGGGGAAAAGTTAATGCTGGCTTTCTTCAGGGACGTAATTTATTTTCTATCAAAGGGAAACAGTTAAGCTACACATTAGAAATGATAACAATAAAATATATTGTAGATTTGTGACACTGTACTATGTGTTTTCTATTTATTATTTAAAATACAACTGCAACTTTGGTGGGGAAAAAAGATGCGCACTATATTAAGCATCATGCAGTTTGTCCAAAGGCTAAAAGTGCAGGACTTTTATATAATTTCCAGAGTGCAAGAAAAAATATTGTGGGACAGGACAGGACAGGACACTTTTAGAGAATTATATAGTATAATACTTGCCAGTGTTTTCCTGCAATCATTTGTCAAAGCAAGAATTTAAAGGTTGCTAACTTTCTTTTTAATTCTTTATTATTATCATTTTCCTTTGTGCTCCTTACAGAGCATGGAGCCACCACTGTAGCTGGTCCCCTTGCAGGAAGCCTGCACCAAGCATTTACATGCTCTTGTAGCAGTGGTTTTTATGGCAGCTGGTTTTACATGATGAAGCTGTCAGCCATATGCACAACCTCATATTAGCCACCTTGTATGACATGCTATAGGGTGCGGTAGTCCAATTCTTTGTTTGTCTCTACAGAGATCCTTGGGAATTACAAAGGTCTTTTTTTTTAATTACCGGTTCAGATAAAATAGCTATAGAATATCTTGGGCTCACTTATAAGTCAGTAAGAAAGACCACGGTCAATAATGCTGTTTCTGTATGTTTGCGTTCGCTCTCAGCCATATCTGTCTCTTACAATGCTGGCTGTTAGTTTTGAGCGGTAAGTACATGGTGTCGTAGTTTACAACTAGGCTGTGATATCGGCGCCTTTCGGCATGACACATCCAATTTCAGCACACAATTTATACAGGTTTGCTTCCCTCTCACCTCACGCCTATATGTATGCCATACCTCATGTCTATCCAATAGTGCAGTGAAGTGACTGCACCAGTGAGCATCATCGGAGCCGAGATGCAACTCTGCCCCAGATCTGGGAGACTCCGTTTCTGGGAACACCACACACAGCCAATTGATGCATTGTTCACTTTTCGAAAATTTCTTTATAAAAACTATGAATGTGAACAATCAAAAATGTTTGAGCAACACTTACCAACAGAGAGCGGGAGGCTAAATTTTCTGAAATACCGTGAACAGCATATGATAATAAACTCTATTCAGAGCATTACAACAGGAGGCAGTCTGATCATCATAAGTCCCCTGTTGGACAAGTGTTTCTGCCATCTAATCTCCTTTACACTCTAAAGGGGCGGGCCCACTTAAGTCATGACTCCCAAGTGTCCGCTTCCTGTTGTGTTTCAGCCCTCGCTGGAAATTGAATCTACTCCACCTTGATTGCAACTTTCAGCTTCACTCCTGGTTTTATCCACGCTGTCAGCTTGAGGCATTTGTGAAAATAACCATTCTGTTATATATAAATTACTGTCCTGAGTTCCATAGCCCATTGTGGTTACTCCAGAGCCAACACAATGTCCTTTTCTCAGTGGCACCAAGCCTCATAAGTGCCCTGGTTCTTATATGCCATAGACAAAGCTGAACTGAATGAATGAACACAGATGACAAGGAATGTGGCATATAATGTTAACTTATTTTTAAAATTCAAAAAAAAAAAGCTGAATGAAATTAATCCCAGACTAGAACAGATGCTAAGCTGACGAGACAGAGAGCTCCAGTTCTTGTAATAATAGTGTCTGTTAGTTCAAGAAGCTGAAAGGCACAGAGGACACAAAACTGTGATCTCTTGAATGAAACATTTATGTAACTCCAAGGTATTGTGCAGTCTTCAAATAGGAAAATTGGTTAGTTTTATTTCATTCTTTAAAAATCTTGTTTCTTTTTCCCCAATTATTTACTCATTATTAATTACTATTTACAATGGTAGCAGCATGCATGAAAGCAGAATTTAATGTTCCAAAGCGAACACAAGTAAAGAAAGAGTTCTTCAACACTACCTTTGTACTAAAAGTGAAAATTAGCACAAAAAGATAAAGATATAACATGACTTTACAGAGCACAATAACAAAATGGCTATTTTGACCAAGACAAAGAAATACATTCAGACACAGCTAATTGATTATGTTTCAAAATGTATTCAGTGTGAGGGGCTTCCAGTGGCCCAGAAGCAGCTGAGCCAGATAGCTGAGATACTGCCAGCTATGATAGCCACAGTGCATCTTGGAGTACAAGAGGAGTCAACACCTGCATCCAAAAATGGTAAGTGTATTTAAGATAATTGAAGAGTCGCTATTCATTTGCTAAAAACATTAGTGAAGCTGTTTCTTTGTTGTGCTAGAAAAAGTATTCCTACAAGCCTTGTTCAGTGCTCTTGGCTGTTCACATATTTCTCTCAGACATACCCTTTGATGCAGCTTGACCTCACTGCCTGCCAGTCATGGCGTAAAAGGATTTTTACAGGAGGAGCATGCTTGGAGTGCTGTCGATTAGATCCAGATATGCGAAGGCCCAGGCAAAAGCCTATATGCGAGTAACCACAGACAGACGGCACCCCCTGCATGGAAACATAGCTGGCATTAAGGGATCAAGAATAAAGCGAGGGATGTCATGGTTGGCACAGGCAGAGGCAACGATCAAGCAGGTGACCACAGTTGATAATATATTCAAAGGGGAAGAGTGGAGTAAGTCAGATGAGAACCGAACTAACTACCAGCAAGTCATCATCAGCCTTGGCAGAAAGTGTAGAACTTGGGGCAGTGGGAAAGCAGAACTGAAAATTAATCAGTCTGATACATGGTCGTGCCGGGGAAATGATGCCATTGTGTATACTGATGGGTCTGTGATCCGTGGTGAGAAATCAGGTTGGGGCTTCTCTGTTAAGGTAAAGGCCAAATCATCGCCAGACATAGCAGGGCTTACAAGATAATAACTTCCAGCATGAGAATGGAGGTAGAGGCAGCTTCTGCAGCCTTAAGGTGGCTAACTGAAACTTCATTATCTAAGACAGTCATTGTGTCAGACTCTCAGTCCATGCTTCGAAAGGTTCAAAATGGTTGGCATTGAAGCTTTGAATCTGAAGGAGCTGGTATGGATCTACTGTTCTGGTCATGCAGGGGTACGCGGTAATGAGAGAGCTGACAGACTAGCATCAAGAACACCCACAGTGTGAACACTGGATATGGATAAGGGAGAGATACTGAGAACAATTAATGATCGCCTGTTAGAGAATGACACTGCAATGGATGAATCATCAAGGTTAAGACTGTTGGAATTTGGCATCAAACGTAAGGCTAGCAGAGATGGACAAATGGGAGGATGCATCCATCATATATACAACCAGCGAGCTACAGAAACAGTTAACATTCACACTCTACAACATATACTGAGGGAGACTGAGCACCCATGGGTTTGCCCAGAGTGCAATGATGACGATTCTGTTTAACAATAACAGCAGGAGCACAAGGTTTTTTTTTAAGTTGCATTGTATTTGTGAGCTTTGAATATCTTTCAAAAATTTTCAGAAATGAATTAATCTTGTTCCTTTATAACTTTTTCACAGACTAGAATTTTTTATTGGAAGATATTTTGCTAAAGTTTAGCTGTTCCGAGAGCTATAATCTTCATTTCATGTTGTGGACAGGGCTGATATTTTTAACAGTAAATTGACTGTTTACGTTAACACAGCGGTTTATTTAAAACATCTTTTTGTGCTTTGTGTATTCATATACCCTGACACCATCACCAGAGCTGCTATGCTGTGGACCCCAGAAGGACGGCGAAAGAGAGGCAGACCAAAGACAACCTGGCGGAGAATAGTGGATGCTGAGATACAAAGCATGAACCAGAGCTGTGTGCCCGGCACGAAGGACGGTCACCATCCAAGCAAAATGGGGACAGTTTGTTGCTGCACAACAAGACGCCATTAGGCATGATGGCCACTGACTGCTTTGTCAGTCAGTAGCTAAGGATTGAAAAAGAAGTATTCATATAGAAAATTGAATGCAGACTTGGTTGTGTCCTTGATATCACAGTTTGGAGACATTTAATTATGTGGAGGCAGCATTGTTGTTGTGTGTTTATTTACTTTCAGAAACATGACAGAGATTTCCATAAGCATGTACTTTAGTTCACTTGCATTTGTCTTCTCACAGACTACCCAACAATAGTAGGATTCGAACCTCTTATCAACCAGCGTCTGTTGCCACCTACATTTCCCCGGTACACGGTCATCAAGCCACGAGTGGATTCTTTAAACTACATGACAACACTGGTCAAGAAGCTCCAAAATATTACAGCAATACCAGAACTTGGGTCTTTGCACAGCATATTGGTCAGTGTGTCCAGTTTTAATTTTACGACAGTGTTCTGTGAATCAGCTGTCTCATTCAAGCTCATTGTGGAATTGTTTGTTTTGTTTAATTAATGTTTTCTCTGTGTTAATGTTTAATTGACATCTCTAGATGTCATTCATTTTTCTTTTCACTACTTTTGGAGCATGGAGCCACCATTGCAGTTATTACCCTTGTAGTACGCCTGCACCAAAAGTTCTGTTTTCTTGCAGCAGTGTTCTCTGTAGCAATGTTTTTTCTGTAGCAATGTGTTTTCTGTAGCAATGTGTTTTCTGTAGCAATGTGTTTTCTGTAGCAATGTGTTTTCTGTCATGAAGTTGCCAGCCTCCATGCATGACCTTGTATTAGTCACCTTGTATGACATAGCCTGAGGAATTTCTGGACTTGGGGAACAACATGTTCATGATGTAGCTTGAGTTTGAGGACTGATACAAGCTGTCTTTTAGTATTTTGTATTCCATTTATGGTACGATACAGAGTACTTTCCTGTTGTGGTGCAGTTACTGAAAACTGGTATTGTAATATGTTGGCATATTTAGATGTTGGCATCACCAGAGCAGCTCTGAAAAGCTTTGCAGTCTTGAAAGGAAGTAATATATTTTTTGGGGGATAGAAGGAAATTCAGGATAGTGAGAATAAAGGCCACTGAGTTTTCTTTCTTTCTCTGGTCCTTAGTCGCTGATTGACAAAGCAATCAAATACCATCATGCCTAGTGGCGCCTTGTGGGGCAGCAACAAACTGTCTCCACTTTGCTCAGTCAACAGCCATCCTTAATGTGGTGCTCCAGCTCTGGTTCATACTTAGCATCTCTGCCTCTACATTTCTCCACCAGGAGGAGCTTTTGGCCGTCCTTGCTTTCACTTTCCTTCTGGAGTCCATAGCATGGCAGTTCTGGTGATGGTGTCAGGGTCTCTTCTGATGATGTGGCCAACCCAATTCCTGCGTCTACCCACTATGATGGTGTGAATGTCATCTTGGTAGCTCCAAGTTAGCAGTTCTTGGTTGGTGATGGTGATCGGCCAGAAAATTCAAAGAATTTTTCCTTAGGCAGGTTGTGTGGAAAGAGGACAATTCTGACTTTTCCTTTTCTGTTACTCTCCAGCATTCCACACCATACAGAAATTACGCAGCTCTCATATTTTTTAATTTAATGTTTGCACTGTACTGAGAGGATTTTCAGATGTTGAGGTTGACGAAAACTGTTCTGGCTTTATTCATTCTTTGCTTGTTCCACCATCTGATGTTACTAGGCTTGTTCCACCATCTGATGTTACTAGGCTAGTTCCACCATCTGATGTTACTAGGCTTGTTCCACCATCTGATGTTACTAGGCTTGTTCCACCATCTGATGTTACTAGGCTTCCTATGTATGTCAATATGTTTGTATTTTCCAGCTTTTGGTCCCTTATTTTTTATGGGTGCAGGATTTCTTACATTAAGTGTCATGACTTCTGTCTTCTTGAGATTAATGTACTTCATGAGTATATTTGATCACAACACTTGAGCACTGAAAATAGAAATATTAGAAAAATAATAATCAGATGTCTTTATTTGGACTTCACTGATAACATGACTGCTGAACATCTGCTTCAAAGATGCCCAACATATGTGGAACATAGAAAGCACATATGGCCGACACCAGTACCATTTGTGGAAAAGCTCTGTGGAGATGCAGATAGCCTCAAGTTGACCACTGCTTACTTTGAATACATTCAAGTAGCCGTCTGAGAGTTTACGAAGAAGAAGATGGACTAGAGTAAAGCAAATAACAGTTTTAAAGTTTCAGTTTTCAAATTTAAAGCTTTTATTCAAAGGAGAAGAAACACTTGCATTGTTCATTAATTGTATTTATATATTTAACTTCTTGGGGTCATTGTGAATTACATCATAGTAGTATTATAGATATGATGGTAGACAGATTTGTATCGGTGCAATGTTTGAGCATGTATTATTTTTTTGTTGGTACTGTTTGAGGACATTCTGAATCACAGTAAATCATTTCTTTATTTTATGCATACGGGTCTAATTCTGACCCAACTGTTGCATTAAGTGTGTATCCATGCACTAATTAAGACCATGATAGTAACTACATGTAGTAATGTTGGCAGCAACATCACTCTTCATGAGATATGACTAGTATGTTTGCCTTGTAAATAAATCTGTTTAATTTGACGCACTTGACACTTGAGAAATGTCTGAACAACGGACAGTTTTTGTTGTGCACATTATAACTTTGAACAACTTGCAGATTTCAGTCTTCCCTATACAAAATTTGGGGCAGGATCAGAGTAGAGAACCTCAGCTATCTGTTGAGTTCACATGGAGTGCATTAAAAAAAATATATATATAACTCATTTTCACAAATTTCAGCAGACTTTGTGGAATAAATCATCATTTTCGTGTGCATCTAAAACATATTTGATATAGTGTTACCGATATGAGACATGTACCATGTGCTAGTTGCGCACGTTAAAAATCCGTCGGCGTTTGGAAATTGTAAAGAGTAGGCCATATGGCCGCTGCCCTGGCAAAAATTTGAAAATCCAGAAACCTACCTACCACACAAATATTTATAGAATGTGTGATTTCTATATACACACACTGGGAGTTCGTGCACTGTGCTGAGATCCTCCTTGTGTGATCTAAGGGAGGGAGATCAGAGCACTGATAGAGTTGTCTGCGCGCAAGGAAGATAGTCCTTAAAACCAAACCAAACCAGACCCTTGATAACAACAAAATTCATGATAAATAAAATTCAACAATCTCAGGATTGATATTTTTAACCACATTGAAGTGGTATTGCGGTTGTCTAAATCAGTACAGATGAGTTACAGTTATGTATTAACATCTTTTGATGATCTTTGTTCAGGAAGCATTTATGGATTTCAGCAAATCCTCACCTTGTGTGCTATCCAGATCCTTGTTGCAGGTGAGCAGGGTTGTTTAACTATGTTATTTATACGCAGATTAAACTTTTTGATCATCATTCATGAAGATACGTTTGTAAAATGAATTTCAGTGAATTCTTGCTTGGTTAATTACAGGATTATTCTTCTTCTTTACCTGGCAGTTCCTTGTTGAGTGTAGGCCTTTAATTAATTCAACGATAACATGTCTTGTGCTAGCTGTTGAAATACATTCAGTGTCTTCATCGTTCTTATATCTGTCGCCAGGTCTCTATCCAGAACAAGGGCTCTCATATAAAGCTGTTAGCTGTTTTCCCTTAGTGTGTTTCATGTCTGCCTTCACCATCATTTCCTTGTCTCTTGTTCCACTTGCAATTAATCTGGTTCTTTCCATGAGTTTCACATTGGTTCGGAAAGTCTGTGTTGTGTGTCACTTTTATTGTTCTCCATGTTTTCAGAGCCATGAAGAAGGACTGCTTTAGCATTTAATAAGATTCAGCCATTTATTAAAAAACCCTTTTTTACATATAGTATATGTCTGTGAGTTCTTTAATTTAGACATAATCTACTGGCCATTTTAAACTTTGAACGAATTTAGAAAACATTAATAATCTAAAAAATTACTTGATAGAAGTGATTGACAATAATGTTGACAAGAAGGATAGTTTAGTATGTGACACTGTCACAGTCTCTCTCACAACAGTATGTACACAAATGAAGAATTTGACAGAAGTCTGGGTCACAGTTCCACACATATAATCTTCACAGCATAGTCCTGGACATCAGTAACAATAGTACAAAATACTTGATTCAATAGGATATGTGGTACAGTCATTCTAACGTACTGGCAGCAACTGCATTCAATGTAAGTGCGGAATTCACCCCTCGCACATATATCTCTATGGTCTGCATTCAATGTAAGTGCGGCATTCACTCCTCGCACATATATCTCTATGGTCTGATCACCAGACATCCAAGTTCCTCCAGAACTTCATAGCGCTGGAAAACCACAACACGTTTATAAACAATAATGTATAAAGGCCTTGTAAATGCACATCACACGGAACATCATCGTGTCACATCCAATATATCATAATCAAAATCACAGACACTATTCACATACTCTACAAAACACCGACCGTCTCCGATGACGGATGGCCACAGACTCCCCTTAACATCTCAGTATTCTTCTCTGACAAGAATGCTTACTACATTCACTTCGCATGCTTTTCTCATGTGCCCATAAACCTCGATTCACACATGTACGCCCCTGAGTATTCTTCAACCTTGCTACGTGCCCCTAACAGTAAACTTTAAATGTAACATTCCAAGCGTGCATACTTCAATAATAATACACTCTAAACAGGTTACACCATTCTCTACCCACACACATGTATACACGTCATGTATATCATGACAGACACCAACTGCCATTTCAGCTTTAGTGTCACGTTATCAAGGATTGCCAGGTATCCAGTTTTTAACCTGATCATCTAGTATTTTAGTCTTAGAAATAAAAAATAATTAACAGTCAGTTATGTATACTTCCAAGTCAGTTATGTACAGTTTTTATGTTTGATGTTTATTTTCAAAATCATGTTTATATATATTTTATGTTTGTATATTTTCACAATCATTTTTTTTTTAACATAGCAAATTAAGACAAGAAGGGTCTGTTATTTATTTAATTAACCCTTTGGTAACCCTGGTAATCTATTGGGTAACTGTTTAGTTCAATAACTGTTCAATTAATTTTTGTGTGTGCACAGTTGATGCTTCTTCCTCCCAACCGACGAGTGTTTGGCACACAGAGTGTTGTGGACGCCCTAAAAGAAACTATCAGAGGTTTCATTGCACCACCTGGGCTTTCTCCCAAGTAAGATTCTTACAAAGGAAATAGAGTAAAAGAAGTGGTTCCCAAAGTTTTAGCGTACAACTCAAAATTGGAAGTAATATTCTTCTTTAAGCACAAATGGCATTGTTACCATATCACTTTAGATAAGTGAATACATTACAGTAAACAAATATAAATATCTGGTTTAAGAAGAGTGCAATAGCAGCACATTGAACAACAAACAAAGAAACTTGGCTGAACAGATGGGTTATGGGAAATACTGGGAGAGAGGTTTACAGACATATAGCCGGTCCTGATCCTAACGACAACATCGGCCATCTTACAAGGTGGGATCAGAACACCATTTTTCAGCTTAAAATACAACATATACTACTCAACAATCACATGAACAGAATCCAACCACAACACACTCCAGAGTGCCAGCTATGTAACCACCCCTACAAAACTGTTGACCACCACAGTGCCCAGCACTCTATGATGTTAGGAAAATGCTCCTTCCTCTGAGGCCAGATAAATGGAACACCTTATACAGAGAAACAAAACAACTTGAGAAAACATGCACATATCACTACATGGCATTTGGTAGGCTGTTAAAGGAATCACTGGAGAGTTTTGAGACCATTACAGTGGGGTATGGAGGTATACAGTGAACGGACATTTAACGGGAGAAAAAAAGGTAGATGCACTCTGAAGAGAGCTGAATAGATGAGATGGTGTTCAGAGCATGGTTAGTGTCTTTCAAGAAGGAGGGAAATCCTTGATGATGGGCTGGAAGATACCACCAAGGAAATCAGAAATGTGTTCAGCTGAACCAGCACAGGCTGAGATTTGATTTTGGTACATTACCTGCAATAATGGCAGGATAGACATTCAAGACAAGCAGCAACTCAGTGGCACAAACATGCCCTTTACGAAATGAAAATGTCTGGTGCATTGAAAGGCATGATAAAAAAAATTATGGACACGTCGAACTTATGGATAATGTTAGCAAGCTGAGCATCTCACAGAGCACTAGGCACAGTGCTTTGCAATGTGTATCTGAGGTTCTGCAAAGTGTGTGCCCACTGTGTAGCAAAGTAACTCACAAATGCTCAAAACTTTACTAGGACTGAACTTTGTCTGCTGCGCTTAAAATGTTATCACAAAGAAGAGGAGCAGTTCGTGCAGCTCATTTCACAGTGGACAAAACTGGCATCAGTGGCCATGGGAGTCAAAGCAAGCATTCACGACATAAAGGTAAAAGATCCCGTTACATGCCCAATGAGGCATATTGGGAATATGGTGTTAGGCCCATATTTTCATAACCATCTGCACACTAAGAGTGATGTGGTCAGCATCACGCTGGCCGCCTTTAATGTTCCCAGAGTTGCTCTGGTACCCAATTCATGAGGCTGGGTTGATCCCAGCGCCGTTTACAGTATAAAAAAATCCCACCTCAACTGGGGATCGAACTATAGACCACTGATTCGGAAGCCAGTGATTCATGACAGAATCATTAATCATCTTATCCACCAAAGAAATTTGAAGCAATTCCTTCCGGAGAGATTATAATGGCAACAGACTTCTGGGACCATAAAGGCGTGGTTTTGTTGACTTTCTTGACCAGAATGATACTGGGAATGTTGAGTGCTGTTGCTACACATTAGACAATTTGTGACAGGCCTTTGGTTGAAAATAACCTGTTTCGCTGCATCAAGGCTTCATCATGCTGTATGATATTGCCAGTCTGCACACTTACAACTAAACTAGTGAATGCTTATGGCTCAGTGAATGGAAAGTAGTGAACTACCCATCTTACAAACCTGGCCTCACCCCAAGTGATTTCCATCTCTTCAAATGAAGAAGCATCTTGCCTGTAATTAAATGTGCAGGGCAGCAGGCCATAACATCTTGACCGAAAGAGGTTGAAACAATTTCTTCTGTGGTGGATTAAATGCCCTGTGTCACAGTGGAGAAAGCATTCAGACAATTGTGGTGATTATGCAAGAAAGTAATTTATCCCAAAGACCTAACTTGAGTATACATTTACACAATTTTCCGTTTCTGTAAATTTGCTTACAGGAGAGGTTTTATTCCTTTATTAATTGAAACACCCTTGGTTATTTCAGTTCCCACAGCATGAGAATTAAAAAATAAATTACTAATAATCTTCTGACAGGAGTAAATACTATTATTGTAAAGTGTTATCAAAGGTAATTGAGATATGTAGTTCAGCACGTATAAGATAGCTTACCATAATTTTTGTTTGATATAGATTAGTTTTTCTATAACTAAGGCTTAGCATTTCCTTCCCAGTAACGTCAATTCTCTTTGTAATATTTGTGTAAAAAATAAAATGTAGCAGAACAGTGTCACTGTATAATTTCTTGTTCACATTTTTGTTGTTGGTAGGTCATCCATCTACAACCATCCTCAAGCCAAAGAGTATGTTGATGCTCTTCTGACTCGATCAGCACGGCCTTTCTGTACCCTATTCCAGATCACAGGCCACAATCGAGCAAGGCAGAGAGACAAGTGGGCTCATATACTGGAAGATTTGTCCAACTTACAGGAAGAGGTAACCCTATTTTTGTATTTTTTTTTTTAATGTGTAAATTGTAACATGGTTTTGGATTCAATATTTATATGGCTGTGTCACACAAGGAAGGGTGGCCAAGAAACATGTGTTGTTGAGGAGGACAGGGGTCAAGAGGACATGGGAAGGTATTCAATGGATCACAAATGACATGAAGGTCATGAGGCTCGAGTTTGTTGAAGGCTTATGCTCCTCTACACCTCGCGGTAGAAGGGGAATGACTAAGGATTTTTCCCCCGGGTTATGCTCCTTAAGACTGCACTAGAGCTGTAACTAATGTCCAGGATCACACACGTGGAAGTGGCGAATACAAATTCCAACAAAATTATCAAATTTTCCTGATGCACAGCATAGTTAATGGGTCGCTGGTTCTGACAATTCACTATTGCTGCATCTTGGGGGTCATGAGGCTCGAGTTTGTTGACGGCTTTAGAAGGGGGAATCTCCAAGTGGCGCTAGAGGGTAATAATGTATCACACAAGAAGCGAATACAAATTCCAACAAAATTATCAAATTTTTTTCACAGATAGTTAATGGTGACTTGGTGATTGCTCACATGTGAAACAGCTACATACAAAAGGTTCCAACAGTAACTGAAGTTATTATGTAAGGATGTTAAATATGACAACATAAGCTGTGATACCGTAAATAGAAAGAGAAGTAAAGACATCAAAATCTAGATTGATGCTGAAATGCGCACACTATAGTGGCTATAGAGATATCACAGGGTAAACAGGGACTTGGAACAGTGAATGAAAATGGAGAAATATTCACAAATTCACAGAAATATCTTTTGCTCCAAATCAGCTTGATGTAAGAGGAAGCATGTTTCCACATAAATATATTACATAAAGCAACATTGATATCTGCAGACCACAGGACAGAAAATCAGATTGGTCATATGTGCAAAGATCATTCACTACAAGATGCAAAAGTATGTAGAGGAGTGAATGTGGCATCAGATCACCATCATAATATGCCCACAAAGAAAGTGGATTGCTTACTTCTAACATGAGTGAGTGAAAAAAAGTTAGTTGCTTATCCTTTACAGGACGTGGCAATCAACCCCAGCTTTTATTGGCTGTTTGTGATTTTTCTAGGCAATTTTTTTCATTCAGTAGTTTGCCATTGAGTGAGTGAAACATAGAATAAATAAGAGAGTTCACCCCTTGGTTGAAGTGCAGATAAACCAATTGACACCTCATGCTTTTAATAAATAACAACAGGATCTGATGCTTGGGGAACAACATTGAAAAGTGGATCATGGTTGAAGATGTAAGAGACCCATTAATTAATCATCACACAAGCTGTTTGAATCATCCAGGAGAATGATGAATCCTTCCACATTGTTAACCATCAACAGTGCAAAGAGGAGAAGATGATGAATGAAAATGTCATTTGTAAAGAGCACAAAACAAATGTCAATGTTAGAGAGAAAAATAAACACGTATGCAGGCCACCAAGAACCACTTTTGTCAGTAGTGAAAAGTCAAAAGCTTGTCTGGTTTGGGTATGTAACTCGTCATGACTCCCTTTTGAAAACGATCCTCCAGGGAACAGTCGAAGGTCAGCGGAGAAGAGGAAGGCAAAAAAAAATCCTGGGCTGATAACATCAAAGAATGGGCAGGGCACGGTTTTTCCACACTTGTACGCATTGCTGAGGATTGTGATGGAGTTACTGTGATTTAGTCTTCAATAGGCCCCATTTCGTTTTCTCTTCGTAACTATTGAGTTTGCCATTTTTGTCTTCCCTCTATTAAAGATTGGGAAGTATTCTTTTTCTCTCTGAATAATAGGGGTGTTTAGATTTGTTCTGTAGGTAAAGTAATTGCGGGTTTTTTCTATAGGGATTAATGTAGGTTAGTACTGAATGGCACCAGTCGGCCTTTTTCTAAATATCGCGAACGTGAAATTCCATTTGTTGCGTTGTTAAATTTATCGCGGTCATTTTATCGTGGGGAAGGGGAGATGACCCCTACCCAGGTAACGTCCAGCTTACGGTAGAGCGAATCACATTTCGATTTCGCTCACGCAAACAGACGTCGTTAGGTAACGTTACGTGGCGGAAATACGTGCGCTTAAAGTAAGCAGAATACACTGGTTCTAAATTTAGAGATGAGCGCATGGAAAATTTTAGATTATCTTTAATTCTATTGGTTGTAGTGAGACGCCAAGCCTCAAGTAGGTCGGGGGTCAGCGTGGTTAAATCTAAGATAAAGTACGCGTTTTTTTCAGTTTAGGGGCCTCTGAGTCTGCAGAAAGTCCGGGCCGTGCATCCAAGCATATTGTCGGCTTCTAACGCTGAAGGAACGCAGTATTGCACTGGTCACGGCCCGAAGAGCGGGGGTTGCCAATAAATCTTGTTCCTGACAGCTGGCAAAGGTAGCCAGTCTTCTCAGGAGAGAAAAGGAGAGAAAAACGCCAGAGGCGTAAGAGCTTGTACCGTGGTGGGGTATCGGCTCTGAGTATTGTGGCCCCAGAAACAGAGAGAGAGAGAGAGGGAGCGAGGAAGAGCAGGTCGAGACAGCGACACAGTCTTCAGTGAAAGGGCTTTCTTAAAACCCGGAGCTCTAACCTCATACACACCCATCGAACCCAAGCAAGCGGGTTGGTGTGTCTTTTTTTAGCCTCGGTCACAATAATACCGAAGGGCCTAAACCCAAAAATGAGGGGTAACATAGCAAGTGTAGATCAGTGTGTTTCGCCAACAGTGCAGCCTCTACAGTGAAGTCTAGCAACTAGTCAATAGTTTGTCCTGAAGTCATCAGTGTAGAAATCAGAACCAGGAGAGAGGATATCATACCTGGTTGCTGAACGAAACGAGAAAAGCAAGGCAGGAGTGAGAGAGTGAAAAATATATCAGGGACCTGTAGAGTCTCATATTGTTCTTAGAGGTTAGCCTCTGAGCCTTAGAGTTAGAAAAAGTCTATTAATTAGCAGTGCAGAGTGTGACTTAGTGGCGTATATCGCTGACAGAGTTAGCTGCTGTGCAGATAGTCTTCAGCAGTACCAGCAGAACCTTGACATTAGAAATAGTAAATTATAGAGCGTGGCTATAGTTGACGCCCCACCAAATTAGACTGTAGTTAAGATCACTTATCATTTTTTTAAATTTTGTCCCCAGCAGGGTGTATGAAGGAGTGAAAGTGGTTGGAGTTTTAATTTGGTGTGCTTATAATCAAATTGATTTTCTTTGTTTTCCAGGTCGGTGCAACCTTGCACGATATATGATTTTCTTTGTTTGTTACTATGTTATGAAAATTCTGTTGATTTGTATAATAAACTTATTTAATGTTCACTGGATCAGCTTCTTCACTGTATAGTCCTTAACTGTTGTCTGTACAGTGGTGTCTGTAGTGTTAGTTTAACCTTATCTCCTTTAGTTTGTTAAAGGTAGCCAGAGGTGGTGAGTTTATAGCCTTTCTTGAAGTCACGATTTGGCGAGGAAGATTTAATTTCGGTTATCATCCTTGAGCCAATAGACTCACCTTCCTACATTCACTGTCATTTCTCAAAATAAATCTATCATCTTAGTCTTTTCTCACACTAGGGTCTTGTCCTACCCTTGGGCATAACTCTAACTTAAATCCAACTCGTGACAAGGATAGAGAGCAGTGGAGGACCCTGTCTGCTGATGCTTCCACCATGGTACCCCTATGACCCATGACGGGTTACGAGTTGAGATGAGATGATGATATATATTTGACAGAGCAATGTTAGTATAAGTTCTGGGGGCTTTTATCCTGTTTGTTTTTATTTGTAGGAATTAAATATTTTCTTTTAATTCAATAGATGTCATTACTTTCTTTAGCCTTTGTGCACTGGGTTGAGTAATGGACTCCAGATAACTATTTAATGTCTATTTTTTCTTACCAAGATAATATGCGGTCATTGTATAAATTGATGAATGTTTACTCCATCACTTCCATCCAATTATATATCACGTTTTCAACAGGCTGACAAAGTCGATGCCTACCTCCATACTCTGCTAGTAAAAACAGAGAGAAATAGGAACCATCTGGCATGTTTTGGTACATGGGTGCTCTACCACACTCTCAATGCTATGATAAACTACACCTTGTCTGGATTTGAGCTGGAGCTATATGCCGTCTTTGAATACCACTATGTTTACTGGTCAGTAACTTTTGTGTCTATAAATAAAAATGGCTTTTTAATTTGGAAAACAACATTCATGAAGGATGTTTTGAGAAGATTTGCAGATCTGCCTTTTCAGATAATCTCCCTGGGCATTGCATAAATCAGTTGTTAATTATCATTTATAGTCATATGATATTCTGGGCATCACACTGTTTTGTTTGAGACAATCTGGCAAAATCCTTAACTTGTCAGTATTTCTGATTTAAAGAAAAATGTGAAAAACCTGTCAAATGATACAGGTAACTGTGGCACTGATAAAATGACTGCTGAACTTCTGCTTCAAAGCTGCCCAACGTAAGTGGAACAGAGAAAGCGCATATGGCTGACACGGAGATGCAAATAGCCTCAAGCTGACTACTGCTTTCTTTGAAAACATTCAAGTAGAAGTCTGAAAGTGTACGAAGAAGAAATGGTATAGGTGCACATTTTAAAGGATGCATATGTTTTCACAGAATTTATTATATTTTAATACATGTTTTCTCTTTGCAAAGGCATTTGAAAGACCTTTCTTCTGAGACCAGTAACTTACTTACTTAGTCGTTCCCCTTCTACCGTGAGGTGTAGAGGTTTGGAAGAGAGAGCGCCAGACCATTCTATCAGCTGTCTTCTTCCTGGCCTGGTTCCATTCTAGTCCTCGGTCCTTCAAAGATTGTCTAATGTTGTCCTCCCAGCGGACTCTGGGTCGTCCTGGAGGTCTGGATCCCTGGCTCTTTGTTTCCCATGCTTGTCGTGGTAGCCGATCTTCTCCCATTCTGCAGACATGGCCAAACCATCTTAGTTGGGACTGTTCTATTTGGGTCTGCAGCGGATGGGATTTTAGGCCTTGACGGATCGTCTGGTTGCGGACCATGTCTCTTCTTGTTACTTCAACCACTTTCCTCAGATACCTCATTTCTGAGGTTTGGATCTGGCTTTTGTGGGTTGTAGTCATTGCCCACGACTCGCATCCATATGTCAAGACTGGGACATAGGTGGAGCGGTATACAGCCATCTTCGTTTTCTTACCAACCTCTTTCTTGCTGAGGAATCCACGATTTATGGCCTGAAAAAGTCTCCCAGCCGCTGCTTTTCGAGTGGCCAACTCTTCTTTGATGCCTCCCTTTCGGTCTATAATAGCTCCGAGATATTTAAAGTGGTCGACCTGCTCCAGGACCTGTTCTCCCAACTTAATCTGATGTTTTCTTTCTTCTCGTGATATCACCATGGATTTGTTTTAGAGCTGCTTATGACCATCCCTCTCTTCTCCAGCTCTTCCTTCCAGACTTGCAGGTTGGATTGGAGATGTGCCTCTGATTTAGCAATCAGGGCAACATCATCAGCAAATGCCAGCTCCGAAATATAGACCTGTCTCATCTTCCAGTACCCCACTGAATACTTTCTTGTTCTCTCCTTACATGCCTTGATGACATCGTCCATAAGGAGTATGAAGAGGTAAGGTGATAGGATATCACCTTGTCTTACACCAGTGGTGGTCCTGAACTCTTCTGACTTATGGTTTGCTGTCCTCACATAATTTCTGCAAGACTTGTAGAAGCTCTGTATAGCATGAATCAGAGGTGCTGGAATATTCTTCCTTGCCAAACAGTCCCAAAGTTTGCTCCAGGGGACCCTGTCAAACGCCTTTTCCAGATCTATGAAACAAAGATGGATCTCACTCTTATACTCAAGGGCCTTTTCACTCAGCTGTCTGAGTGTGAAGATTAGGTCTTGAGTACTTCGGTTTGCTCGGAATCCGCACTGGACCTCATCCAATTGTGGCTCAGCTAGGAGTCGGAGTCTCTGCTCTAGGATTCTAGAGTAGATTTTACCAGGGACACTGAGAAGGGATATGCCTCTATGGTTTCCACATTGTCGATTGTCACCCTTTTTGAAAATTGGTGTTATGATGGCAATCTCCCAATCCTTTGGTATGGTCTTGTTGCACCATGCTGCCTGTAGGACCTTTAAGAGTAATAGGTCGCCTGATGCTCCCATGTACTTAACCATTTCTGGTGTTATCCCATCATGCCCTGCTGCTTTGCCCATCTTGATTTTCTCTAGTGCTGCCCTCAGTTCTTCCATCTTTATGTCATCTTCATCATCATTGGTTTTCTCTTCTGTGCTAGTGGTTATCATTTCTGATGCTTCACCATGCTCACTATCCAGGAGTTCTGAGAAATATTCTTTCCATCTTTCCATTACTTCCTTCGGGGCAGTAAGCAATTTGCCTTGCTTGTCCTTTATAAATTTGAGAGGGCATTGTTTTTCTTTCCTCATGTTCTTTAGGGTCTTATAGAACAATTTCTGGTTTTCTTGTGCATCTTTTTCTAGCTTTTCTCCAAATTCTTCCCAGGACTTCTGTTTTGCTGCTAGCACTTTGTTCTTTGCTTCTGTTCTGAGTGTCACATATTCTCTATATTTTTCCATTTGTCCTGTTGTGTTTTTAGCTCCTAAGTATTGTTTCCATGCCATTTTCTTCTCTCTTATTTTCTCTTTGACTTCCTCTGTCCACCAAGGTGTCCTCTTTCTCTGGTTCCCAAGTCGGACTTCACCGCATGCTTCTGCAGCAGCTGTCTTTATGATATCCTTGAATTTATTCCAGAGGGTTTCCAAGTCATCAGGTCGTTCTTCTGTGTTGCTCACTGCTGTAGCAATAAGCCCCTGATATCTGGTCTTAATTTCTGGCTCTCTCAGCTTGTAGGTCCTAATGCTCATTTCTCCTGCTCGTTTACTTGGTTTCTTGCGTGATGTTGGGCAGTTCCTAGGCTGAGCAACTCTTTCAGTTGTTCGTTTGATTGTTAGCAGGTAGTGATCACTTCCAATCTCTGGCCCCCTCCAGACTCTTGCATCTCGGACATATTTGAATGAGCTTCTCCGAACAATGGCATAGTCGATCACTGACTTCTCATTCTTGGTTGGTTCACATCTAGTGTATGCATGTATGCGCTTATGGGGGAACTTTGTGTTTGTAATGATCAGATTCTGCTCACTGCAGAATCTAAGGAGTCGCTTTCCATTGTCATTGAGAGTATCTTCTCCATATCTTCCGATAACTCCACCCCATCTAGCATGGTCATTTCCAACTCTGGCATTAAAATCTCAGAGCATAATAACTTCATTTAGGCAGTCATCCACTGTCCTTTGAAGCAGCTCGAAGAATTCCTCCTTGACCTCTGCTCTCTCATCCTCATTTGGCCCATACACTATGACCAGGTTGACTATGGTTTCTCCTTCTTTTAGTTTTACAACCATAATGCGCTCCGAGACAAAGTTCCATCCCTTGATATTATCTTTTTGATTTTGGGCCACAATGCAACCCACGCCCCCTTTAGCTCTTTCAGATATGGGTACACCACTGTAGAGCAACGTGTTGCCATCGAGATCCATGACTCCTTGTCCTTTTTTCTTCGTTTCCGTTATAGCCAGGATTTCTAGTTTTGCTTTCCTCATCTCTTCCACCAGCTCCTCTTCCTTCCCATTTATACTTCTTGTGTTCCAAGTTCCATAAGTCGTAGTCCGTAGTCCGTTCCAGTTCGTCGCCTTTAGAATCAGTCCGGTTTTCTCTCTTGTAGTTCGCGTAATCATGATTTAAACAAACAGGTGATTGGCCTGTTGTGCCTTTGCATGGTGGAGGGGCTGCCTCCTTACGGCCTCCATGCAGGCCGCCCTCCTCCTTTTTCATCCGGGCTTGGGACCGGCATAGGCGGAGTTAAGACCAGTAACTGAATATATAAATATGCCTACATGTTAATTGATTTTATCACATACTGGTACTTAACATTGTTTATTACTGAGAAGCAAATTTCAACTTTTCAAATAGTCCTATCGAGGAGGCCTATATTTGCAATGGTATATCATTTTCTGCCATCTTTTATCTTGTTTCTTCCTTTATAGACAAGAAATATTATATGTGATCAGAATGAATCTTTACAGCAGGATTATAGACAATAGGAAGATGGTAGATTGTATATCTCAAGTCTTGTCATATTTTTCTGCAGGTATTTATATGAACTTCTTTATGCGTGGTTAGTGTCAACTCTACACAGAGCAGACAGTTTTCTTCTCGAAGCAGACAATGCACCAGGTATGAGAATTTCCTGAATCTTATGGGTGGAGGAAATGGGCATTTTTTTAAAAAGTCAGTCTTATTTATTTATGTATGAGGGTCACCCACCATGTTACATGCCTTTATTTTTATGCCATGAATTTTTGTATGTCTTGAGTGCAAGTAGTAGTGCTGTAATAAACAGAAATTCAGTCCAAACTCTTCAAAATAATTGTTCTGGGTAAATGAATTTGTGGAGGATATATATATACGCAGTCATTTCCGTTTCCGGGCACTTCGTCCGTACGACAGTGGCCTGGAACCTTACATGTCGTATGAGCGAGGTATGCCTGTGTGTGTGTGTGTATATATATATATATATAAATATATATATATACAGGTATACCTTAGAGATATTGTGGGTTCGGTTCCAGGCCACCGCAATAAAGCGAGTCATACCCATTTTTCTTTGCTTCACAGGGCATATAAAAGCCTAAAATCATGTTTACACTATGTCTATTAAGTGCACAATAGCGTTAGGTCTTAAAAAACTGTGTATTGTAAAATTTAAAAAAATACTTTATTGCTAACAAAAAATGCTAATCTGAGCCTTCAGCAAAGTGTAATTTCTTTGCTGGTGGAGAGCCAAAATCTATCGGAAGAAGAAGGCACGTTCTAATAAATAAACATGAATAATTTGAAAAAAAAAGCACAGTAAAGCGAAGAGCAATAAAGCGAGGTATACCTGTATATTTATATTTATAAATATTTAGATTAGATTAGATAGATAATAGGAAACTCTGTACAGAACATTACAACATTGTTGACAACATGAATTGTCCGAAGCCATGTCATAATTATTTATCTGTGACATAACTTCTATACAATTCTGTTCTTTATTTAACGGAAGACTTATCCCAGAAAGGTCGAAGTAGCAAGAAGAACAAGAAGAAAAAGAGAACAAAGACATTGACTCGGGAACTGACCTTGGCACAGGCTTATCAACAAATGTTTTGTGGATACTATAAGGTCGGTATTGTTTGCTCGTTTCACAGATATATTATCTAGGTTTGTGTTGTTTAACTAGGGCTACTGAGCTTTTCGATCTTTTGCAGCCAATACCATGTTGAAGGGTTCTTGGTATTATCTACAGACTGAGAAGAAATCATGAGCTCCAGTTTCACCAACTTGGCTTGCATGTAAAGGATAATCACATCTGATCCCAATCTGGGAGGAAGAAGTGTGTGGCATAATGTGCATTCCCCGCCATTTAAGGGGGCTGTCTAGATGGTGTGATGCTACACTGTAATTCTGACTTTCAACAGGCCCGATTCTGTTTTGAGTTTCACCATTTCTCTTCTCTTTTGTAATTATATGGTGTTTGCCTTGGTTCTTCTCATGTGAATATATCGTGGTTGGTATTTTTGAGTAGTAATTTTAATGGGTTCATTTTATGTCGGTAGGTTTATTTTTCACTCGGCCAGTTTTACTTTCTTCTGATTTTTCGCGATTCCCGTAGATTTCATTGTTTACGAAAATCGACATTTTCGGGCACGCCTGGATGACACGTCATAAACACGAGGCAATCGCGTAACGTGACGCAATTTTCGGCACGCTGGATTTGCGTAGGTTGATAGTATTGATTTTTTCTGGCGCTGCCATTGGTCCGGGATTTGCGTAGGAAGGGAATCCGCGTGGGCGGTTTCTCTTGTATATAATGAGAGAGGAAACTGCGGGCAATTGTCTCTATGAAAGAAATAAGTGCCTGCCGTCCGACTTCGTAATTATCGTCTCCATTGCGGGGAAAACCGCGATAATCGGTATGTAACTATTTTATTAATCGTTTTTCTCTTCTTAGTGGGTTTTTGAGAATTTCGCCCGTAGTTAATTTTTTTGGGGGGCCATTAACTTTTCAGTTTTAAAGTTCTAAACGATAGTGCCATCCATTATCATTTTTGAAGAACGACATGCCAAAAAGAGAACCATACTTCAGTGGGTACCATCTCATTGTGGTGTACCCGGAAATGAAAAGGCAGATAAACTTGTGCTCCGGGGGATGTTGGGTGGAATTTGAACTGTATATTTTATAATGGATACAGTCGACATACTTTGAGAAAAAAAGAGAGCTACCTTTCCAGCCTCACTATCGCGTGAAGAGAACAGAAACCAACTCCAATGACGACTATCACACTCTCGATATAAGGGACAGATAACTATTTTTCGACTATGGAGCGAGGGCATAACCTATGCTAAAAGAAAACAAGGCTCAAGCTACCATTTTGTCTACGCTGCTTCACCACTGTGCAAAAGTATGTCAATGTGGATTAAAGAACAAACTGCTGAGCATGTTCTACAGGACTGTCCTCTGTATGACCAGCTTCTTAGAAGAAAGATATACTGGCCATGAATGATGGTCGCATCCCAAAAGACTAAACTCAAACGGACAATATGGAGTTAAAGAGGAACAGTTGGGCGACAACAGTCGAATTCAAGAGAGATCATGAGGGAACTCGTCTGATGGGAGGATAAATCATCAAATCGATAAGTGGCGATCTATTTACGGCGCACCTCAGAAGAAGAAGAAGAACGACGTAAATGAAACAGTGTGCTTATTCTTTCTATGATTTTGGCTGTAGAAAGGAGCCAGGAAAAGTTGTGAGGCTGTCACCTCAGTGGCGCAGATTTCCCATAGAAAGTTATGTAAAACCACCATTTATTATTATTATTATTATTTTATAATGTAATTTTATTTGGGAACTCCTTTGTGTGTACGTTAACTAAATGTGAGGAAGGCAGTGAGATTATGTTATCAGTGAATTATACGGCTTGGGGAAATAAATCATTCCTACAGCGAGGTTTAATTTAAATTGGCTTAAGTAAGGACACCTCAAGTGTACATGTTAAAAGGAGACCACGGAATTTAGGACAAAGGATTTCCCTAGTGTGAATGTTTTGAACACGTGGGTAGTCATGCGTAACACTTCAGACGAAGTCTGGAGACCTTGTTTACCCAACTGTCAGATTTAGAGAAGGAGGGGGGTGAAGAGACACGTGGGTCGGAATATTTTATGTATTGGTGTTCAGAACGAGAGAAGGGGAGGATAAGTGTGATTTTAGTGCCACGTGGGATAGTAGTATTTCATGTATTGTGTGAAGAACGAGAGAAGGGGAATAGAAGAAGGAGTGAGATTGAAGTGACACGTGTATAGAATTATTTTATGTATCGTATATGTTAGAGATAAGCGATTTTAGAGAGGGTGTACATTAGACGCTGTTTCTTTTAATTTCAGCGAGTCTCGGCGAATCAGTGGGGGAGCGTAAATTGGGAATACCAATTTACCCACGGCGCAAGGACATACCTCAGTAGTCAGTGGACTCGAGTTATCGTCAGAAGCAACAGAAAATTAACCCACGGTCTTTTTCCAGTGAGGAGCGGGAACGGGGGTTATTTATCACATCGCCCGAGCTCATCGCTATTATAGTCTCCAGCAACGACACGTGGCAGCGAGACCGGTTTCAATTTCGTACAGCCAGAAATCAAGGCCTTGTTTTCCTCTAACTCCGGAGCGGGTTAAAAGAGGGAAGTTATTCAACGGCAGAGAAGATTTTGGCAGTAAATCAAGCACCGCATTCAGGAGCAGGGGGGGGGGGGGGGGTTAACATCCCGGGGTCCTGATAGTAACGAGAGAAGAGAGTAGCGGAGATGCCGCATCATCAGTCCTCGAGTGTTGGAGAGACACTGAGACCAAGAGAGAGAGAGATAGAGAGAAGGAGGGAGAAAAATAGACAAGACCAGTAGGGTCTGTTCAGTATTCAATTGACAGATAGACCCTGAGCCATCAGCTAAAGCCAAGTCTATTATTTTAGCAATTCTTGTAGTGTAGTTATCGGCGCATATCGCCTAACAAGTAGAAAGCTGTGTAGCCATTCGTTAGAGAGAGATAGAGAGACACTGAGACCAAGAGAGAGAGAGAAATAGAGGAGGGAGAAAATAGACAGGACCAGTAGGGTCTGTTCAGTATTCAATTGACAGATAGACCCTGAGCCATCAGCTAAAGCCAAGTCTATTATTTTAGCAATTCTTGTGGTGTAGTTATCGGCGCATATCGCCTAACAAGTAGGAAGCTGTGTAGCCATTCGTTGAGGAAAAATCACCAGGACTGAGACAGTAGAAGTTTATTAGTGTTAGAGAGTGGAGGCTAGAGTTGACAGCCCCACCATATTAGAGTTGTTGTAATCACTAACCATTTTATTGTTCCTCAGCAGGGTGACAGGAAGAGTGAATGTGATTTGGGGTTTTTTTTGTCTCTCGTGTCTCTCAATTTAATTGTTACTTTGGTTTTTCCAGGGCGTGCAACATTGCACGCTATTTTTGTAGTTTCTGTATGATGACAATTTTATGCTTGATTTTTGTAAATAAATATATATATTTACTGTACACTGGATCAGCTTCTACTCTTTACTATACTTACTCTGTATTGTTTGTATAGTGGTGTCTGTGGTCGTATTTATACACCTTATCTCCTTGTGTGTCAAGGTAGTCAGAGGAGGACGAGACTATAGCCATTCTGAAGTCACGAAGCGGCAAGGGAGGGTCAAAACCTGGTTCTATCCCTTGTGCCAATAGTCTCATCTGTCCACAGGCATGTCATTTTCCATCTGAATTCTATCTTCTCAGACTTTCTCATACTAGGGTCTTGCTTTCATTCAGGCAAACTCTATAAAAATTAAAACCACTTCGTGACAGATGGGCAGAGCTAAAATACTGTGCTCTGGTTCTGGGCTCTCCCAAGGAATTTTCACGTCCTTTATAGAGCCACATCTCATCTTCCCCTGCCTACCATGGGGTCCATAGTGAGATCATCCACCATGCAGCCAACCAGGTAAAAACCAGAGTTACATCTGGGGTTCAAGTGACTCCTCCAAGCTTAGTGTGCGGTAAACATGTTTCACCACAAGGGTAATCCCTGGAAGTGTGTGGATGATTTCAAGAGTCAATGAGAGTGTAATTAACCTTACACGCAGAGGTTCACTTCCACATCTGTATACTTTAGTGTTGTGCTTAGCTGGTGGTCATATAAGGACGACTCCAAATATTTATACCACATGTGTAGTAGGCACTACAGCAAGGACTACAGATAGCACCAGGACAGACCCTATAGAGTAGTACCATAGGATTATACAAGGGTATTTTGTTGCAAATGTGTAACATAAACAGTACCCAAAAAAGTTCAGTCCTTCCAAATCATAGTTAATGCTTTGGAGGCATTATCATGATTTAAAGGAATTGGCATAATTCTATTATGAAATGCTAAAGAAAGAATGGAATAACCTTAGAAACATTGATTGTTGTGCATTAAACTACTTTCAAGATATTGAATTAATAAATCTACATAAATTAGAGCATCCGATTGACAGAGTGGTTAGAGTGCTGGTCTCTCATGGCAAAGGTGCCAGGTTCAAATTACGGTGCTGACATATTCAGTCTACCCAGCTGTAAATGAGTACCTGACTCTGCTCTTTGAGTTAGGGAAGTAAAAGGCAGCGAGGAAAGGAACTGGTCACCCCACCTCGATGCTGGACCTAGTATGCTGAAGTCTCTAACACTTCTCTATGGCAGTATCTGCTATGGGACATCCTTATCTCTTACATAAATAGCATTTACTTAATATTTAAAGTGAATTTTATGTATAGCTCTCTGAATGATTAAAATGTATAGTTATTCCTTATCATGCATGCATCTTACAAGATCTTTCACAAAACTCAAATAGACAAGGAGTGTTTCTTAAAAGACTGTAAACATCAAGTCAAGTGCTCTAGCATCGTCTGTTACTTCTCATCATGTGACAGATTCCTGATCACTGATGCCAAGTAGAGATTACTTGAACAGGAAAGTCCAAATGTAATGTCAGAAGGTGAACATAGTGACTTACGAAGTAACACAACTGCTGATGGCACTAACAACACCTTGCTGGGACAGTTGTATCTCAAATGGAAATAAAAGGACAGCTGATAAACAGTATGTTTCATATCTGTACTATCAAACATGGCCACCAGATTCAGCATTTGATTGGTTTGGTCAGTGTTGTTGAAATGCAGCCTGTTTAACTGACCTGCCATCACAAACCATCAGCAGACGCTCTAATTCAGAGAGATGCCTATGGGGAAAATGAATTATTGAAATTTAGATGAAACAAGAGCTTGTTTTAGCCCATCTGTTGAACTTCCTGTGACATTTTACCCCATAGATAGAAAATGTAAACAAAGTTAAAGTTACAAACAATTGCCAGTGATCAAGTTTTACCTGAGTAAAATATATTGAATCACCTGTAAGCGATACTGAAGCACATTGAAAACGCACCACCTGTATAATCCAGGAACAGAGTGTGAAATGTAAATATAAGTATTTACAAGTTTACATATTTGGAATCTTTATTCATTTTCCTATGAATCCATGCTGGTCATTAATTTGTACATTTGATTGTTATGAAATTCATTGCATTATGTGCAGGCAAGGGAGAAAACCAAAAATGCAACCAATAAAAAAAATTCATTCACACTATCCTCAGTATCTGGTATGTCCACCGTGTGCTTGCAAACAAGCTTGGCAGTGGCTCCGCATGGAACGCACAAGCCTGAAGGAAATTCCGGGGAATCAAGTCCCATTCAGCACAGTGGGCTGATCACCTGCTTGCCAACCAATCTGATTACGGAAACAACGATAGATTGTTTGGTCTGTTTCTGTTCCACAAAGACGCCACTAGGTGTGGTGGAAACAGCGATAGATTGATCAATTTGTTGTTGCCCTAAGACGCCACTAGGCGTACTGGCCACATACTGCTTTGCCGGTTGATGGCTAAGGATGGAAGAAGAAGAGAAGTCCCATTCACTTGTAAGAGCAACTTCGAGCTGTTGCAGATTAGCTGGAGAACCTTGCCTGTAGACTCTGCGTCCAAGCTCGTCCCACAGATGTTCTATAGGGGACATGTCTGGTGATAGGGCAGGCCAATCAATCGTCACAATGTTCTGCTGCTGTAGATATTGCTGCGTAATGCAAGCGGTGTGCGCATGTGCGTTATCCTGCTGGAGAAGCTGCAAGTCTGGATAATTTGTGAACGCAGGAGCAACCTTTGCATCCAGAACCTCATCTCGATATGTCACAGCATTAACATTTCCACGGAAGACGTGAAGAGGCAAGCGATGGTGAAAACTGAATCCTCCCCAAATGTGAATACTGCCACCTCCAAATCGGTTGTGCTGAAGAACACAGCAATCTGCAAAGCACTCTCCACACCGTCGCCAAATCCGCATACGTCCATCAGCAAAGGATATGTTGAATCTGCTCTCATCTGTGAATAGGACAGCATTCCACTGCAGTCTAATCCATCTGACATGTTGCTCTGCCCATTGCAGGCGCTGCTGACGATGTCTGAGAGTCAAGATTGGCCCAACATAAGGTCGTCTTGCAGTAAGGCCTGTATCTCCGAGTCGTCGTATGACTGTCATTCGAGAGACTTGCCCATGTCTACCCACTGTTGCTCTTGCTGTTTCACTTGCCTGGAGAGAACGATTCCTTAGGTGACTCAGCACAATATGACGATCTTGCGCAGGGGTAGTAACTCGTGGTTGGCCACTCCGAAGTCTATCCCGAGCACTGCCACTGGTTCCGTAACATTCATTGAGACATACAATAGTGCTGTGGTCACATGTACTGGGTGTTTTGTCTCAACGGCCTTTTTATACCGAGTATACTGCCACAACGCGTACACATTTTCAGGGTCATAGCTGTTGGGAATCGTGTTGCACGTGTAACTTTCATTGTTTTCATGTAGTCTGTACACAAACCCATGGGTTGAATCATGCACTTTCCATTCCAGCAGCCATTCGCTCTCTACCTCATGACAAACACGGGGAAAATCCATTCCCACACTTTTTTTTTCCAGCTTCTCGGCATCAGTATATATAATAGTGGTGCGTTTTTAATGTGCTTCAGTATATATATATATATATATATATATATATATATATATATATATATATATATATATATATATATATATATATATATATATATAAATAAAACATGATATTGGATAACAGACTCAAAGCATTAAAGTAGGGCTGGGATTGATTAAAACAATCTTGATCTATTTATCTACTTTTTTTACTCGAAAATTACATTTTTTGTTGTTGGGAATCACTAAGAACTTTATTGGTTTTACTTATTTATAAGGCAACATGACTTGAAAATGTAATGAAAATACTAAAAAGTTACAACCAAACAATTTATTATTATTGACCATACTTGCCAAACTCCATATCACAAACCTCTAACATAGCAAATGCTCTCGCATTTAAGCAAAAAACATAAACATTGATGAAACTGCAATAATTGATAAAAATTTGTTTTATCAATTATTCTATCGAAATTTTTAAAGCAATTAATTGATTAATTAATTGTTAAAGGTCCCAGCCCTTGCATATATATATATTATAGACATGATATTGGGTAACTTACTACTTACTTGAAGTAACCAAGAGGACATGCACACCATCATAGCTGGCAGATGCTGGAGTTGGTTTGGCCACATCCTCAGAAGAGACCCCGATGCCATCATAAGAACAGCTAAGCAGGGGTTGAAGGAAAGCGAAATAGAGGCAGACCAAAAACAACTTGGTGGAAAACTGTGGAGGCCGAGATGCAAAGAATGAACCAGAAATGAGGCACTGTACGAAGGATGGCCGCCGATCGAACTAAGTGGAAGCAGTTTGTTGCTGCCCTACAAGACGCTACCAGGCATGGTGGCCACTGACTGCTTTGACGGTCGGCGTCTACGGATCAAAGAAGAAGATTGGGTAACTTGATTCAAAGCATTAAAGTTAACCAGTAATAGCTGGTGAGAATGTCTTATCATGCCTCTTACGTATGCTCAGCTTCTCCGGCACAAGCAGCCCTCATGCTGTATCCAGTAGAACTGATTGATAAACAGTTACTGCATGGAAACTTCGCAGAATTAGAGTTCAATTACGAAAGGATGTTGGAAGAGTGAAAATTGTTGAGGTTGAATACATAATATGGAGAGGAGCGGCAGTGTATTTTAAGTCAGAATCGGCCAAAAAATGAAAATTATGATAATTTATAATCTCCTGAATCTAAATATGTCAAAATAACGCATCAGAACATATTCTAAGTTGGTGTATTTTGACTAAAAATTTTATTTTCTGTAGAAATTGTGCTTTTCCAAAAAAGAAAACCATAAATTTCTCAGAACCTTGTCTTATATTACTAATTGTTTTATAGCTTGCTTATTTCTTAGTCAGTCAACATGGTATTTGGTACAGATACTTTTCTTTTTCTTAACACTTTTTTCAGATCCAGTTTCTGATATCTTTTAACAAATTTGATTTACTGCAAATACTGTTGGAACTATTTTTAGATACTAATTTTGAAATTCTGTATATCAGAATCTACAAAATTTATGAAAAATCTAATGTAACCAAAGTTGTAAAATACAATGGTCAGCTTCCATTTCAACTTTGGTGCTCATAACTCAACAAATTAAAAAGCTTTAGTGAGCTGAAATATAGGATTAAAATCCAATATGGTCACAGTTTCCATGGCAACTGATACAATTATAATGTCAAATGCATTGGTATGCATAGCTATTACCGTTTTAAGTTAACCCATTGCATTTGTTTTGAAATCCTGCAGTTATTTATGAAAATACTATTTCACTGTAGCTCCTCCCCTTAAAAGACTTACTTGGGAATTTTAGAGATGATGATGATGATATAATCCCTTTAGCTGTGAGCAGGTAGCTCTTGACAGCCCATTGCCTCTCTGATAAAGGGAGTGTATTGTGGATGGTTGGGTGTGATGGGAGTAGCTGGTGTCGCAGGTCAGTTAGTCTTGGACACTGTAACAGCAGGTGTTCAACTGATTCCTCATGGTGGGGGCAGTGCCTATGGTTTGGTTTACGTAGTGGGTCTATTCTATTTAAATGTTTATTGACGGGGGCATGGCCTGTTCTCAGCTGGAAGGTTAGACTCTGATCTCTTCTTTTCAGTTGTTTAACTGGATCTTGAGGAATTTTAGAGAAGACACAGGCATGAGGAGCTTATTTTACTTCCTATCTCTCTTTGTAGTTGATGCCTTGAATCATTTCCACAAACTATCTCATTTCTCAGTCATTATAACTACTTATGTTTGACCTTGTTTAGGAAATGTCAGATCTTCGGCGCTATGATCCTGTGCCAAGCACACAAGAAATGTTTGGAACTGCCTGCAAATGTTTTTGCCAGGCCAAAGAATTGCTAGATTCTGTAACGCCACAGACTGACGAGGTTGTAAGTTTTGCATGTGTTTAGTTGAGCTGTATGAATTATTTATGTATTGTTGGATTTCATTGATACAAACACTGATTTTAATTGTTCTTAGGAAAGCCTCTCTCCAATGTGTTTGATTTTTTTATCAAATATAGAGGAAATAAGTTTTTTAAAGTCTTTAATACTGATTATCCTTCACTTGCAGTGGAGTTCTGTTCCAACGACCCTGTGGTAAGTCAAAATGGTTGTAAGTCAGAAATCCATTTATACTATATGAACTATAATGATATGTTAACAACTAACATGCCTGAATGCTAAAATGAACCAATTGTAACTTAAAATTACTTTACTGTGCAGTCATGTACTGTTACAGACAGTGAACAAATAAATAAATAAAATTTACGAGCCGAATGTCGGGAGTCGAAATTAATAAAAAATAATATATTAGAATTAATGGGATGACCATCGTAATTACAAGTGGTCTCAGTAGCATACATCGTAAGTTGAGGACAGTCTGTACTGACATTTTGTGAATGTGAACGAACGAACGAACTATTTTCCAAGGGTTAAGAATTGGGCACGCAGGCCTGTCTGACATTCTGCCCTTCCTCTCTCTCTCTTATCGTGTATACTGTATCCTTTCATCCTCACATTTACTTTAAGCATTATTTAGACATTTATCATTATAAAAGTAATATAACATCATACATTTACAATAATAAAATCATAATAAAAGTATGTTTTTAAAATAATTTATTTAAAAAAAAAATTAAATGAAAAAAACAAAACAAACAGACTGACAAAAATCAAATTCCTCATACAGTAAATTAGACAGTGATTTGAGATATAATCAGATTAGGATGGTGTGTTATAAGAGCTCGTGAAATATTCGAACAGTCTGCCACTGGATGACTAGGGACTCGGTGTGTTTTCCAATGCATGCAAAAGATTTGACCAGACGTGAGCAGTTTTAAGTCTCAGCAGAAACTGCTGCAATGAGTGAATTTTTAAGCCTTCACAAAACTAGGTCCATCATCATGAGGTGAGGTAACCAGTTCCTTTCCTCGCTGTCTTTGCCTTCCCTAACTCAAGAGCATATTCAGACTAGGTAGATAGTTAGATAGACTAGGTAGATAGTTAGATAGACATGTACGAAAGAAATTAATTTTCCCAAGGGTTGAAAATCGGGCACACAGTCCCCTCCTGCATTCTTCCTTACTCATCTTTTATTACTATTACTCAAGTAATAGTTACTTTGTAGTGAAGTTTATGCATTGTTGTCTTGTTGTCACTCTTTGTGGGGGCATGGAGGTCCTAGAAAATCTAGGTATGAAAAGAGAACTAATGAGGGAGGTCAAAGTTCGGCAGCTAAAATACTTTGACCACATTAAAAAGGCATAGCCAACCTTCGTTGTGGAGATGGCAGCTGATGATGATGATGGAGCCACCACTGCAGCAGGAAGCCTGTATCAAAGCATTTATGTGCTCCTGTAGCTGTGGTTTCTGTGACAGTTTGTTTGACATGATGAGTTTGACCAGACTCCATGTCACAACCTCATAAACGTCACCTCTTACAAAACATACCTGAGTGAGCAGTATCCTTGTCTTTTGTTTCCTCTCAGTTTTATGTTTGTATTACCATACATTTTTTTTTTCTTTGTTCTGCCTGTATGTTAATTATTGTAAAGTTGTAGATAGCTTGACAATCAGTCCTCCAAATTAATTTATTTGTGGAAACTGTCCAGATCCAAACCATTATCAAGATTGCCAAGACCAACTTTGTTGTGATGAAACTATTAGTGGGCGGACATAAGGAAGACTCTCTGGTAAATGTGCTTTATTGAATGTAACCACATGTACAAGATTAGTCTTTTCTTAAAACAAAACTAGAGTTATTTTATGGGGTTCTTGGTGGTTTAGCCTTTTTGTCTTTCTTTTTTCTGTATTTAAATTTTTTTTTTTTTTAAATAAATATGGATATTATTTTAAGTTGTTTATGTGACAGTATTGATTTTGCCAATTAAAAATCTACTGAACTCTCCTACTGTGGTGCAACATGTTGAAAACCTAGCATTACGAAGTCTGGGGAAATCACTTGAGACCCAGACTCAGCTCTAGTTTTTACCTGGTTGACCACATGCAGGAAGATCCCACAGATGACAAGTGAGGGGAGCTGGGAAGTGGCTCTGGGCAGGAAGAGACGAATCCTTGGGACAGCCCGGAACCAGAGCACAATATTTTAGCTATGCATAGTTGGAAAGCCCCCTGGATGGTGGGGAATGCACAGTATGCAGCCTCTCTCTGTTCCCATGCTAGTTTAAAACCTGATGTGATCATCCTTTAAATGCATGAAGAGCCAGGAAAAATGCCCCGGAACGAAACTGGAACTCATGATTCCTACTCAACAAGTTGTGGAATTGCAGAAAAGCTGCAGGAAAACCCTATATTACACTGTAGATAATGCCAAGGAAACCATCTTGGTGTTGGTTCACAAAAGCGACGAGTCAGCAGCCTAATTAAACAACAGCATAACCGACCTCTCATGATATAGTGTACATGCAATAAACATCTAATGATGAAATGATAGGAAAGATATATATGTAAGTGCTAATATTTTTTTTCAAATATAAATGGATGCATTGTTTCATGGCAGATTTACATTAATTAAAACATGCTTGAACATATACATTGAAAATGCAATCATTAGAGTAAAAACAAGCATAGACAATAAGTCTGAAGCACTTATTGTCTTACACATCTTTTTTGTCACTATCTTTACAGGACCCACCAGAGTTTGACTTCTCACAGCACAAAATCTTTCCCGTGATTAAGCTGGTTTGATTTCATAATTAGCTGGCAGACTGCAAGGGGCAGCTGACATGCTTTGTTTGGTGTTTATTTTGTTTGAAACATGACAACTAACATTTGGCTAGATGTCCCTTATTTCAGTATGGATGCATGTGGCAAACATGTGTCTGAGTTTGTTTGAATTATATTTATACAGCCTTAATTATCCGTGTTTTGTTGTCTTGTGTTCTTATATTTTTAGGTCATCCTTGTGATATGTTTCACAAAGTAGTGCAGCATGAAAGTATTATACCTGCAAAAAAGTGGCAAAGAAACAATATAGGTTAACATAATTAAGAAAGTTGAATTTCTCAAGATCCTGGAAAGAAGATAAAACACTTGTCATATATGCTGGCAAAGAAGAAAAGACATATTAAACATGAGAGTTTTTCCAGCTAGACTTCTATATGGACGTTCACATATTTTTCTTTTAAGAATTGAAATATGTGAAACTTCTCAGACTACAGCGGGGAAAAGGCTATTTCAGAATAGAAGAACCTTACTGTGCAGGATGTCTTCAAGACAATAATATAGAAAATTTCTTGTTAAAATGTAAGAGGTATGAACAAATGAGAATACCAATATTAGATTATTTGCAGGCATCATTCATTCATAACCCTCCACTCCCAAAGGAGCATAGGCCTTCAACAAACACATGCCAAGTCCTCCTGTCCCGTGCCATCATCTCAAGTTCTTTCCACGTTTTCCTCATCATTTTCACCTCTGTTTCCAACTCTCTTCTCCATGTACTTCTTGGTCTTCCTCTGCCTCTCTTGCCCTGGGGGTTCCAGAACAAGGACTGCCTTGTAATGCTATCAACAGGTTTCCTCAGTGTGTGTCCTATCCATCGCCATCGTCTTCTTCTCATCTCTTGTTCCACCGGCACTTGTCTAGTTCTTGTCATCAGTTCCACGTTGGTAACCTTGTCATACCATTTCAATCCCTCTATTCTACGCAAGCACCCATTTATGAAAGTCTGTAGCTTTTTGGTTGTTGTCTTTGTTGTTCTCCATGTCTCCGAGCCATACAATAGGACTGACTTCACATTTGAGTTGAAGATTCTTATTTTCGTGTTGGATCCGATTTCTCTTGATCTCCATATATTTCCCAATGCAATGAAAGCTCCTCTTGCCTTTTGTATTCTTATTTTGATATCGCTGTCTGTCCCTCCAACTTTGTCTATATTACTGCCAAGATATGTGTATGATTCTACATCTTGAATTGGTGTTTCTTCAAGTTCAACCCTATTATCATTACCTGCATTTATTCTCATTATTTTTGTCTTTTCCCTGTGTATTTTCAGACCCAATTGCTGTGACCTCTCATCGAGTGTTTTCAATTTGTCCTGCATCTGATTACGGTTATGGGACAGAAGAGCCAAGTCATCAGCAAAATCCAGATCATCCAACTGCTTAGTCAGAGTCCACTGGATTCCATTTCTGTTGTGTGTTGTCGATGATCTCATAACCCAATCTATTGCCAGCAAGAAAAGAAATGGAGACAAGAGGCATCCCTGTCGCACTCCTGTTCTTATCCCAAACGGTTCTGTAAGCTGTCCTTCATGAAGAACTCTGCATGTCATGTCTTCATATGTTTTCTTTATTAAATTAATGATCTTCAGGGGAACTCCATAATGCCTCATCAATTTCCAAAGTGATTCTCTGTCTACACTGTCAAATGCCTTTTCGTAGTCCACAAATCCGATGTATAGTGGTGAATTCCATTCAGACTTTGTTCAACTATTATTCTCAAAGTGGCTATCTGGTCTGTACATGATCTGTTTTGTCGAAAACCTGCTTGTTCATCTCTCAGTTTCTTGTCTATGGACTCTTTTAATCTCTCAAGGATAATCCTGTTTAATACTTTTCCTGGCATGATAGTAACATTATTCCTCTATAATTTGTGCACTCTTGTAAATTTCCCTTCTTAGGCAACTTAACCAGATATCCTTCCTTCCATTCTGCTGGTATCTCTTCCTTTTCCCAGACTTTACCAAGTAATTTATATAACATCTCTGTAGCCGTGTCGATATCTGCTTTGATGGCCTCTGCTGGAATGCAATCAGGTCCAGACGCTTTTCCCTCTCTTAGAAGCTTTATGGCTTTCTTTATTTCTTCCTTCGTTGGTCTTTCACCGTTAATTTGTAGCTCTTCTTCTGCTGGCTGGATGTCCGGCGGGTTTTGTGGAGCTGGTCTATTGAGAAGGTCCCCAAAATATTCTGTCCACCTCTTCATTTGCTCTTGTATATTGCTGAGCAGTTTCCCATTCTTGTCTTTTATGAGGCAACTTGTTTGCTTGTATTTCCCTGTTAGCTTCTTTGTGCTGCTATACAGTTCTGTCATATTTCCTTTGGCTGCAGCATCTTCTGCCTCTCTTGCCAACTCCTCAATATACTTCCTCTTGTCTCTTTTGATACTTCTTTTTACTTCTTTGTTTGCTTCTGTGTACACTTCTTGAGCCTTGGCTTTGGAGCTTCTAGTTTTGCTTGTGTTTAACTCTGCTTTCTTGTTTTTTCTGTCTTTTATCTTATTGATGGTTTCTGTTGTTATCCATGCTTTTTGTTGTCTTTCCCTTTTCCCCAGTATTTCTTCACATGTCTCCTTCCATACTGTTTTGACCTGCTGCCAATAGTCTTCTGTATTCTCTACATCTTCCAGCTGTTGGAGCACTTGGAATTTGTTGGATACTGTGACCACAAATTTGTCTCTTGTTTCTTGATTTCTTAGCTGTCCTACATTAAACTGTTGTCTATAATTTTGCATTGTTGCATATCTCTTGAGTTTCATTTTTACTTTGGCTATCAGAAGATGGTGATCTGATGCCACATCTGCTCCTCTATATACCTTTACATCCTGCAATGATGATCTAAACTTCTTCTTTATGCATATATGATCGATCTGATTTTCTGTTCTATGGTCTGGTGATATCCATGTTGCCTTGTGTATTCTCTTATGCGGAAACATGCTTCCTCCTATAGCCAGTTGATATGAAGCACAGAAGTTTGCGAATAGCTCTCCATTTTCATTCATTACTCCTAGCCCATGTTTTCCCATGACTTCTTCAAATCCAGTGTTGACTGTACCTATCTTTGCATTCATGTCACCCATCAAAATTGTGATGTCTCTTCTTTTTACTTTATCCATAATTTCCTGTAGTTTAGTATAAAATGCTTCTTTCACAGACTCTTCTTTGTCATTAGTTGGTGCATAACATTGGATGACATTTACATGAATTTTCTTTTTAGCTGTTTTAAAAGAAGCTGTTATTATTCTGGGTCCAACAGCTTCCCATTCAATTAGTGCTTTCTGTGCTTCTTTAGATAGCATAAGAGCTACCCCTTCACTGTGGTGTGAACTTTCGTCTTCATGTCCTGAGGACAGCACCAATTCACCTGTGATGAGTTTCTTCCTGTCTACCCCCTTCCACTTTGTTTCACACATTCCCAGAACCTCGATTTTGTATTCCCTCATTTCTGCTGCTACTTGCGCCACTTTCCCTTGTTCGTTTAATGTCCGAACATTCCAGGTGCCAAATCTGGAAGTTCTCCTAGAAGAAAGAAGGTTAGTCAGCAACACAGACTCCTTTCGGCTTTCTCTGTGTTGCATCATACGCCTCCCCGCGAGAGGACCTTCCCCTGTCTTGGATGGCTGTGTTTTATTTTCTTTATTTGACTTGTCCATATTTGTTGAAGTTTTTTGTGGCATCATACTTACCTATAAATATAGAAGTGTTAAGAATAGACAGACCTAAGGAACTGCATAATATTGTCAAACAATATTTAACACGAACAAAGGTTAATATATAGTAGTTGGGAATGTGAAGGTCTGATGCTTGCTTACAATGCATATGACTTTTAACAGATGAAAGTCAATTAAATATCTGTTAAAAGTCAGTTATATAACTGGAACCACCAGGCCTTTACACCCATCCACCTTATTATTCTTAGTCAGAGTTTCTGCTTGATTTTGTTCGTTTTTTGGGTTTTTTTTTTTTTAACAAGCATAATTGGGATTTTCCCTATTTACAATGATCTGACAAATGTGATGCCACTTTCTCATATCGGCAGTTGTTCATATTATTTGGAAATGAAAACAATATATATCCTAATTATAACCCATCACAGGTTGAACGGGATATTTTTCTTCATTAATGTTAAAAAAAAAAAACCGTCAAAAAGAACATCAGTGAAGAAAAAATAGTAGCCGAGGCCTATCATCTCAGGGGTACATCATCTCCATAGTCGGGGCGAACGAAGAAGAAAGTTATGATTGGAGGAGACTATTGCTAAAAGAAGTTCAATGGATGGGTTTGAAAAAAAATCGAAAAAAGGTGATTCGTCTTACGAGGACAAAAGACAAAGAAAATAGTCTACGTTACGGCCACAAGGCCTTCGTCAGGAAAGGAAAGAAAGTGAAGGCTAGATAGGACACATAAAAACTAAATAAAATAAAAACTGGGTACTTCCCTGAAGGCAAGAAGTTCACCAGTATGTAGATGTCACCGCTTTCTTACTGAATGCTCAGATCATCATTTTTGTTTCCTATGGAGCATGGCATTACTACTTTTTTTCTGGCCCCCCTTGCAGGAAGCCTACACCAAGCATCCACATGCTGTTGCTGCGGTCATTTCTGCAGCAGATTTGTTTTACATGATGAGTTTGCCAGCCTCATGGGCAACCTCATATTAGTTGCCTAGTATGACATGCCTGCAGGAGCAGTAGTCCTGTTCTTTATTAGTCTCATCAGACGTCTCCAGGTTCTACACGGGGTGAGTGCTCAGATAGGATTATGTATTTCAGGATCAGGTATGTCAGCTGAGCTTACCAGATATATCAGTTGAGCTAGGTCATTCAGTCCTCCTGTTCAAGCCAACAAAGTCAGATGTTATTGATGCCTTTTTTATTTTAATAAGTTATGGAGACTGCCATATGCAGTTAATGTCAGTGTTTGATCAGGAAATGGCAAACACAATCCATTTTGTGCACAGGGAATAAAATGAAAGAGGTGTTGGCTTATGCACATGGAATTGTTTGAAAGAAAGAAATGTCACTTTTGCACAGAAAGCGATGTGAAAGGATTGCCACTATGTGTAAAGGAAATAGTGTGAAAGAAAGGCCACTGTCTGCACAGGGAATAGTGTGAATGAAATGTCATGTGCACAGGGAATAGTATGAAGGGAATGTCATTGTGTACACAGGGAATAGTGGGAATGAAATGTCATTGTGTGCACATGGAATAGGGTGGATAAAATGTCATGTGCACATGGAATAGGGTGAATGAAATGTCACTTTGTGCACAGGGAATAGTGGGAATGAAATGGCATTGTATGCATAGGGAATAGTGTAAACAAAATGCCATATATACATAGGAAAATGATAAGAATTGATGTGTCATATTTTCACAGGTTACAGTGTGAAAGGAATGTCATTCAGGTATTAGCATGACAGAAGTGTCATATGTTCACAAGTAATAGTGTGAAAGAAGTGTCATATTTTCACAGGTAATAGTGTGAAAGAAGTGTCAAATTTGATAGGTAATAGTGTGAAAGAAGTGTCATACATGTATTGGCATGAAAGAGATGTCATGATTGCACAGAGAGCAGTATGAAAGAATAGGACTGTGGTATAGTTTTTAACTGAACACAAAACATAAATAAACTAATAAAAATCATCCGCTGATAGCAGTTGTTCATTACTACACGGATAACCAGCATCCATTTTTACAATTCCAGCTAACATTAACTGTTTTTTTTTTTTGGGCTAGAACGCTTTCCTCCCATGGCGAAGCTACTGGGTTCTGGGATTGAAAGCTGGCAGTGTCATGCTGTGGTCTTCTTCTTCTTCCGTCCTTAGCCAACGACTGACAAAGCAGTCGGTGGCCATTACGCCTAGTGGCGTCTTAAGGGCAACAACAAATAGATTTTCTTTGCCATTGTTCCCATCATGCCTAATGGCGTCTTTAGGGCAACGACAAATCAATCCGTTTGCTGTTGTTTCCATAATCAAAGTGACTGGCAAACGGGTGATCAGCCCGTTGTGATGCTGTGGTCTGCCCAGCTGTAAATGGGTATCCGATTCTGCTCTTGACTTAATCAGAACGCAAAAGGCAGCGATGAAGGGAACTAGTCACCCCTACCTCATACAATAAGCAGGACCCTAACACTTCACTCCCCAGGCAGTATCTGCTATGGCACTACTGTTACTTTTTTATGTTTTGAAAAGATAAATTTAGAAGTTTCTGCTGTGAAGGAAGATAAGAACAAGAGGAGCAGAGAAAGGAATGTATGGCATGACATCATAAAAGAACGCTGAGGACTATAACTCACAAGCAATATTTGATAGCTTAAAAAATGCATTGGAATAAATTAATATGTATGGCTTAAACATCGTAAAAGATTGCATTGGAATAAATTAACACGTATAGCTTTAACATAACAAGAATGGATAGGACTACATTAAAAATGTAAAAGCATGCATTGACAACATAAATAGTTTAGAGAGCTAAGCTAACAAGACTGCTCTATAGGAGCTTACAGGAGTGGAAAAGGAGATTTAATTATATTTATCAATCCCCATAAAAATAGAAGATGCACGCTGAGGTTTTCCAGATGGAATCTTGATGTGGTTGTTGGTGTCTTCAGTCTGTGGCCAGTGTCATTCACAAACTGTTCTTATGTTGAAATCATTCCAAACTACTTTCATGTATCACTAACATTAACACAGTGGAACAATTTGCCATCCTATATTAGTGGGCACACATAAGCATAAATTGGAAGTAAATACATACATATATACATGACACATACTTTATGTCACATTAGAATGGATAAATGTTATGTATGTTGTGTCAGTTGGCATATGGAGTAAAAGGTTCTTCTTTTATCTTTGTCTGCAGCACTTCGGGTTTATAACTTTTCCATTTGAAACGTGTGATTAGCATTTGCTTAGCTTCAAGCCATTTTTCACACTGTCACTAGTTGATTGAAACATTTTGCTGTTTTAAATTACAGTGTTAGAATATGGACTTCAGAGAGTTAACAAGTCTTTAAGACAATGCAAGACAATTTATAATGCTACTGATTTACATTAGGTTTACACCGTTTCCATTTAAACAGGATAAGGGCAAAAAAATAGGAGGTCCTGGTTGCAAATTGCACATGTTCAAAATCCCTCGGCAGTTGGAAATTGTAAAGAGTAGGTCATACGGCCCGTGCCCTGGCAAAATGTAAAAATTAGGAAACCTATCCACCACATATTTATAGAATGTGTGATTCCTGCATACACACATTGGGATCCTTGTCGGTGCTGAGATTCCCCCTTGTGTGATCTAGGGGATGAGATCAGCGTACTGATGGAGTTGTCTGTGTGCAATGAAGGTGATCCTTCCAACCAAACCATTTAAACAGGGGATAAACATTTTCTTAAAAATGTTGGGCCATGCCACTTTTAAGTCACTGATTGCTTAAAAAACTTTACTGCTTTAAATTATAGTTGTAGAATATTGACTTAAAAGAGTTAACTAGTCTTTAAAACAATGCAAAACAAGAACACGATGCCACTGATTTACATCAGAATGAAGAAATGGTAACTGCAAGCAGACAAACCAAATACCACCTTAAAGAAAACCATTTCGTTCTTGTATATTTACATGAGGCTAGCTTCACTTTGAATGTGTGAATTGTATAGTCCTCATCAGCAAGCTCTCAAGTAGGTACACTGTTACTATCGTGTACCTATATACCAATCATCCAGCTGCCTTGTTTGGCTTTAGCTTCATCTCAACTTTTTTTAATGAATAGAACTCATTGTCCTTGAGTGTGAACCACACAATGCCATCTGCATAGTTGGACTTGCTTTGGGAATACCACGCTGTATGGTAGATGCCATTCAGCTGGCTGTAGAAACAACTGTTGTACCACCAACCTGCCTGGAGATACAAATTGCAAGAGAAAAGTAAAAAATATGAACAATAAATGTTTAGATCAAGACTAATTTGAACTTGGCCTCCGGAGTGTTGTCACTCACTAATATAATCTACCAAAAATAATAAAGAGTGGTTTGGAGTCAGTTTTACAAGTGAACAATACACTAGAACCATGGGACAATGCTGAGTCTACACGTCTCCTATCCTGTACCATCGCTCTCAGTCCATTCTTCAGAAGGTCCAGAATCTATGGCTACGGCATGAATGGAAAACATCCATAGAAACCTCAAATCTTCAGGAACTGGTGTGGATCTACAGCAACTGGTGTGGATCTACTGTCCTGGTCATGCAAGGGTACATGACAATGAGAGAGCTGACAGACTAGCTTCGAGATCACCCAGAGTGGGGACACTGTATATGGATAAGGGAGGGATACTAAGGACAACTGATGATCGCCTGTTAGAGAACGACACTGCAATTGATGAATCATCAAGGCTAAGGTTGTTGGAATTGGGCATCAAACGTAAGACTGGCTGGGGTGGACGTATAAGAGGATGCACCCATCATGTACACTACTAGCATGCTTCAGGAACAATTAGCATTCATACCTTTTGACATTTGCTAAAGGAGATTGAGCACCTATGGCTTTACCCGGAATGCAGTGATGTCGATTCTTATCAACTGTAATAATCATTCACTAATTTGTGTGTGTTTGAGAGAGAGAGAGATGCACATAAAGGGGACAATGGAGAGAATGGGAAGGATGATTTGAGATTTACACCAAGTTTGTATGTTTTCAGTGATGTAGATAAGACCCCTGTAGAATGCACTTTGGAGGCTGTCATTTACTAATAACCTAGTGAGAGAGGTTCCTATCACCCTGTTCAAACTGGTTGCCTATGCAGGTTAGAAACAGTGGTCTGTGAAAAGAGAACAGGACTATCAATTCCTTAAGCGGCTAATTTGAGGTTTTGCGTGAAGCTGGCACCCTCGTCATGTTTAACAAATTGCTACAAAAAACAACCCTGTAAACCATAAATACCTTTTAACTTCCCCCATGGAGCAGATATTTCTTAACAAAAACATGCCAAGCTGTCCTATCCTGTACCATTAGTTCAAGATCTTTCCCTGTTTTCTTTATCGCTCTCATGCCTGTATCCACTTCTCTTCTCCATATATTGTGTTGTAACCCTCTATTTCTGTTACACAGGGGATTCCAGAAAAAAGATTTACCATGTCATGCTATCAACCAGTTTTCTTAATGTGTGTCTTATCCAGTGCCTGTGTCTTCTCCTTACCTCCTGTTCCACTGATTGTTTGTCTGGTTTATTGCATTATTTCCACATTAGTCATCTTATCAGTTCCACATTAGTCATCTGGTCATCAGTTCCACATTAGTCATCTGGTCATCAGTTCCACATTAGTCATCTTGTCATCAGTTCCACATTTATGAACTGGTCATATCATTTCAATCCTTCTGTCTGTGCAAGCACCCATTTATGAAAGTCTGTATGTTCCTGGTTGTTATTTTTGTTGTTCTCTATGCTTTCGAGTTATACAGTATGACTAACCTGACATATGAGTTCAAGATTCTGATTATTTGTTGGACTAAATTTGTTTTGAATGCCATATATTTCCCAATGCAATGTATTTGTTGGACTAAATTTGTTTTGAATGCCATATATTTCCCAATGCAATGACAGCTCCCATTGCCTTTTGTATTATGTTCCTCCAACCTTGTCTATATGGCTACCAAGATATATACATACAAACCCACACATATTCTAAATCTTATCACAACTGCAAAAGCTGTTGAATGTTTTGACATAGGCTTCTTGCCAGTAATGTTGTATTGGCCCCATGCTCCATTAGGAGCAAAGAGGGAACGGAAAGAAGAAGAAACATTAGATGTGAAGGTTCTCAGAAAGTAATAGTTAGGTGTTGTTGTTCTATACTCAGAAAGTAATGGTTAGGTGTTGTTGTTGTAGTTCTATTCTCAGAAAGTAATCATTAGGTGTTGTTGTTGTAGTTCTATTCTCAGAAAGTAATAATTAGGTGTTGTTGCTGTAGTTCCATTCTCAGAAAGTAATCATTAGGTGTTGTTGTAGTTCTATTCTCAGAAAGTAATCATAGTTAGGTGTTGTTGTTGTAGTTCTATTCTCAGAAAGTAATCATTAGGTGTTGTTGTTGTAGTTCTATTCTCAGAAAGTAATCATTAGGTGTTGTTTTTGTAGTTCTATTCTCAGAAAGTAATCGTTAGGTGTTGTTGCTGTAGTTCTATTCTCAGAAAGTAATCATTAGGTGTTGTTGTAGTTCTATTCTCAGAAAGTAATCATTAGGTGTTGTTGTTGTAGTTCTATTCTCAGAAAGTAATCATTAGGTGTTGTTTTTGTAGTTCTATTCTCAGAAAGTAATTGTTAGGTGTTGTTGCTGTAGTTCCATTTCCTGGGGTTTCAGGTTTTCACTCTTTTCTCCCCTTCTACCTTGTTTGGAGTAGTGTTCCCAGGGCTTTCTTACAAACCTAAAGTTGGTACTCAGTATGTTCAAGGGCCAGTCTCAAGATTCTTCATTGGCTGACTGGTGTTTCTGAGTGACAGCTCTGGGATACCCTCTGTTTTGGAGTGTGGAATTCAGGGTATACTTCATCAGTGTCCATTTTCCGCCACCTGTAGTCTGCTAGTGTAAAGATGAATTATTGCTCCCAATAGTGTAAACACCTATAGACTTGTTATGTCCTGGACAAGATGGTTTCGCACTAGGCTTACCCCTCTTTTGCAGTTGGCCATCAGTTAACTGCTCTGCACCAAACAAAATGAAGCTTATTGGTCATGGTCACCAGGCCTCTGTATATGTTGGGGTGTGCAGTGCCAGGAGCTGGAGGGCTTCTACTTTAGAGGGGTTTTTTTACACACCGCTGAGACCTGATTGTTTCACTTTGGGCACCAGCCATTTACTGGCAAGTATCTTGTAAACCATGATATGGAAGTAGACTGATGAGTGCCACAGCACGTATCACCTTGCCGGTGGGTTCTGCATACTGCATCTCTAGGGCTCCACTTGCTCCAAGATCCTCTGCCAGGTTGGTTCGGGATCCACAAGGGACCTTACATCCATGGTGTGCAGTGGGGACATATGGCAGAAGTCTTGCATGAGATTCCATAGAACCAGCTATGGTGGATTTGGAAAGCTGCTCCTCTTTCACTTTCCGGCTAACTGGCTCCCCAAGTGACGAGCATGGGGTGTTCCCACATACCAGAAACTGCAGCCTTAACTTCTTCTCTTGCCTGTGAGTAAAACTCACCACACCACTAATCATTAGATGTGAAGAGTTTTGCATGAAGTAATAAATTATGCATTGGATGCGAAAGTAAACATTGCAAAAATAACAAAGCTCAGAAGATTGGTGACACTGATCACTCTAACACTCTTGGGAGATTTGGCAACTGTACCTTGTTTTCAGCGGCACAATGGCGTTCATGTAGGTCATTGTCCATATCCTCAGTGCTGAATGCCATCTTGTTGTGGTATGCAAATGAATCTCCAGCATTGCCAGTAAACTCACCTATGGTTAACTTATACTGCTCATTTTCACCCTCTACCTGTAGCATGAAGTGGAAATTCACAAGGAATGAGATTACACACACTACCAAATTATCTTAACTTATTCTGTCCCAAGCACTTGTTAACTTTAACAATGGATGGGTACTCCACGTCTTACCGCAGTTCCCCTCTACTTCCTCGATTAACTTTAACAATGCACCAAAATGGATAATAGTAGAAAATCTGGTTTAGGAGCACAAGGAAGACCAAGAGGCAGATGGGTAGATAATTTTACAGAAATCCTACAATTAACACGGCTCATGCCAGCTAATGCAGCACATTTGGTTCAAGATGAAAACTTCAGTTCCCTGCAATGCTTTACTGCAAAAGTGGACTGAAAATGTCAAGTAAGTACCAGATTGGATGTCAATTTTATTTATTATTATTTTTTTGCAGGATTTATTTTCAAATAAACTGTAAATACACGTGGGAAAATATCTTGTAATATACTTAAAATCATTGCAAATTTGTTGAAGATTATTTTCAAATTAAATACAACAATTAAGTTTGTTTAATATCGAGTAAATCACAGACTTGAGGACATCTGGCTGTGACCAAACAGGCATACTCATGGCCCTTGGAATGGAAAGTTGTTAACAGTAAGAGTGATAAGTCTGGATTTCTAAATATAACTAAATCAAATGGTCCCAAAATGTACTTTGAAAGTGAGTTGTCATCTGAATGGGATGTGTTCCTGCAGTTTTTGTTAGTATCTGGTAGTTAAAAAGCATAGAGCTGTGCACACAAGTTTCACAGTGGCATACAGACAGAAACACCACATTTTGGTTATGAACCTTCATTACAGCAAACTACATGAGATGACAACAGAAGTGCATCCAAAATGAATATAATAAAAGCCAGAGAAACAACAGATGTCAAAGCAGAACAGAACATATTTTAAACAGTCCTTGCATTTGTTACTGTTCTCATAATAGTTTTACTGCAGTACGTTTCCCATTTGTTTATTTTTATACTTCATTTTCTTCAGTTGTCTCAATAAAACATAAAATGCTGCTTCAAGCTGGCAGACTGGATAAAACTAGGAGTTATTTTGAAACGTACAAGAGACCTAGAATGGATTCTTCTTCTTCTCTGTTAGTCCTGAAAAGGACGTTTGTTACGTTGTGTCGCCGTGTACAGCGAAGCTGCAATATATGTGCCTTTTGGCCCGACACATCCGTTTTGAGCATGGCTTTTTTGGGACCGGTTTGCCCTCCCTCTTCGATGCCTACTCTCTTATCCAGACTGCAGTGAAGCAGCCTGTTTCCAGGGCCACCACTTGGAGGTGGAGTAAGGGTCTTGGTCAGCTCTGGTCTGCTGACCCTCACGCAAGCAGTCAAGCTATGAGTTTCTGACTGCATTCATCTCTTTTGCTGCATCTTCAAGAAACCTTAGTGGATTCAATTCCCAAGACAGCTGACACTTGGGAGTCATGACCCAAATGGGCCTAATGTAGTGTTGGTCCCATGCTCCGAATGGATCATAAAAGGGCAAGAAATGCAGCTTAAATTTGCCTTCACAAACCATTTATTTATAATCAACAGAATTATACAATGGAAAGTGGTAGAAGAATCGTTAGCTTGGTTTGTTTTTTTAAGGACTATCTTCATTGCACAGATTAACAACTCCATCATTGCTCCAACTTCCTCCCTTAGATCACACAAGGAGGATCTCAGCACGGTGCACGAACTCTGTAACACTGGAGAGAATCCCAATGTGTGTATATAGGAATCACACATTCTATAAATATTTTTGTGGAGGGTAGGTTTCTAATTTTTTTTATTTTGCCAGGGCAACGGCTTTATGGCCTACTCTTTACGATTTCCAACTACCGAGGGGAGTATGACATCATTAGGACCACTGGTTCTGAAAAGAATTTCCATAAGTTATATTCCCTCGACTGGCAATCGAACCGGGTACCTTTAGAACTAGGCCACATCATCACGCTTCAGCTCCCAAAGGAGCATAGGCCTTCAACAAACATGCCAAATTGTCCTGTCCCGTGCCATCAGCTCAAGGTCTTTCCATGTTTTCTTCCTCCCCTTCACGTCTGCCTCCAGTTTTCTTCTCCATGTGTCTTTGGTCTCCCTCTACCTCCCTTACCCAGGGATTCCAGAATAAGGACTCTCTGCTAATGCTAAGAACAGGTTTCCTCAATGTATGTCCTATCCTTCTCCAGCATCTCATCTCTTGTTCCACCAGCATTAGTCTGACTTTTTTAGACTACATAGACTGAACTAGAATTCTGAAAGCCAGTAATACAGTTTAATGATCCTAGTTTTGAAACACTGAAAGTTTCCTATGAAACAATAAAACACTATGTCATAAGTGCTCCACCTATGTCCCAGTCCCAGTCCTGACGTATGGATGCGAGTCATGGACAATGACTACAACCCACAAAAGTCAGATCCAAACATCAGAAATGAGGTATCTGAGACGGCGATTGAAGTAACAAGAAGAGACATGGTCTGCAACCAGACGATACAGCAAGGCCTAAAAACCCAACCCCTGCAGACCCAAGTAGAACAGTCCCAACTAAGATGGTTTGACCATGTCTGCAGAATGGGAGAAAATCGGCTGCCACGGCAGGTATCCAGACCTCCAGGACAACCCAGAGTCCGCTGGGAGGACAACATTAGACAATCTCTGAAGGACCGAGGACTAGAATGGAACCAGGCCAGGAGGAAGACAGCTGATAGGATAGTATGACGCTCTCTCTTCCAAACCTCTACACCTCACGGTAGAAGAGGAACGACTAAGTAAGTAAGTAAGTTATACATGTACTGTTACTTTTCACTTTGTCCAAACAATTTTATTGTTTGTTACAGTATACTTTCTCTCTGATGTTATCCCAACATTTTTTCGTGTTTTCATTCCTTCTGTGCCTATATTAGGTGCTTCTTCTTATGTTGACTTTTTTTTAAAATCACACCCTTGGCATACATTCCGTACAGGACACATACTTACATAGAATCTTGTATACTCAGCATAATACTGTTTACCCTCCCAGTCCCAAAGGTCAATTCGAAGAGTGTACTGTTTCTGTGGGTTTAAAATCAATTGAAAAATGTCATAATTTAAAGATGGCAGCAGTAAATATAGAGCAGCAAAAATGTTATCTGAAGATTCTGTGTTTATGTGTAGCAATAATGAGCAAAAACATGTTTTTCTGAACATTCTGAGTTTGCGTGTGGCAATAATGAGAAAAAAATAATCTTATCTGAACATTCTGTATAACAATAATGAGCAGGCTATTTTTGTTTTTCTGTAAACGTATAGAATATGTAACAGAAAAAAAATATGCAAGCATATTTACATTATTTTTGAGGGTGTTGGTTAAGATATATAGAGAGCTACCTATTTTAAGGAATGGACATCAGTTCATTGTTTTTAAGTTTGTCCTATTTCCTCCACTATAGACATGTGTACTTTAGTTATATCATAACACAATCCTGTCTTTATAGATTGTATTTGTATGTTGCTCATTTTTTTCGTTACTCCAGATAATTTAATACTGAGAATAATGTACTGGTAGTCTGGTCTTTAGCACTAACATTTTGTGACAAGAATATATATGCCAGGTAGGCATGTGATGATGATGTTTATTCATGGTAATGTTAGACATGATAGTGATGAAGATGGCGATAATGTTGGCAAAACATAGTTTTATTTCGAAAGAAATAAAATAATGGGACTGTAAAAATTCCAGAACATAAGCAAGCAATTGCATCGTCACTAGTAATACGTAGATTGCATCGGGTATGTAATTAAACAATGAACAACTGCACTCAAGCTGAGATTTGACATGAAATCATTAATTGTAGTGGCCAGGAGATGTTGTGCTCCTACTGCTACAACTATGACCTTAGCTGTGAACCTTTCATGTTTCAAAGCCATGAGCAGAACATTGCATTTGGCCATTTTGAATGCTTGCTGCTCATCTAATTTAGTTCAGTCATTATAATGGAGTGTGATGACGTGGACTGCAGCACAATACTGTAAGAGTGCAGCACAATATCTGGTCATTTCAGTGACTTTCTAATGGCTTTGGGGTGTGTTCCTCACCCAGTTTAAGTCTACTGCCATTTCGCAGTCATTTGCAATATCGAGGATAGTTGGTAAACTAATATTTGTTTCAGATGTGCTGTCCGTTCTGCTTTTAGAAAGTGTGTATTTGTAACATTAAGTCTGGTTTGCTGTGTGTCTTCAACTTTGCCAAGTCTATTCTAGCAGGTGGCTGATTTAGTACTCTGACCAAATATGGTAAAGTCTCTAACACTGCACTCCCTACGGCAGATTCTATAATACTACCTTAACGTTTTCAGTGTCATTTATTCAAGATGGCATATTCTATTTATCGTGATTGATGGAGTGATGTGGTTCTATTTTTTAATCCCACAAAGAATGATATACCATAGTATTATTACTTCACATTACAGTATTTAATAATTGTTACACTTAACACATGAATATTTTTAAAAAATTATTTTAGTGACGGTACTATTACGTTACACCCGTGTGTTACCAGGGCTCGAAAGGGGAGCAAAGAATAGTAACACTGTACCCTACCTTGCATGTTGTAAAAAGCGACTAAGGAGGGTTGGGCATGGGGCTGGTTACCCCATCCCGTAAAAAAACTTTTACCAAAAAACTTAAACAAACATGGACAAGTCAAATACAGAATAAAAATCAACTCAGCTGCCCAAGACGGAAGAAGGTCCTCTGGAAAGGAGGCGCATGAAGCAACCCAGAGAAAGCCGAAAGGAGTCTGGGTTGCCGACTAACCTTTTTTCGTCTAGGAAAATCTCCAGGATTGGCACCTGTAATGTTCGCACTCTGTGTGAACAATGGAAAACTGCACAGGTAGTAGCAGAAATTTAAATTACAGGATTGATATCCTGGGTCTCTGCGAGACACGGTGGAAGGGCATAGAGAGGAGGAGATTGATCACAGGAGATATGGTGTTGTCCTCAGGATATGAAGAGGAAAGAGCCCACCACAGTGAAGGGGTGGCTCAAATGCTGTCTAGGGAAGCACAGAAGGCACTTATAGAATGAGAAGCAATGGAACCCTGAATTATAACAGCAAGGTTTAAATCAGCCAAAAAGAAAGTAAATATAAACATTATCCAGTGTTATGCACCAACAAATGATAAAGAAGAATCTGAGAAAGAAGACTTTTACACCAGACTACAAAATGTCTTGGACAGAAAGAAAAGAAAGGACATCACAATTTTGATGGGGGACCTAAACGCAAAAATAGGAACAGACAACACCAGCTTTGAAGAAATCATGGGAAAGCATAAATTAGGTATGATGAACGAGAATGGGGAACTATTAGCTAACTTTTGTGCTTGTAATCAACTAGCTATAAGAGGAAGCATATTTCCACATAAAAGAACACATAAAGCAACATAGATATCACCAGACCACAGAACTGGGAATCAGATTGATCACACATGCATAAGTAAGAAGTTTAGATCATCATTGCATGATGTAAGGGTATGTTGAGGAGCAGATGTGGCATCAGACCACCATTTTCTGTTGGCTAAAACAAAATTAAAACTCAAAAAATTTACAACAGTATATAGCTATAGACAACAGTACAATGTAGGATATCTAAAAAATCAGGAAAAAGAGAAACATTTTCAATCACAGTATCCAACAAATACCAAGTACTCCAACAGCTGGAAGATGAAACAGATACGGAAGACCACTGGCAACAAGGAAAAAAATATATGGAACCGAGACATGTGAAGAAATACTGAGAAAAAGAGAACATCAGCACAAAGCATGGATAACAACAGAAACCATTAGTAAGATAGAAGACAGAAAAAACAAGAAAGCAGATTTAAACAGAAGGAAAACCAGAAGCTCCAAACCCAAGGCTCATGAAGTGTACATAGAAGCAAACAAAGAAGTAAGAAGAAACATCAAAAGAGACAAGAGGAAGTATATTGAAGAGTTGGCAAGGGAAGCAGAGGAAGCTGCAGCCAAAGGAAATACAGTTGACATTCAAAAATCCGGCAACCTCCGGACCTGAGGAGTGCCGGATTGTTGAAAATGCCGGATTTTTTATGGTTATGTATGCTGTATATATTTAACAGAAAATGACTACCCGTACAGTCCTTTAAAGAAAGACAATTAAAAACTAAATGAAAAGCAAATGAAATTTTAATGTTCATCAACTAAATAAAACAGTTCTACAGAATTTTAGTTCAACAGCTGCATCAAAACATAAACGGCTCCAGAAAACAGTGGCGCGCCAACGCGGTAAATTTTAAAAATGCGCTCCGAAATCCATGCCGGAAATCTGAAGGAACCGGATTATCGATGGCCGGATTTTTGAATGTCAAATGTATGAGGGACCTGTACAACAACACAAAGAAGCTAACGGGGAAATATAAGCAAGCAAATGGCCCCATAAAAGATAAGAAAAGGTAAAGGATCCCGTTACATGCCCATTGAGGCATATTGGGAATATGGTGTTAGGCCCATATTTTCTTGACCATTGGCACACTAGGGGTGATGTGGTCAACATCACGCTGGCCGCCTTAACCTTCCCAGAGTTGCTCTGGTACCCAATTCATGAGGCTGGGTCGACCCTGTAGCCGTTTGCAGTCGAAAAAATCCCACCTCAACTGGGGATTGAACCATGGACCACCGAGCTAGGAAGCCAGTGCGCTAACCACTGCTTTACCACGGCTCCTCATAAAAGATAAGAATGGAAAATTGCTTAGTAATATACAGGAACAAATGAAGAGATGGACAGAACATTTTGAGGAACTTCTCAATAGGCCAGCTCCAACTAATCCCCCAGACATCCAGCCAGCAGAAGAGGAGCTACAAATCAGCTGTGAACGACCAAGCAGAAAAGAAATAAAGAAAGCCATAAAACTTCTGAAAGATGGAAAAGCAGCTGGTTCAGATTGCATTCCAGCAGAGGTCATCAAAACAGATATTGATACCTCTACAGAGATATTTTACAAACTACTTGGCAAAGTCTGGGAGAGAGAGGAAATACCAGCAGAATGGAAGGAAGGTTATCTGGTCAAGTTGCATAAAAAGGGAAATTTACAAGAGTGCACAAATTATAGAGGAATAATGTTACTATCAGTGCCAGGAAAAGTATTAAACAGAATCATCCTTGAGAAATTGAAAGAGTCCATAGACAAGCAACTGAGAGATGAACAAGCAGGTTTTCGACAAAACAGATCCTGTACAGACCAGATAGCTACATTGAGAATAATAGTTGAACAAAGTCTGGAATAAAATTCACCACTATGCATCAGATTCGTGGACTACAAAAAGGCATTTGACAGTGTAGACAGAGAATCACTTTGGAAATTGATGAGGCATTATGGAGTTCCCATGAAGATCATTAACTTAATAAAGAAGACTTATGAAGACATGACATGCAGAGTTCTTCATGAAGGACAACTTACAGAACCGTTTAGGATTAGAACGGGAGTGAGACAGGGATGCCTCTTGTCTCCATCACACAACAGTGTATACAACCAGTGCGCAACAGGAACAATTAGCATTCATACCCTTCGACATTTGCTGCAGGAGACTGAGCACCTATGGGTTTGCCCAGAGTGCAATGACGTCGATTCTGATTAACAATAACAATCACACAACAGAAATGGAATCCAGTGGAATCTGACTAAACAGCTTGATGATCTGGATTTTGCAGATGACTTGGCTTTTCTGTTCCATAACCATAATCAGATGCAAGAGAAAATGAAAATTCTCGATGAGAGGTCATAACAAGTGGGCCTGAAAATACACAGGGAAAATATTATGAGAATAAATGCAAGAAATGATAACAAGGTTGAACTTGAAGAAACACCACTAAAAGATGAAGAATTGTACACATATCTTGGCAGTAATATCGACAAAGTTGGAGGGACAGACAATGATATCAAAATAAGAAGCAAGAGGAGCTTTCATTTCATTGGGAAACATATGGAGAACAAGAGAAATCAAGTCCAACACGAAAATAAGAATCTTCAACTCAAATGTGAAGTCAGTCCTATTGTATGGCTCAGAGACATAGAGAGCAACAAAAACAACAACCAAAAAGCTACAGACTTTTATAAATGGGTGCTTGCGTAGAATAGAAAGACTGAAAGGGTATGACAAAGTCACAAATGTGAAATTGATGACATGAACCAGACAAGTGCCAGTGGAACAAGAGTTGAGAAGAAGACGCTGGCGATCAATAGGACGCACATTGAGGAAATCTGTTGATAGCATTACAAGGCAGTCCTTGTTCTGGAATCCACAGGGGAAAAGAGGCAGAGGTAGACCAAAAAGCACATGGAGAAGAGAACTGGATAAAGAGGTGAAAATGATGAGGAAAACATGGAAAGAACTTGAGCGGATGGCACAGGACAGGAGGACTTGGCATGTGTTTGTTGAAGGCCTATGCTCCTCAGGGAGCTAAAGGGTATTGATTGACTATTACGTTATGTTGTTTTTGTTGTTTAACTAAGGCTGCAGAGCTTCTCACTCTTTAGCAGCCAATACTAAGCTGAAGACTCCTTGCTATTATCTACACTGTAGATCTAGGCTTTCCCTGTGGCTTTTCTGCCATTCCGAAACGTGTTGAGTTGAAGTCATGAGCTCCAGTTTCTCCAGCTTGACTTGCATTTAAAGGATTGTCACATCTGGTCCCAAGCTAGGAGTAAGAAGTGCGTGGCATACTGTGCATTCCCTGCCATCCAAGGGGGCTCTCCAACTATGCAGAGCTAAAATACTGTACTCTGGTGCTGCGCTCTTGCAAGGAATTGTCACATCCTGCACAGAGCCACTTCTCAGCTTCCCCTGCCTATCACTGGGTCCACAATGAGATCCTCCTGCATGCAGTCAACCAAGTCAAGGCCAAAGAATTATGGCTGGGGCTCAAGTGACTTCTCCAAGCTTAGTGTGCAATGCTGGGCCAAGTTTCACCACAGGGGGAATCCCTGGAAGTGTGTGGATGATTTCAAGAGTTAGTGAGGATGTAATTAGCCTCACAGACAGATTCACTTCCACATACATATATTGTAGCACTGTGCATAGCTGGTGGTCATATAAGGATGACTCCAGATATGCCTCCATGCATAAAAATAGAATTTATACTCTTCATATGAAATCTAACCCTTTGAAAATGACTGTGTTAAGTAGAAATAATATAGTCAATAACAGTTGAACGTATGTAACCTTTAACCTTTGTTTTACATGATGAGGTTGCAAGCCTCATGCGCAATCCCATATTAGTTGCAAGTATGACACGCATGAAGGAGGCTGTGTTCTTATTCTTTCTTTGTCTCCTCAGAGACCCTAGAAACTACATGAGGGATTTAAAACAAATTGCTACAGAAAACAGATCTGCTAGAGTACATGAATTTATTACTATAGGATTCCTGCAAGGAGATAAACAGTAGTGGTGGGTTCATATCCATAAGTAGCTAAAGGAAAAGGCTGAAAATAAATACGTACATTTATTGCACGCAGACCATGCCTTACTAGCATAACTTATCTTCACATTCCAAAACATGTTGAAACAACGTTCACATGCTAAACATGTTGAAACAACTTTCACATTGCTAAACATGTTGAAACAACTTTCACATTGCTAAACATGTTGAAACAACTTTCACATTGCTAAACATGTTGAAACAACTTTCACATTGCTAAACATGTTGAAACAACTTTCACTTTCCTAAACATGTTGAAACAACTTTCACATTGCTAAACATGTTGAAACAACTTTCACATTCTCACCTGTTTGGTAAGAAGATGGATGAAGTCATTGCCAGCCCACTGTTCCCCATAAGGATTTCCAAAACCTTGTTTGTATTCTGACCAGCGTCTGTTAAAACTTATGGTACCGTCAATCCGTCTTTGAATGAGCGTGTATCTGGTAGGGTGAAATAATGTTTATAAAGTTACAATGTAACTGTTGCTATAATAAAACACACACACTCATATCTGGGAAGCTTGGTTATATGACAAGGTGAAATTATGTTTGTAAAGGTCCGAGCTTGTGTAGCCATTGCTAGAATATAGCACAGACTCATATCACGGAAGTTTAGTTATACCAGGTGAACACATGTTTATAAATGTTCTAGCCAGTGTAACTGTTGCTAGAATATAGCATAAACTCATAGTTCTTTGGAAAGTCTGTATTACATTGAGGAATACAGGGGAGGGGATGCAATCAGCTAAATCTAAACTCCATGTTGTAGGGAGCACTCTGTTCAGTTATTGTAAGCGCTAGATTAGGGTCAGGAGATCTGGTGAAGCTTCATTAACAAGTTGGCAACAATCACAGATTACAAGTTTTCTTTCACTTTTCCATAGGTATGATTCTATGAGGAACTGGTACATCATAACATTATTTCCATCTTAATGCTAATTAGGCCAAGATCTGTACTTTTAACTTGCTTGCACTATTAGGAGCTGCAATTAAAAGTACAGTTCTCCTAATTTCCTTTTATAAAAATGAAAATAGATACCAAAAAATGATTGCATAACATCCCATTTTATATTAGGACGCTATAGTGAAATTGAAACTTCTTCTTCTTCGTACATTATCAGATGTCTACTTGAATGTTTGAGGCAAATCAGTTTAAAAGGGGTCGTCTGGTCGCGCAGCTCTATGACTGATAATTTAATAATGTTGTACTGTCTGTCTATCTCTCATCCATTGTTTCTTCTCATGTCACTAAAGAACACATTTGATGATTAAAAATAGTGTACTATTCGGTAGTCTCTCTCTCTCTCTCTCTCTCTCTCTCTCTCTCTCTCTCTCTCACTCACACCCACACACGCCTTGTATTTCCCTGGGGTCCCTGAGGAAATGAAAAATAATAAGGGTATTGATTCCTCATGCATGTCATACGAAGTGAATAATATGAGGTCATACATGAGGCTGGCAACCTCATACAGTATCAGACAAACTGCTACAGAAACTGCTGCAACAGGAACATATACTTTGACGCAGGCTCCCTCCTATAGTGCCAACAGCATTGGTAGCTCCATGATTCGTAAACAGCAAGATTAGTTACTGGTAAGATGATGATATACGGCAGCCAGAACTGCTGATGTTTCACTATGGAGAGCGACAGATTTGTCGGACACACCAAATTTAGCTGATAATTTTGAATTTGAAATTCAGTACACCACACCCAGTTTAGTTAATAACTTTAACTTTGTCATTCAGTACACCACACCAGTGAGCCTGTGTGGCCAGGTTACTCTGGTAAAGTCTGATAGAAGGGAATCTAATCAAAGGCTGAGCAAACTCTGGTCAAAAGGGAAGTAACGTAGAGAAACATAGACGGGTGAATAGTAGAGATAAATGTTACGTCCCTTTAGGTTATAAATTTGTTTATCTGGTAAAGTGGGGAGTAGGCGACATACACGTGAATTGGGTGAACTCTGTTTAAAAACGGGAAGAAAGGGAGTTCTAGATTGTTCGAGGAAAGTTTTCTTGTTAAATTAGAAATTAAGATTTATTCAGTTCGTTTTGAAACGTGACAGAGTGCGCATCTTATCAAGAATTAGTAGAAACAGCCTGGTTGGTTGTACATCTGTGTGGAAGGCTGGTTACGTGAACTTTACCATTTGTTTTCAAGTTCTTCTGTTGTAAATAAACTTCATAAAAACTGGAGGTGCGTTTGGACTTTGTCGTTCACATCAAATATGTTGAGTCAAGTGAGTCTTGTTATAGAAACATGATACTATAGCTAACACGATAGGGCAGTGATACGAATCTACACCATACGATCAGCAACTACAAGATAGTTGGTTTGTGGCATTCACCAGATAGTAGTGATGAACGGTGGACACAGGCGTCAACGGACACACCTGTTTAATTAATAATTTTAACTTTGTCATTTAGTACACCACAGCAGTGAGCCTGTTTAGTTAATAATTTTAACTTTGTCATTCAGTAAACAACACCCTGTATAGTTAAAAATTATAACTTTGTCATTCAATGCACCAAACACAGTTTAGTTGATAATTTTTACTTCATAATTCTGAATTACAACAGCTGATAATTTTGACGTAATTCAGTAAACCACACCTGGTTTAGTTTGTAATTCTGACGTTATAATAGTTTAGTTGATAATTTTAGCTTTGCAATTCAGTAAACCACACCAAGTTTTTTTTTTAATTCGATAATTTTGACGTAATTCACAACACCCAAGTTGATCATTTTGACCATGTAAGTCAATACACACCCAGTATTGTTGATCATTTCACAGTACACCGGCACCATGTACTGGGCATTGTCAGGTTGAATGTAATACACGGAGCTCACCTTGAAACCTGCCTGGTAGACATCATGGCAGTCTAAAAGAGTAGATTAAGATCAGTAAAGCGGTAAATTAATTGGTAGTTTTCAATTCTGGAGAAAGTTGGTATGAAAATGACTTTATCATGAGTGAAGTGCCTTATTTTTTGTAATACTGGTCTGCGGATATACTTTCTTTTCGACACTATTTTTATCGGCAGTATTATCATAGCCCCATGTAGTACCCGGGGGGTCTTTGAAGAGACAAAGAAAAAATAGCACTACTGCTCCGTGAGGCATGTCGTACAAGGTGATTAATGTGAGGAGGTGCATGAGGCTGGGAACCTCATCATATCAAACAAATTACAACATAAACCACTACTGTAAGGTCATGTTATCGTATGACATTTCTACGGGCACACAAATACTGCGAAACTATTTGGACACGTTATTTACATATGTACGATATTTCTTACTCTCAGTTGTACAATTTTGCTTACACATTGATCAAAGAAGGGACAGGGACAGTTTTTTTTAATATAAAAAAGGGGGGGGGGGGGCAGTGTTAAATTAACAACTCTACAAACACAGTCACCCCTTAGAATTTCAGAGGAGACATGTTCCGTTGAATCAGTCATGAATCGATCCCTTGAATCTGTGTAGACACGCTCTTTTGAATTCTCAGGTGGCGACCTCTGCAAGTTTTGACTGTGTTCAGTAATGCGCGATGGTATAACCAGGTTCTCTGATGAAGCACGGTCGTCCTGTAGCCTTTGTCGCTGGTGACTCGGTGTGACGTCTTTCATTGTGGCCAGCTTGATATGAATGTCATTTAGCTCATTTCGCAGAGATGCTGACGTCATTTGTAGCGATGCAACATTTGCCCTTTAGAGACATGAGTGGAGGGGGAGGGGAAGTTTACATCAATTGGTGAAAGTTAGAAAAATTTAATGGACATTTTTTTTCTACTTTATTTACGCTATTGTGTGCTAGTAAATTATAAGAGTACAAGGCAAAGTTAAAATAATGTTTAGAAATGTGTCTATCTGTTGAGTATGAACAAGCTAAAGAAGAAATACGAGGGGCGTTCAGAAAATAATGCACCACATCGTTTTTCTCAGGAGCTGTTTATTCAAAAAGCATGAAATTTATACACAATATACATGGATATGTCATGTAAACATCTGTATTATTCAACATAATCCCCATCAACTTGTACGGCTTTATGCAAGCTCGAAACAAGTGCATGTATTCCTAGCCCGTACCAGATTTTGTCTTGATCATGTAGCCATTTCTTCGCTGCATGAATCACTCCTTCATCATCTTCAAACCTTGTCCCACGGAGTGCATCTTTAAGTGGACCAAATAGATGAAAATCAGAGGGTGCCAAATCGGGACTATAGGGTGAATGGGGTAGTACAGTCCAACCCAATTTGGTGATTGCTTCCCGTGTAGCCAGACTTGTGTGAGGTTGCGCATTGTCGTGAAGGAGAAGCAGGTCTGCTAGATTCTTGTGCGGCCGAACTCTGCGAAAACGTTGATTGAACTTTTTCAATGTCTTAATGTAAGCTTGCGAATTGATTGTCTATCCTCTTGGCATATCGTCCACAAGAATCACACCTTCAATGTCCCAAAAGACAGTGATCATGACCTTTCCAGCTGAAGGAATTGTCTTGAATTTCTTTCTTCGTGGTGATTGCGGATGATGCCACTCCATTGACTGTCTTTTTGTCTCAGGTTCAAAATGATGTGCCCAGGTTTCGTCACCTGTAACGATCTTAGCCAAAAAGTTCTCTCCATCAGCATTGAAACGCTCCAACAATTCATAAGAAATTGCTTTCCTTTGCAATCGGTGGTCATTTGTGAGACATTGTGGCCGTGTACATAGTTGTTCCTTTGGAAACAGACTATATTCTTACAAGACAGAGGAAGCACAGACCACCCCATAATTTTATATTTTATGAGAAACAGAAAATAATAAATAGTGTCACATATTTAGGGTAGAGTCGCTTCTACACGCCATTTCTAATAATTGGGTGATTTCCCCTGACCAATCGGATAGCTCAGATTTACCCCGGGGAAAGTGGAACAACGACGCCATTTGGGCAGTAGAATGAAAGAGCGCAACTCAAGAGGTCGTATCTGGTCCAGCTCTACATATTTCTTAGTTTTAGAAAATCAAACTTCAACATTTCTTATAAAATGTGTATTTCAGGACATTGAGTGGTTATAATTTTCTTACTGGCGTAAGTAGTGACAATCGTTAAATATGTATTTTGAATAGAGCTCCCAACCCTAGTCGCAGCAGAACTAGGTTCGAGGATTTGAGTCAATTTGCAAAAAAATGTCTTACACCTCAAACCATGTAGAGTAGAAAATATTCTTGTGTTGGAAAGCATTTAACTCAAGGAATGCTTATGACGATAAAGAAATCAAGGACAAATCTGAGGAGATGGGTAAATGTCGTCGAACCTAAAATAAGACTGTAACTTAAAAGAAGGAACACGGTGGAAAATTAAAGGAAGGAACACGGTGGAAAACGTAAGGTAATATGGTGCCCGTGGTTTGGTTATCTACCCTTCCAAGATGGAGGTGAAATTCGTTTCTCACCGTAGACGCCGAAAGAAAAACATCAGGAATGTGTATATTTCGATGGATAGTGTAATATAATATGATACATTAATAATACGAACCACACATTGTAATAATATGCGAATCTTCACATGTACGAGATCCTGTAAATAAACATGGCTACGAACTGAACATGCTTATACTGAGTGCTTTCTGAAACATGTGTGTGCTTGTGTAGATGACGAGGTAATGCTTATATACTGTCATGGAATATTCTAATCCACATATATAAATTATCAATTAAATATAAAGCCTAATAAATACATATAATAAAGAAAACAGCAATGGTAAAATGACAGTGCTGTCACAAAGAATGTACTCGAAATCCCCCTTGTTTTCTGCTTCGTCTGCAAATTGTAACGCTTTCACGTTGATAGTAAAAGCTTACTGTATTATACCCGCTTTCTTCAATGAAACGTGTGCTGTATTTCTTGGAAAAACATTAAGAGGCAGACTGCGTAATGACCTAAATTTTAAATTCCATTCATGTCTTTTTCTACATTACGTTACCAAAACGAACGAACAGATGGACAAAAGGATAGCGAGAAGGGAGAGGCAGAAAGCCGAACATTAAACATGCATCACGCGTGTAAGTCTACATGCACTAATTTTTTTTCAGACGGACAGTGATAAAATACACTACCCTTTCCCAGAGTTAGGTTTATAAATCATAAAAAAACTCTTATTAGGAAAGATAACAATAGATGGGTTTACGGTTGAAAACATAACAGTACCCAGACAGCATATCTTCGAAACAGGAGGTAGAAAATACATATTTTGAACGCAGCCACGTAGCTCTTTTAAAGTGGGAAAATTGGGTTCCTTAGGGCTTGCTGACAAATAATATGTAAAACGTTACGCCAATAGTCCAGGAATTAATAAATTATACCCAAAATAAAATAGTGAGGCTGCCTGACAGCATGAAATCATTTCTGCTCATAAAATTTTTTATAACGTGTTTGAAAAAAACCTTACGTTACATAAATAGCCTACCATGTAAACTCCAAATTGATTGGAGCGCAACAAATGAAAGCCTAACCACGATTGGTCGAACTATAAATACTATCTTTCGTTGTTAGGGGAAACGGGAAAAGGTAACATTTTTTCAAACACTTGTCGAAACGTGGCTCATTGGCCAGTCTCGCTGATATACACACTTGGGAGCGTTAGTTCGAGACCACTTGTTTAAATGATCTTGATAAAGCAACAGTGCGTTGAAGCCAGCTCATAATTGTGTTAAATAAAAGCCTGGAACATAGGCAGATGGAAATTTGTGCCAGTTTGTGCCAGAATTCATTGCTAATCAACGTATCTGTGTTTATTCGTATGAATTGTGGTAAGCTTGAACCATTCAATATCTTTTAATGAAAATTGAATGTGAATTGTTGATTTATGCCTGTATATATATGTGTAGTTCAGTGGCAAATGTGAGGTAAAGCCTGTAATGCTCCAGCCTGAACAGAGGGTGTCGGAGGGTAGTAAAACGGCATGGAATGGCCAAATAGTACACTGACACCTGGATGATTGATTAGACAGAAATAATGCTGGAAGTGCAGAGGCGTAGTGACCATTAAGGATGGTAATGCTGGTAGATGTATTGTGATCAGTGTAAAAAGAAAATATAAATTAGTTATGTAAAAATAACATTCAGAGGGGAATTTAATTGTCTTAATATCAGGAACTGAGAACATCTCCAATACTAGTCCCAAAAGACAAACTATTGAAGTCATGATGACAAATACCAACAGAGCTTGATCAAAACAAAACCAGTATTACCTCATATGGGACCTAATGTACACAACTGACACATAGGATTATTTTGTATGATACATGTCACTACAAATTCTGAGTTCATATCCATTTCTGATAAAGTAGAGTACAATAGACATTCTCCCTCTTGGTTATCTTAATAAAAATTGATTGTGATTCCTGGTTCCTTTGTATTTGAATCAGGACACAAATACATTATTGACAAAACTGAATATATATTGTTATTTGAAAAGTTACGAGTGACTTCTTTAAGATATTCTCATAGAGTGTTATATGTATGTGAGTGTCACAGTGTTGTTAAGAGTAGTGGAGTAAATTAAATTGTTTATCTGTCTGTTGTTGTGACTTCGTATAAAATCCATGGCAAATATGTTGCAGAACACAGCAAATATCCAGAAATTGGTTGCATACACAGCAACTCTCAGTACAGTAAATATCCATAGAAAAAACATCCATCAAAGGAAAAGGGATTGCATACATAGCAATTCGTCATAAATAATGTGAGCCGATGTAATCCATGGCATTTGAATAATATCCTGGAAAAACTCTTCCCTTCAATAACATACTCTGGTCACACTAGCGAGACAACCATCTCGAAGCTCTGCCAGATACTTAATGACTGAGATTATAGTTTCTCAGTACAACTCAGTGAAGTCGCTCATGCGCGAACTCACTGCTTGAGATGTGAGCTCAGCTCATCCGTATCTCCCCCTACTACTAAGAACATTAGAACAGTTTCTTTATTTTTTTTAAACTGACACAGACTCAGTTGAGCTATGTTCCAAAATTATCGTAAACAAAGCACCCAAATAAAAAATCTATCTCATGACTTTAAACGTGCTTACTAGTCAGCCCCGTACATAATAATCCCTAACACTTAACTCCTACTCAAAAATATGACTGAACATCCTGAAAAGGACTAACATTACCTATCTGCTAGCATATAACCCTAAAAAGGACTCGTGTCACAGTGCCCTGGTCTTCTATTAATAGCTTTCTAATAGGTGATGAGGCAGGCCTAGTTTAAACCTATTCAACTTGTCTGTCTAGTTCTTCTGCTTATCTTCCAAGTGAGACGATCTCTCTTACTGGCCCTTTTCCGCTAGAGGTGTATGTTCTTGGATGAGATGTGGTTCGTCTCCCTTCTTACCAGGCTTCGTTCTTCCCTCCTCGGTGTTAATTAGCGACTGATTCGTAATAGTGGCTTTTCTTCCCTGAGTATCTGTGCTTACCTCTTACTCATACTTCTACTCTTCAACCTTCCACATATCAAGGCAACTGAAGTGAGGTAATTCAACATAAAACAGTTTTATTTACATAAGTTAAGATACATAAACTTCCATCAATAATTCGCCATACAAAATTTCTCCCCTTCAAAAGTTGTTAGGATTTTTCTACTGTTTCATCAACTATTTCAGAGTATTTATATTGCATCTCCTATAGGCTCTCCTACTAGTTTATGTGCATGGCTTACTTAAATTCTTTCTACTCCTGATTTATTTCTCTCAGGATTGTTTACAATAATCTCTCAAAATCCTCATATGCTTATTTCTCTTCTATCTCAACTGAGTCAACTTTGACTCCCTCAAGTACATCATTCTTATATCAATATTTATACCTGTAAAAGATATCAACCAATGTCAAATACTCCTGTGGCAGCCTCGATACTTACGCTGACATGAGAGAGCGCATGATGTCCATCAATAGGAGTCGATGTAATTCAAATCCCTTGTTTATTTACACTGGGCGATGGCAATGCATTTCTTGTTATAGATACCAAACATAATTGCATTCCCTGTCTGCTTACTCGACCAAAGTTAACCACTTTGTCTTAGCCAAGCATCTACTGTAATGTTCTCTCTTGTTGTCAGCTCCCTTAAATGTAAGCAGCATTACCCTCAAGTAATATATTAACAGTATGTCTGAAAAAACCTCTCTCTATTCATATAATTCAGACAATATAACGTTCGTCTTCAATGTTCTTTCTTATTGACAGCTCCCTTAAATGTAAGCAGCATTGTCTTCAGATACCATGTTGACTATAATTGCCTTAGGTTCTTCTTTTCATCTTGGTTTATGTATAAGATAATAAAAGTCAATCTTACCAGAGTCAAAGAATTCCGAAATACTTATCACTTCCCTACTAACATCTCTACTCTAGCCCTAGACTTATAACACAGTTCAGTCTATTATCCTCAAATTGCTACCGCTAATCATACTAAAGTTATCTACTTGGTTCATCACGAACAACTGTCACCCACAGGTTCGTTTCTTGAGAGCCCGGCAAATTTCATGTCTTGCCACCTCGAAGTTTCAGCCAGGACTGATTTCTTTTGTCCTTCAATTTATTGTCTCATCATCTGATCTTGTTTTCGAGTCATCTGATTGGTCCGCCAAGCTCACCCTATGCCACTCAGGCAACTTAATGAGCTGTTCTCAATAACTGTTTACTCATTTTTTTCTAGTGCGTTCGTTAATGTTCCCAACTCACAAAACCAGTAAGGGGCGTAAGTTAATTGTAGTCTCCCTTTGAAGTTTTGACTAAATTGTTACTTTCCCTTCTTAATGCCTTCTAAAATCGTCCTGATATGTAAATTTCTCAAGTCCTAACTGTGTACTCGTAAAAACAATGTAAGTGTAAGCTAGCCTTATTTTTTCAATAGCTGTGATCCAAAGGGTTCTTTCCCCTTCCCTCCAAGCATCACCGCAACACATTTCACCTCCCATCTCTAGAACAAACAGCCCCCTTCCCAAACTACCCAAACCTCCCAAACCATTTTTCATGCACCCCTGTTTCAAGAAAACCAAACCACCAGCCTACCAAACCTCACGGTGACACTCGCCAACTACGCCAACGCTGCCGAGCTAAGTATCATTAATTATTACTTCATTTTTTATGTAAAACTTGTGCCTCGTTTTGGCGAGGCGCGTCTTGCAGCGTTGCCACTTAAGTTCTA
>JAMPIV010017645.1:0-187082 GCA_024509875.1 Oreohelix idahoensis
ATCGCAAACAACCAAGTAGAAAAAAATATAGAAGAAAAGTATTAATAAACAAAAAACAATATGCATTGTTTAGCTGGCGGAGACGGCAAACGACCGCAACAAAAACAAAATGAGACCCCAGAGAATGGATCCGACGAGTCAACTGTTCAAACACCTCTACTCGTAACCCGAGGTCAAAAGCCCCTCATACTTCAAAAGACCAACCACGTACGGCCCCCATCGACCCCGACCGCACGGACCAACCCACCCCACCCGGGCCCCCCGCACACCCCGAATACCCGACACACCCACCACTCACACCACCCCGCGGCCTCACCACCTGCCAAACACCCGAACACCAACACCCGCACACCCCCCACGTCCTCTCCGAGCACACACGGCCCCTGCACGACACCAACCACACGCTCGCTTCAAGACCGCAAAACAAACGCGAACACGACAAATTACACACATAGATACACATAGCACGGAACAGGTCCCCAAATTAACAAAGAGAGAATGGTTTGGGGGGGGCCCCGGGCACCCCACGAAAAAGCGCCCCCCGACCCGCCAGCACTCCGAGGCGACAAAAGCAACCATACCCCCCACAGCCCTCTCCAAACAAATCACAAATCCCCACAGACCTACAGAGGCCGCCGCTATGATGGGTTCCGCACATGCGGGCCCTCATATTCGTCTGTGCCACATATACCTACGGGCTACTCATCTTCTGGTCTGAGCAAGAAAAATCGGAAGAAAGAATACAATCGCCTATCACATGCGTGTCATCGTACTTTCACTGTATGAACTTCTAGAATGGGCGCAAAAACGTTTCAAGGCGTGGGTATAAAGGCTATCTAACCGCACCAAGGACCCCGCAGTCACCAATCCACGCCATCCTTACAATTTTTTCTACCAAAATGGGGAACGTACCGCTTAACTAGTGCTCCGGATAATTATGTGGTTCCCACAAAGTTCACGTCAGGCTAGTGCAGGTAACTATGTCATAGCGATCAAAAGTTCACCCAGGGGCAAGCAACACCAGACCAGTCCATATTTTAAAAGGTAAATCTCCTAGCGGTGGGTACACTGTTAGAAAACCACTAAGGTCGATACAAAGACGAAGAGGAACTCCTATTCTTGTTTTTTATGAAAATCTCTCTTACTTTTCTGGGGTTGTGGTTCGCCGTTTATCGACCCAAAGTATTCCTTTTTCCTTTTCATCTGGATAAATCCCACTTGAGAAGACATGAAAAAAATACTTACGATTATCAATAGTCTGGGAAAAATAAAATGTTTTATATATAAGATATTTGGCAACCACCACATAGCGGATTCAAAGATTTGCTGTGTAACAATCTCTGGGTAATTTCTTGTCAGTTCTGATGTTATTATCTTTAAATGTTTATATGTGGGGACTCTCTTTCTCTGTAATAGACAACACAGCAGAACACGCCATCATGACCACAATCTAAGACCCCAATAATAATTTTAAGCGAATGTTTTTATGAGTCATTCAGTTAAAACCGCTACAGATCGCTATAGGTTAATCGCCTAGATGTAGAAAAGAACAAAATACTTTAACAATACGATTATCACCAATATATAAAAATACTTAATCACGTGGATCCCATGTACATCAGCAGGATAAGATATAACCTCCCCTCTTGATATCTAAACGTCTATACCATTTTAAAACCCACCACAAAGGAGTCAAGCTAATATTAACACGCCTTTACAAACGAGATACTAAACTCTAGTAATTCACAAAATTACACCGCATGATGAATAAAAGTATACATTTTCTCCACAATTAGCAAGACACCCACTCGCCCTGACGACGTATCTTAATTAGTTTACAAGCGCTCTTACTCTCGGGCGGCAATCAACAAGAAATTAAATTAGTGACTTATTACTAAGAGTTATTCAAACATTATCGCATATTTAAATCGATACACACTCTCTCAAACGACGCTAATACACTCAGAATCACTCTACACATATAGTATTAATGAGTCTACGCCTGCCACGCACCAAAGAAATGACACTCTCTCACGATCTAAGAAATTCTTTTCGTCGCATTGGATAGAAGTAAGGCAGGCAGTGAACAACATTAGGCAACAAAGTTTCTTTGCTGAAATTCTGAAGGATAGCCAACAAAACTCGCGTCTACGAGCAGAATATACATAACAGATTCTCCCTTGGGACAGAGGACAAAACTGAAGATGAAATAGAAAAATGTATTCTATAACATCCAGCAATGAAAACAGCCATCTACTAAGGCCACTCAACGAAATCCGAGGAGGGGAAGCGGGGGGGGGCCCGGAATAAGTCCCAAAACAACCAATGACTGGCACAAAAAAAAACTCAGCACGCTGATAGGCATTAGCGTAAAGGCGCTCCCCGCGGTGCGCGTAATCGCTCCCTCTTCCGTCCATTCTATTATCCACCAAAACGTCGTTACAAAACCCCATCCACTGCCACTCAGGTTTTCACCTTCCCAAACACCAAATCTAAAAACAAATCTATCGGCATAATTCTTACTCTAGAAACGCTCACGAACAACCATCGGATACAAACCTAGATCAGCCGGTCACAACCTCTAACCTACTAACCTCTCCTCTACCCGCCTAAAATAAAATAAAAAAAAATTTTAAATTAAATAATGGGGGGGGGGGGGGGGGGGGGGGGGGGGGGGGGGGGGGGGGAGGGGGGGGGGCTCTCCTCTTCAGCGACTAGAAAAATGTACAGTGTAAGCCACGGAACACCCGACACTCACCCCTGTATCTACACCGCATACCAACCTCCCGCCCCGCGAGGGCCCGATATCCCAAGCGCGAATAAAAACCATGTGACGCTTTAAAAGTAGCCCCCGTCCGCCGGGGGATATACGTGCAACCCGCCCGCCCGCCGGAAAAGGGCGAGGATCCAACCCCCGCGCTCAGATACGCAATCCAGCGTCCGTCACCCGCCCCACACCGATTTCGGCGCGTTCAACAAAAGAAAGAGGTAACATATACAGTAAAATAAGGCCGATTATACCTCCCGGGGTTCTGGAATAGCAAGCTCCACGCGGCCATGTCGGGACCGTAGGTGGCATCCACTGACTTAGATAGCTGTGCTATCCTAGCAGGGGCGCCGTAAGGGGACATAGGTTTCCATCGAAAGAGCGTTAACCAGTATAGCATGCGTATCTTAGATGGTCGCGCGACGCTGCGAAGTAACGGGTATGTGAGCTTGTGGTCTCGATAGCGTCTGGGTCGCTTACTCTAGAGGGGCTGCCAACCGACCTATAACTTCCGTATTCCAACATCACCGACAACACCAACCAAATGCCATAGCGAGCCCCAACAATCGTACGTCCCCGCCTTGGAAATCGTGGATGGTGAGCGCCCTACTCTAATACTACACATGATGCAGGCGGGGGCAAAATGTCCTTTTATCAAAGACGCGGTGCGCAACTAGCCGGGTCACTAGGCGAGGACAGTACGATACTATCAGACACTGCTGCATAGTGCTGGCGTGGGGAGCGACGAGCCTGGGACATGAGGAGGCGCGCGGGGGATCGGTTGGTCGGCGGGCCCGGGACCCATTGTACGACATACTCGGGCGCGGTCGTGTCGTGCATGGGCGGGGGTCGCGTTGCCCGCGGGGGGGCTTATCCATAGACCACTGCCTGCTTTGGACGGGGCGGCTCCAGGAACTTCTGATAAAACAAACAACGAAGAAACAACAGAGATTCGCACGAGAAAATCGAATATCTTGCGAGTCAGTAAAGGTAGGAGTGCACAGGTGAATTAGAACGCTGTAACGCCTGAAACTCCACGATCTCCAGGATCTTCCGAATCTAGAAATTCGTAAGGACCACGAAACAAAAACCAATTCGTATCTTTATGGGTCTGGTAGCGATTCCTGTAGTCGGAACATTTTTTTTTGCTAACGTTCTGCACTGCAATTGGCTACAAACCTTCTACCCAAATGTCACGGGGGTCCCCAGCCTTTAGTATACGGCTCTGCATCCCATCGAAAACAATACTGCGCCGGCGGAAACGCCGGAATCTAGCCCGGGCCCCAAGGGCCTTCGCGTCATTATTCACGTATGCACACGCAACGCCTCCCACAATGTATTCCCGGCGGAAAACCCTTATGCACTGCAGGCGGGGACAAGGGTAGACATACGTGTCCCCTGTTCCGAAGAGAGACGCTACAACCATCTGCAGACTCGTATCCTTCATCCCTATAAATGTCCGGGCCCAACAAACACATCACATTGGATCACCCGCCCTCGCCACAATGCTCTAATCCACCTCCCACAGCCTCACCACGCGTCTTCTACAGAGGTTTTATCTGCACGAATGCGCGCCATGTCCAACAGGTAGGACGGGTGGCTCAGACGGGTACCGCATATACCTGGACGCCCTGTTCACATAACGGAAGCTACTTCTGACGTACCAGCTACAAAATTTGGTGGTACTATTGATAGTCCGGAAGGAATTTATTTGAAAACCCGAGATCCGGTAATGAGGCACGTATACTAGCGACCACGCACAACCAAAGTATACCACGGAGGGGATCGTTGGACATGCTTGAAGGGGCTGAACAAAACAGATAGAATCAAACGGTTAATGCATTAGTGGGGACAACAGCGTGCGTACGCGAAGAGTGAGGATAGCCTAAGTAATGATCTTTGTATACACGTAAGGCACACTGCCACCCTGGAGGAACGCAGAAAATACTTGAATCCAGAGCAGGGTATCACATGCAATATCATTATGACCGCCACGCTTAAATCAAACACGGCGCCATTTCGAATGTACTATCAGTATCCCGTTTTTATTTTTGTTGAAGGATCTCTGCAGTGGGTGTGTCGCAGCGATTTTCAACGTAATTCGTCCAACAACAACGGCTAACATCAACAAACCTACCAATACCAAACTTAAAGGAAAGCCTCCATTCACTTGAGTCTCCATGTTAAAAGAATTTTCCTAGTCATTGGAGTAAATAATGTGCTAATATGATAACAAATGGTATCCTTTGCTCCTAAGAGTCCTAACCCAACTGTACAACCCCCAATAACCGAATATACACCACTATAGAGTACCTCTACATAATGATTATTATCATAACTGGCATCAACTATGCTAATATATTGTATCTGTATCGGGTTAGTGTCGTTCATTCACCTCAGTGGTTGATTCACTCTAAACAGCCCAGAATAATCTAGTCATGGGGAACCCCCCTTTGTAGTAATTGTCTAAAACCTAACTAAATTTAACCTCAAATAAATTTCCCGTCTTTACAAACTCCACCAACCCCCTATCGTCCGAAGGCTGGTAACACATATCTTCTCAAACCCCCACCCTACTTACCCTCTCTCACACCGACCCTCTACACCACATTCCACCGCACCGAGCAGCCGGGTTTGGGACCATCAAGCTCACACTCCAAGAGAGCACACCAGGGTTTTGTTATTTTCTCCAATCCAAAGCCTATACAGTAAACCCTTAACGAAAACAGCCGTGTGCTTACAGTTCCCCTGGTCGACAACAGATCACCAGCGTCAAATGTCAATCATCGACACTCCACTTTTTCCAAGTAGCGCAACACAAGCGGACCACACAAACCACCCAGTTTTATCGCACGCCGCCAGGTGAGCGCAGGGATGGAGCAATATGCCACGTGTGCTAGACAGCACACCTCCCATGCCTGTGCCAACTTCAGGGAATATTTGCGAACCACAATTCACCCTCGACTACACTTGTAGTCTCAGATTAGTGTAATATAGCCTCGCAAATGAGATAGGTGCGACCGTACATGAGAATAGGTTTAACATATCGATATATACACTACGCCACTAGGGTGTACTTTTGACCTTTTGTAACCCATAAATTTGGATCAAAGCCCTTATATATTATCAGTAGACAGATGCTATACAGCGCTTGTATTAATTATCGTATTTTCAGTGAAGCCTCCCATACACTACCGAAAGGAAAACTTTGTGAACAAAAGTCCAACAGGAATTACTACTTCCCTGTTTGAGGATATTGCCGAATTGAGTACAGTAATTACAGTCTTTTTTGGGACCTAAACCATTCTTCTTGCAGTATTTTAAGATACAGAGACAACGCCGACCACCTCAAAAGCTCAACCACCACTTCAGAATAGTGCGCCAATCCTAGCCCTCATTTTTAGGTAGCTTTTGGTCATTGTTTCACGCTCTTTGAAGAAAAACCACCACGCCGTTCACATTCTGCAACGGCGGCCACCGTCTCTATGAGAGGTTACATTGAGTAGGGTTGCATTGCCTACACACAAACTCCTCCTCAGTTTCTTGCGAGCTTACTTCACGTCCTCAACCCTCGCTGGATATTAGGGTTTTAATATATTTGAGTCCTTCACTACACAACAACTCCTCGTAGGATATAACTTTTCCCACATCATGGAATATGTCCATCCCAGATCATCCTTGATATGTCGATTCTATTGATCCTCTCCTCTCGCCAAACACGTCTAATCGTCGAGTCTAGAGATGACTCAGGGAAGAAGACGAAATTGGAATAACCTCTTGTCCTAACTTAAAATATCAGTGTAGATAAATTAATATCGTCTAACAACTGGACCGGACATGAAATATATAGCACGGGGTTGAGTTAAATGAATTAGAGCCTTTGGGAGTGCTGGGATTGTCTGACATTAGCATAGAGAGTACAAAGGAGGGAGTACGGTATTTAAACCTCTCGGCGAAATTGCGTTTTACTTCTTAGGCTTGTCTTTGTTGATTTTCGTTTGTTCTTTGTATTTTGTTTTCATACTCTGTGTAGCCAGAGAAACCAGACGAGGTCTCGTCCTCGCTATAAGAGAACTGCGAGGGACCCGTTGACATGAAATCATAGATTAGTAGTGGGTGAGAGGTTTGTGTCTTAAAATTCCAGGTAAAAGTCTTTCACTGTGGATTTCAATACAGATCTATGCCTGTTATCATCAACTTTGCAGGCTGCCATTCGTGATTCAGACTATACTTCAAGACACAACGGTTTGAGGACATTTGTCCGTTGCGTGTCAGTGTTTCTGACACAAAACTTAGCGATTAGCGATTTTAAATCTTGGGGTTGCCACTGGCCGATATATCGCTACAGGCAAGAAATAGTAATTTTTTTTTTTATATTACACTTAATAAACATAAAAAAAAAAACTATTAGCGGTGCCAGACATCTCTCACTTTCAAACAAACCGCCTCTACAATTTGGTTCAATTAGTTGAAATCATGTGAATAGTTACTCAATTGTATAAGATCATAGTCCTCCACGCCCAATATATAAACATTAAATCTTCACTTCAAAACTAGATTGATATAATCTGTCAGAAGAGGAGGATGAGTGGGGTTTAACCATCTTTAAAAAGAAGTCTCGCGAGTGGCGGGATAAAAATTGTCTCTATAACACAATTGTACTGAATACCTGACTGAGTCTACACGTTCCACCATACATTCCACATCTCTCAATTTCACGAACATCGACAACACTATACCCCACAGGTATTTTCGGGCTACCATGGAGACAGAAGATACTTTCAACTGTAGCCCCATGATTCACAGCTATTATTGTGACTTTTTCTTTTATCCACCACTCGTGACTCTACATGACCAAATTTTCATACCAGATATACAATCGAAATGCTATATATATACTGTGAGCTCTAAGTTTTCGAAGGCTCAAGTCACTACAAGTATTTCATCAGTCATTCTGCAAAACCATTCGCCACTGACTTTGAGACTACTTCTCACTCCAGCTTCAATCAACTTTGCCTAGAAATCCTATACAGATGTCTACTTCCCAGCAAAAACTCATAGCAGCTACCCAACCAGGTAACAAAATCGAAGAGTAATACACAAGCATACAGTAGGAAAGAGTTCAACTTGACTCTTCCAAGCTTATTCGTGCAATGAATGGGGATCTCAACATGTTAACAACCCACCAAGGGAATCCAAGGCTAGTACATGTATGAATTGCGGATGAATACTTCAAGAGAGTCATAAATTGAGGAGGTTTATTACAGCTAAATGCCGTCTATCTTCAGCATCATCAGGTCTATCCGTGACCCCGCCAGTAATCTGTATGTCTCTTCATTACTAATTCTGTTCACAACATTAAATGGATAGACCTAAAATATAGTTTGTCCGGCATTTGACACAGGGGCGAGCCCTAGCACTTCGATGCTGTAAATATAACCCAGTTAGTGCCGTAACCCCATTTATGAAATAGCCTACAACAGTACAATTCTGACGTCCTCCTACAATCACAGCCAGCTCACATAAATTATCAGCGATATATATATCAGAGCTGAAATGCATAGCAAATGATCTAGATGAACAGATCTCTAATGGTGCGGAATGCTGGAGAGTCTAACCCCTACAGATCAAAAGGAAATGGTCCGAAATTGTCCTCTCACTTTTCACACAACATGCCATACTGACAAACATTCACCGCTGACATTCAACTTCTTGGCCAATTACCATCAACTACATCAGCGGGCAAGGATCTTGCTAATAAAACTGCGGTAGCATAGCAAGTAATGGATCCTGCAGTTAGGTATCATAAGCTGGCAGAACCGCCGCGGAGCTGGGTTGGTAACATGTTTCTCAGAAGAGACTCCGACGGCCGTCACAAGCCCGCCGCTATGACGCTTTCCGCTATCTCCAATATCGTGAGAGAGAAAAAAATCGAGAAATCGAATGAACCGACCAAACCTAAAGACACCTTGGCGGAGACTAATAATGGCTAATATTCACAAGACATGAACCATGGGAGTTTGGGCACTTGTACGATAGCACTGATGGACCACCGTCCCCCGAGCAAAGAGGAATCAATTTGTTGTTGCACCTACAAACGCCACTAGGATCCGTGACCTGGCCACTGACTCTTTTGACGGTCGGCTGTCTAAGCGACTACAACTAGACGAATGTAAGTCAAGAGTATGAATCCAAATGCGATACACCCCTAATTGAATAATCATTGCCTAATTTCGGGATAGCCCCAGCCACTTCACCCCCCTAAAGGTCCTTTATATTTGGACATGCGCCCTAGTATACACCGACTAGGTTGAACCAGGACGCGCCTCGCCAAAACGAGGCAAATAAAAAAAAATGGTAAAAATGGATGCCACACAGGCATTTGTATTTTTTTCCAGTTTGAGTAATTCTTCACTTTTTTCACTTTTCTTTTTTTAATATCATTTTTTTCTTCAAATTATCCCCACGACCCTGGCTTTTTATTCAAAACCACTTGGGTGCTCAAAGAATTGATACATATTTACGAGGAAACGATACAACATAGGGCAGGGGTGATCTAATCTTGCGCTGCCTCGCCCCTGCGCAAAATATTCCACGAGTTTAGACCCTATACTGCCGCAAAAGGTGTTTGGTTAGAAATACGTGAACCATCAATATTCACGCGGCATTTCATACGCACTGGTATAGTGAGATTGCATACCTTAACGCTGCTCTTCGACCAATTCTCGGTCAAGACCCATAATAATCTTCCAATATGGGCCCCGACTAGCGACCGAACACATGTAATTAATCCACCATCATCGTACCCAACACCACCGAACCCTCAGATCCGAAACGACATTTACTTTGCAGAGGATCGTGCGCAACAAATGATCAAAGATAAACATGTAATGTGCCTTAAACACATACTGATCAACATGCAACTAAATTTCTAATATTACGGAGCATACGTATAAACTGCACCTAGTGCAAGTCCATAGCTTTTTGTTTTGCATATATCCCGTTTTCGTCGCCTTTTGCCAAGTCCACTGACTACATAAGTGTTCATGCGTCGCGGTAAATGAGAGTCTTGCACCACGATGTACGTTCGCTAAAATTCACATCACAAAGAGTAACAGGCCGAGAGCGTCAATGTTCACGTTACATCCCGCCGGCACCCTACATTTGGGTGACACACCGCAGAGTACGTCTACATCATACTTGTGCACATCAGACACGTGTGACTATCTCTAATCAACATCACCTGACGCGCGTCACCCACTGCACCAACACGGCCCCACCCAAGCATCTTTTCTCTAATCTCTACGACACGCCACGCAGCCCATCGAGACCCGTAGTCTGACCAACTACAGCAGATCCCAACGCGACCCATAGCTATGACTGCTTTGCGATCGGGTCACGAATTCAGACGACTCCAAGATTCGTGACGTCATACTCCAGCTCATCCACCGCCAGATCACGTCGTCCTGGCCAAACCAGGCCTTGTGCAGCGACCAGACCCGAGTCGAGTGAGCTGCGAGCCACGAGTACAGCATCTTATGACCCGAATGCCCAGCCCACCCCGCACCTAGCGACCCCGACAGTCTATCACACCCAAATCGACGCCGCACGCCGAGTCGCTCGACCCCCCGATGTGACCACCCAGCCGTGAGCCCCCTAACACGTACGTGCAAATACACCTTAGTCAGCTGTCTCTTGGGGTTACAATCCCCAGGTAAACGGACACAACGCTCTCAACACTCTATCGCCCTCATGCCATTCAGGTGCACCGACACAAGCCCCATAACTCTCCAGCACGGGCAGCGACCCGCCATCAATCTTTTACACAGGGTCGGGATACGATAATCACGCTAACATGTTTACAGATATCTCTCAACAGGCGACGTTTCTGGGGTTAGTAGGCACCAGCATGCCTCATTCAGCCACACTAATCCCAATACGACCACATAACACACGGTCTCCAGACCCCCCCCCTCGCCGAGAGTCGATACACATCTGCCTGAGTACATTGAGCAGACATTACATTAAAACAGCAGTCACAAGAGCTCAACCCAGTCACAACACTTACTGCTATAACAACTCCACACACAGAGACTTGAGCGTGACCCACTACACAGCCCTACACAAGGACACCACCGACAACGAACCCAAGTAGAGCTGCATACATACACCAGCAGACTACCAACCCGACACAAACACACACAGGCCACAGAGAGGTAGCGTGAGCGAAAAAAGAAACAATAATAACGCAAGAAAACTGCCCACCCACCACCGAACCCCCTACCCGCCCCAGCTGCCAAATAACGATACCCTCCGGACCCCCGCGCCCCCCAACCCCAGCAACGCAAAAAATATAACAATAAAAGCCACACTACATCGTCTTTGTTGTAAAAAAAAGGCAGAAAACAACAAAAAAACAAAAACAAAAAGCTCATATAAAAACCTAAAAAAATGCGAAAAAAAAAAAAATAAAAAAAAAAAAAAAAAAAGAAATCACACACACAAGAAATAAAAAAAAAAAAAAAATAAACCGTACAAGAAAAAAACAAAACAAAAAAAATAAAAATTCTCTCCCCTCGGAGAGCACGAAGCGAAACAGAAAAAAAAAAGTCAAAAAAAAAACACGCAACTAGACATTATAAAAAAAAAAAAAAAACAATAAGAAAAAGAAAATGATGAAAAAGATTTATCATCATATACTCATCTCGGACACAACATAAGGAAAGCCACTAAAAATAAAAAAAAAAAAAAAAAAAAAAAAAATAAAAAATACACTCCGCACACATTGGACGAAAGACAAAAACAACTCCACTGTGTACGACACACACACTAACAAGAGACTGCACCTATGTTTGAGACACAGCCCTACAACTACCCTAGGGATACTCTAGTAATACACAACTGTGTCTTATTACGAGCTGCTAGCCTGCTAGAGTGTGCATATCAACACGTCAATTACAAATTTGAATGTTGTTACTCTTCATCACACAGCCTGCAAGACACGACACTTCACTCCATGGACCACAACACACAATAACAATAAACTACGTTAGTTTTACAAATGAATTCAGAGAGAATTTTGTTTTGTCCTTCATGGATTAATGTCATCCTTTTGTTGACGAGGCCGCTGTCCTGTTCCAACATAGAAAATAAGGCTGTCGCCTATATTAGGGCGTCATTACCCCCACAAGTAACACACGATAGGAAAGTCTGTCAGTCACACCTGATTAATAACATTAATATTGGTACAACTGAGATACTCTCGACATAATCGGCACGATGAATCGGTACTCATCCAACTATTTCCCAGGAATGCCTGGACACACGTTTGTGGAAGGTTGTGGGCGCGTGGTCGCGGCTTGTTCCTAGGGAAATTCCCGGGGCCCATCTATTCCCCACCGTGGAGGTTTCCCTTATAATTTTTATAAATTCTCATTAATACAGCATATATCATAGTTTTGTAGCTGATTATCAGATGTCTCAATTAAATAATGTAATAACTTTAATGTAGTCTAGTCTGGACTTGTACTCATAAAAACAAGTCTCCTTGACAAAAATATTAATCACTATGGAATTGGTTCCTAAAAATGAATGTTGATTCCATAAAATCACATTTTGCCTTCCTAAAATATTTGTAATCCGCGCTCGACAAGAAAACATTTTAGCGATAGATAAACTTTCCTCTGTATCCCAAATACATACTACAAAACAACACTTTTAATTGTTAAATTTTGCAGGCACAACATACTAACAACTTCCACAGTATGCGGTTCAAAGTGCAATTATTTGGTAAGTCACATAACTAGCGTTCTTCCCCAGACTCCAGCGTTTTCTTCATTGAGGTAGAGCGGATCGCTACAACCACATATTAGCCAATGTCAGGAGGGATTTTATATTTCTACAGCAACACGCTGCGCGATCCGAGCCTCCCCCAAGGCGTTAGACCGCAAGCCCTCCGGAGCGCAATTGATGATACGCAGAGACAACAATAGGGAAGGCTAGAGGGTGCGGCCTTTAGGTGAGCGCGGCGTGGAGTGGCGAGGACGTGAGGGACGCAGCGCCTTAGGGTCACACCAAGGAATATGTATCTATACCAATACAATGATTCCTTACAGTGTGCTTCCTTCACCAGTGGCCATGTAATGTGGATCATTTTCATCACCGGTATATAACATGCGGTGCACGGTGAGTCGTTTCTTGATTATGTTTAAGCTCCATTCAAATAATCATCTCAGCATTGTAGTGACATAAGTCCGACTCGAGTTGAGTCGAGTCGAGAAGAAAACTCTTGAGTTGAGTCTCCAATCAAGTCGCTGCGGTGATTTATATCCGACTTCGAGTAATGAGCCTATCGACTGGAGGTCGACAACACTGCTGGGTACCATGCTGCACCTTATTTTGTTGTCACTTAGACTTTAATGTTAAGCCGAACGGGGTATGCCTGGTTCTAATAACTCAAATTCCTGTTACAGTCATATCTATCTCATATGCATGCAAACAAATGAACACACATACATACACATATAAATACAGGTCATACAAGAACCGTATGCTCTACACGCTCAGTTCATTAATATTTTAGTTATCCGATCCTCGTACTTTCTGCGTGCCATGTAAAACCGTAAAAATTGATTAAAAAAAAAAAAACAATAACAAATATAACATTAAAACAAACAAGTATCCAACAAAAAATGACAAGAGTAATTTACGAGTATATTACGCTTTTTTTTCTGTGGCATGTCCTGATGATGGTAAAAATTATCCTGTGGTCACTTGATTCCTTTCAATACCATTTCAACTTCATTGGATCTTTGCAGTCAAACTTCTCATGAGTTATGGTCAATTGTTAATACACCATGAAAAGATTAAAAGGCCAGCGTGGTTATCTAATTATGTTGAATATAGATGTCTTGACATATGGATGCGAGTCATGGGCAATGACTACAACCCACAAAAGCCAGATCCAAACCTCAGAAATGAGGTATCTTAGGAAGGTGGTTGAAGTAACAAGAAGAGACATGGTCCGCAGCCAGACGATACGTCAAGGCCTTAAATCCCACCCCCTGCAGACCCAAGTAGAACAGTCCCAACTAAGATGGTTTGACCATGTCTGCAGAATGGGAGAAGATCGGTTACCACGACAAGCATGGGAAACAAAGAGCCAGGGATCCAGACCTTCAGGACCACCCAGAGTCCGCTGAGAAGACAACATTAGACAATCTTTGGAGGACCGAGGACTAGAATGGAACCAGGCCAGGAGGAAGACAGCCGATAGGATAGTCTGGCGCTCTCTCTTCCAAACCTCTACACCTCACGGTAGAAGGGGAACGACTAAGAATATAGATGTTACTGTCATACGCACATGCATCCTGTATTTCCCCCGAAAAGCTGGAGGGATTTTTTTCATTGGTAGTTACGGACGTTTCTTAGGACAATAATAATAATAATAGCCCCTTCAGTCATAACTGACTATGGGAAAATTTAAAAAAAAATGCTTTTTGCATCGACAATAGGAGATACGTTTTCGTACTGGTAATGAGTCCTTGGAGGACATCACGTTTCAGGAGTGGATAATCCCAACAAAATGATTGCATTCAGCGAAATATTTAAGCAGCCATTGTTTTTAAAATGGCAGGCTATATGGTTATTAATTGCTGGTCTAAGGGCGATAATTCGAAGTATTTTATTTTCAGCACTGGTAAGTCGGAGTGTTTGTGTTTCAGATTCGTCTGTCATCGGGTTGTCTTATCAAGACCATGAAACCTATACCTGATTATTTTCTAATCTTTTCTTGTCAGCTGCGTCGTCATTATCATCATCTTCGTCATCATCAACATCATTATCATCATAATCATCACTTCCATTTTCGTGCTGCTTAAGGAGCATGGCGCCATCCCTGCAGCTGACCTCCTGTGAGTAGCCTGCCCTGAAGCATTCATGTGCTAATTGCAGCAGTGGGATTTGTAGCAATTTGTTTTACACGATGATGTTGCCAGTACCATGCAGCATTATCATCATCATCATCATCATCATCATCAGAGTCGTAGCCATCTTCATTACCTGTTTCTACTTCTTCATCTGTAACTAAAACTGCATCTACTTTACTACTACGAACACTATTGAAAATAATAAGCCTGCTGATACCACTACATCTAATATATTTACAACTTCTTGCACGAGGTGGTACTGTTAAAGGTAATCCCGCATCTTAGCATCACAATAATAATAGCCCTTCAGTCATAGCTGACTGTGCAGAAACTGACATTACTGCTGCTGGAAATCATACTTCTGATGTGGAACTGATAAAATTACTACTGATGTGGAACTGATCAAATTACTACTGAACATCTGCTTCAAAGATGCCCAACATATGTGAAACAGAGAAAGCGCATATGGCCGACACCAGTACCATTTGTGGAAAAGCTCTACAGAGATTCAAATGGCCTCAAACTGACTACTGCTTTCTTGGAAAACATTCAAGTGGACGTCTGAGAGTGTACGAAGAAGGAATACTACTGCTGTACTTACTAAACTACTGACGCTACCGAGCGAATAATCTGGAGATTATTCTTATAGCGTCGCCTCAGATTGTGCAAAGAGAAGTTCGTGCAATAAGCAGAAGAGAAAAGAACACATCGAAAGGATCACCAGAGAAAACGCCGCGAGGGTTATCACTTCAAAGACACATCATCCCCAAATTAATGCATTTCCTCTGCGCTCCCTACAGACGATGGTTTATGTGGCAAGTTGTCTTACATGGTGAGGTTGTTAACCTCCAGCACAGCCTCGTATTAGTTCCCTATTAGTTCTCGTATTAGCAGAATGCTAGACGGGCCTGCACGCCCAATTCTTTACCCTTCGAAAATAAAGTTCGTTCGTTTGTTCCCTTGTACGACATGCTTATTATTTCTTTGTCTCTTTAGAGACCCCCATAGGAACTTACACGGAGTGCTACTCTAAGTTAGTAACATAAATGTATACTTTACTTCTGCTGCTACAACTGAAGTAGTAACGACAGCAGCAGTTACATACAGAAACACACTCCCACTACTACTGTTGCTCCTTCTTCAAGTACCATGTCTGGTGGCGTAGGAGATCATGTCTCTGTACTGCTGTTTATCAAGTCTGTTATTGACTTTTTGCCATGTCATGATGTCAAATTGTTCAGCATCTTCTGCCTTTGTAGTTCGCCATCTCGTTTTCTTTAATTTGTATCCCCATTGTTACGATATATTGTAATTTTCTCCTTCTCATAACATGCCCGAAGAAAGTGCACTGCTTCTTTCTAATATGAGAAATAAGCTTTCTCCGCGCATTGGCCTCTTTCAAGACGTCCTCATTACTCTGTTTAGCTGCCATTTTATTTTTAACATTCTTTTGTAAATCCACATCTCTCTGGCCTCTAGAGCTTTTACTATTTGTTTCCTAATTGTCCATGACTCACTTCCGTATGTTAGGATTGATTCTACATAACACACTGAAGAACTCTCTTTTTTTCCTTGCACTGACAAAGATTTGTTGTATAAAATACTTTTCATTTGATGAAATGCTCTTTGTGTCTTGGCTATACAACTCATCTCTGAAATGCATCTTCCATCGGGTGTTCTTAACGTGCCTAGGTATTTGAATCTATTGACCTGTTTCAAAACTGTTCCACTTATTTTGATAGTGCATTCTGAAGAAATCATGTTATTCAAGATGACAATTACGCCTTTCTGCTGCTGGTACTAATTATGGGTCCCCATTCAACGAATCATGGACCGGCTATCCTGTCTTACAACTAATACAACAAACACCACCACTTATGTTGCATAGATCAGTGATTGTATCTATACCAAAACTCTCCAGGGCTTCTATCATTTCAATTTTTATGTTATCCGTGCCTGCTGATTTTCCTTTTTGTATCATATGTATGGCATTCTCTACTTCTGATCTGAGAATGTTTGTGCCTTAATTAGAATCTGGTGATGGTTTTTTACCTCTGTTGTCCTCGAATAGTTCTTTTACGTATTCTGCTCATCTATTTGATATGTCTTTCTCATCAAGTAATATTACACCATTTTTGTTCTTGATACAGCTTCCTCCTTGTGCAAACCGTGACCTATTTGATAATTTCTTTATTTCTCCATGCATATCTCTTGTCATATGCTTTGCTTCCAATTCTTCTATATCCTTGCATTTTGTTTCTATCCACCGTTCTTTTGCTTGTCTACACATAGTACGTATGTCATTGTCTATTGTTTTATATTCTGGAGTGTTTATTTGCTTTCTTTCTTTCTGCCATTTTACTCAAGATATCATCTGTCATCCAAATTTGATTTTTCTTAGGCTCCTTTTTAGGTAAATTTGCATTTGCTAATTGTATGCTTGTTTTTAAGCATTTACATTTGTGGTTACCTTTTCTTCTGGGTTTTCTCTTCTATACTGCTCCAAGCTTTCTGTCAATAACTGTTGATATTTATTTTTGACGTCGATTAGATATTTTTGTTTTATATCTGGTTGTTTCAGTGCTGATATTTCTATCTGGGGTTCCTCTTGTCTTCTGTTTCCTGTTCTTTTCAGCTTTATATTTACTTTGATGACGACCGGATTGTGGTATGAATTTATGTCGGCGCCAGGATGTGTCTTTGCACTTGTGACACTGTTCTTAAATCTATGTTTTATCATGATATAGTCAATTTGATTTCTTGTTACATCTCCTGGGCTTTTCCATGTGTATAATTTCCTTGGGTGGTGTTTAAAAAAGGTGTTACATATAACCAGCTGGTTTTCTTCACAGAACTGGATAAGTCTGTCTCTTCTATCATTTCTTGTCCCTAATCCATACTGTCCTGCTATTTTCTTGTATTTTCCTTTTCCTACTTTTGCATTCATATCACCCATTACTATCAACACATCTGTAGATTTTACTGATTGTAGCTCTTCATAGTATTCTTCCATTTCTTCCTTGCTGTGATCTTTAGTTGGTGCATAAGTTTGTAAGATGGATATGTCGAATGGCTTTGCTCTCATCTTTAGTAACATCATTCTGTCGTTGTGTGTCCAGTATCCACATACGTATTTTTCTAACTCCTTCTTTATCAACATTCCTACCCCTCTTTCATGTTCTTCTCCTCCTGAGTGTATAAGCGTGTATTGGTCTCTTTTTATGTAGCCTGTATCCAATAGTCTTGCCTCTGCAACTCCCAGTATATCGAGTTTCATGTCTGTTGCCTCTAATATTAAATTGTCAAGATTTCCTTCTCCGTTTAGAGTTCTAACATTCCATGTTCCTATTTTTAGGCTCCTCCTACTAGTTTTTAGGTGGTCTTTCTCAGAATGCTCCCTTTCAACAGAATTTGAGGAACACTTGTCATTTTGTACTTCCTTACTCATTAGAGGAGTTGCCTCTTCCCTATTAATTGGTACAGTAGATTCTTCCCCAGGGGACAGAGAGTTCTCTACATATCGTTTCTTATCTTATTGGTGTGATCTCATTACATTCTGTAGGATGTACGTGGTAAGGCCACAGTCTTTTCCACGGTGGCTAGCCGTTGTCTTTTTCTATGTCCGACACGTCTCTAGTGCCCCACACATTTTGCTGTTCCACTTTGCGAGCCGTTGATCTTCTTAGATTCCTCCGCCTCACTCACCGTCTCAGTCTTTGTGTACTAGGGATGGACATTCCCTTGAGTAAGATTACTCCTACTCCACTCATGTAGTTTAGCCAGTCAGCCAAGAATGGTTCCCGGGATATAGCCACCGCCGTACACAAGCGGTATTAGTGGAGCCTTACATGAGCTAGATAAAGAGAGGAGAACCGAATAGGATCCTGACTATCCTAAAAAGGACATGGCTGTCTCTCACCGTGAGGTACTATCCCTCTCTCTTTATCCTACATCCAAAAAAAAAAAATACACTTGATCAAACACAGACCTGTTTAAAACAATGACATATTCTGATATCTATAATATATAAAGCACATTAAAAACGCACCATTATTATATATACTGATGCCGAGAAGCTGGATAAAAAAGTGTGGGAATGGATTTTCCCCGTGTTTGTCATGAGTTAGAGAGCGAATGGCTGCTGGAATGGAAAGTGCATGATTCAACCCACGGGTTTGTGTACAGACTACATGAAAACTGTGAAAGTTACACGTGCAACACGATTCACAACAGCTATGACCCTGAAAATGTGTATGCGTTGTGGCAGTATACTCGGTATAAAAAGGCCGTTGAGAAAAAACACCCAGTAGATGTGCTTGAAATGCCACGACTATCTGAAAACGACCGCCAACGAGCCATTAGTATGTTGGAGACAGGAATGAGCTCGCAGGCCATTGCCAGAAGGATGAATTGCCACCACAGCACTATTGTACGTCTCAATGAACGTTACGGAACCACTGGCAGTGCCCGGGATAGACTTCCGAGTGGCCAACCACGAGTTACTACCCCTGCGCAAGATCGTCATATTGTGCGGAGTCACCTAAGGAATCGTTCTCTCCCGGCAAGTCAAACAGCAAGAGCAATAGTGGGTAGACGTGGGCAAGTCTTTCGAATGACAGTCATACGACGACTCAGAGATACAGGCCTTACTGCACGAGACCTTATGTTGGGCCAAACTTGACTCACAGACATCGTCAGCAGTGCTTACAATGGGCAGAGCAACATGTCAGATGGACTAGACTGCAGTGGAATGCTGTCCAATTCACAGACGAGAGCAGATTCAACATATCCTTTGCTGATGGACGTATGCGGATTTGGCGATGGTGTAGAGAGCGCTTTGCAGATTGCTGTGTTCGTCAGCACAACCGATTTGGAGGTGGCAGTATTCACATTTGGGGTTGATTCAGTTTTCACCATCGCTTGCCTCTTCACGTCTTCCGTGGAAATGTTAATGCTGTGACATATCGAGATGAGGTTCTGGATGCATTGGTTGCTCCTGCGTTCACAAATTATCCAGACTTGCAGCTTCTCCAACAGGATAACGCACGTGTGCACACCGCATGCATTACGCAGCAATATCTACAGCAGCAGAACATTGTGACGATTGATTGGCCTTCCCTATCACCAGACATGTCCCCTATAGAACATCTGTGGGACGAGCTTGGACGCAGAATCTACAGGCAAGGTTCTCCAGCTAATCTGCAACAGCTCGAAGCTGCTCTTACACGTGAATGGGACTTGATTCCCCGGAATTCCCTTCAGAGACTTGTGCGTTCCATGTAGAGCCGCTGCCAAGCTTGTTTGCACGCACACGGTGGACATACCAGATACTGATAATAGTGTGAATGAATTTTTTTATTGGTTGCATTTTTGGTTTTCTCCCTTGCCTGCACAGAATGCAATGAATTTCACAACAATCAAATGTACAAATTAATGACCAGCATGGATTCATAAGAAAATGAATAAAGATTCCAAATATGTAAACTTGTAAACACTTATATTTACATTTCACACACTGCTCCTGGATTATACAGGTGGTGCGTTTTTAATGTGCTTCAGTATAATATGAAAGTTACCGTGTTGCAGAGAGGTTAGGGCATTTGCTTCGAGAATAATTTGAATAAAAATCTAACAAGACTTGGAGTTTTTTTAAAATTTGTTCACAGCATTTTTACAATACTGCGTCAAGCGAATTTAAATTGTAAAACAATTTGTCATCCACCGCTTTGGTTAAAAAAAAAAAAAATAAGCTGGTGCCTTACATACAAAAGTGAGAATCTGTGAATTCTTGCCTCAAAGGATTACACTCTGGAGACACTTTAAAAAAATTCGACTGACCACCAAAATGCAACGTAAAGGCTGAATCAAGATAAATTATCAGAATGATAAAAATATATATTTTTTTTTGCAAATAACTACGCATATGGTTATTATTTTACAACGCAATTAAAAAGTTTTAATTACACTTTAAAGCTATAATCGAAAATTAAAAGAAAAGTTAAGTTTATATAGCATGTCTGTTTCTTTGAATATGTCAATTTAATGTAATTAATTTTAAAAGGCGTATTATAATTGTATACTCGAAATAACAAGATATGACATTCATCAATAATGTTATTAAACATTGAAACCGGCCGCAAGGTCTTTTCTAATCAGACATGCGCCTTAATGAAACTGGCGCCTCGCCAAAAAAAAAAAGCCTGAAAGAGGCAATTTTTTTTTAATTTAAAAAAAAAAAGTTCAAACCTAAACATTACACCAGAACGAAAAGTCTTCTTTATTTGGACATGTGTCCTAATATAACCGACGTCATCCGTGTGCCTAGGTTGACTGGGTCGCGTCTCCCCAAAAAGAGAAACTTTTATATAAAAACACAGCTCAACGCAATCACTAGGTCTTTTATATTAGAAGTATGTATCACAGAAAATAATCAAGTTTTTTTTTTCTCAAATTTTTTTTTAACAAGTAACATTGTATATATGTTTGAAAAGAACGTGCTACGAAAAACAGCAGTAAACACGTTAAAAATGGATGAGTTGAACTATTCTTTCTTGGCGAGCCAGGTCGGAAACGAAAATGTGTCTTATTAATTGGCTTCTTGCTAAAACTCGGAAGCAGAATAAAATTTCTTTTGCGGTTCCATCATAAGAAATACGAGTATTTTGTGTGGAATGCAGCTAAACACATTGACTCGGTCTTTTATATTAGGAGTATTTTAATTTTATACGCACGTTAATATAACGGACGGAAATTGTGTCTTGGATGAACAAAGCTTGCCATGACAAAATGATGCAAACATTAAAAAAGTAAGTTTACAGAACCACTTTCTTGCCTTTCCAATAGTACTACTGTAGCAGACTTGCCCAGCAAGATACAGATTTACATAAATAAACCTTCAACCAATATTAAACGCGTGAACGTATAAACAGAGTTTCAGAACAACAAAACAATCTGAATGACAACTAAAACATAAATAAATCATCGAGAGGATTATTACAGTGCAGCAAAAAGAATACAAACAATCAAGGACGATATCAAAGAAACTAATCAGCGTCTTGGTTCATGAAACAATGTAGTAAACGCGTTAAAAAAACGAAATGGTGGACCATTCTTTCTTGGTGCGCCAGATCGAACGAGAAAATATGCCTAATTAATTTGCTTCTTGCAAAAACGCGAAAGCATTATGAAATCACTCGTCCAGTGGAGCCATAAGGAATAACAGTAATTTGTGCCGCTTGCATTTGCAATTACTGTAAACAAGGCACGAGGACAGTCACTTAAAGCGGTAGTCATTAACTTAAACGAAAATTCATGATCAATCGAATTTCAAAATATTATAGTTTGATTTTTACATTTCCGAATAGTCTGGCGCTCTCTCTTCCAAACCTCTACACCTCTAGAAGGGGAACGACTAAGTAAGTAAGTAAGTTTTTACATTTCCTAAGTTTCCTAAACAGGTACTAGGAAATCCGGGCAACGGTGGGTACTTACAGCTAGTCAGCCATATTGCAAGCGAGCGTGCTAGGTCTTAGCCGCTTTTATGGGTAGTGACCTGTTTTTTTTCATTTCTTATGTGTCCTACTTTGCTCTCACTTCCTTTCCTTTCCCTGACAATGGCCTTGTGGCCGAAACGTTGGCCATTTTCTTGGTCATTTGTCCTAGAAAGACAAATGCTCTTAAAAAAAATTGTTTCGTATCCATCAACTGTATTCCAGATGTTACAAGAGTTCCCGTCATCTTCCTTAGCCTACAAAATAGTTAGCAGACTTTAGAATTGAACTCACTTTTAAACAATGGATTTCTGTGCTCTGAAAAAAAAGTAATTGTTAACAGAGAACCACTTTGAAAAATGATGAGTCATCATGGAGTTCCTCTGAAGATCACTAACTTAGTTTGACAAAAGAAAAGTATGAAGACATAACATGCAAAATTCTTCATGAACGACAACTTACAAGGATGTCCCTTTTCACCGTTTCTCGTCCTACTTGCTTTGTGACAGTAAGGCCTACTACCCCAGCATTATCCGTGTCCAATGAAATAAGTTCATACATTTTAGTAGCACCAATCGAAACCATCGACGGTGACAAGAACTCACAACACCGTCGAGCTAACTAAAAGTTAATATCTTAAGGAGAGTTCCGGATAGAAGGCCTCGGCGAAGGTTGTGTCTATACCTGTGGGTTGCCGAGAAGCCATGTTTGAGCGGTCTCATCTACGCAGAACAACCAAGGCATTTCTAAGTTTTGATTCTTGAAGTTCTTCAAAATGAAGTTAGGTTGTGCTAAAGTTTAATGCTATCATTCGCAGAACAGAATAACGGCAGTCGCTATATTCTGAACTATGAGCAAAGACTGAGTAAGATAGTAATTGAAGTAAGTACATCTCCATTTTATTTCAGTCCCCAGCTAGAATTTATTTTGTTAGGGGAAGAAACCGAAGAACTGCTATAAATCAGTTGAAAGGTCAGAAGCTGGAGAAATATTACATTAAAGTAAGAAAACAGAGGCTCAACTACTTTTACTGAAAGTTATGGAAAAGAAGATCAAGGAGGTAACCTAGGTCATGAACCACACGGGAATTTTTTGTATCTCACACGCTTATGGAGAGAGAGACGGGAAAAAATACTGGTACATATGTAAACCACCTTCAAATGAAAGAAATTGATCTGGTACCAGCTGCATTTGTTCATTATGTTTTATGTAAATAAACTATGTTACTTGACTCGGCTGAATTATGCAGATTTTGTCAAGTTGAGTTCAAAGTTACAGCTCTATTAATTATGTCGTAAATTTATTTTGAGAGAAAGAGTCTTAGAAATAGTGGTCCGGTTTAGAGTGTAGAATGATGGTGAAAAGCTCAGTGATAGAAATGTAGAGAGTAAATAGTTGCTTCACAGAGTGCTGGAGGAGAGTAAAGACAGACTTATTTACGACAAATCGTTTCTCTCAATCTACTCTTCAGGCTCTCCTGGTCAAACAATTATTTGCCAGTTTCCAGACACACACATCTGCTCTCACACCGATTTGGTGCTTCAAACACACAGACGACGTGGATACAACTATCTTAAACAAATAGGGGAAATTATGGGCTTTGGTTAGTCCAATACAGTAACAGTTAAGTTTATGTTGTTTATTAAAGTTAAAAAAACAATCACTACAATAATCATGTGTTTACAGCAAAAATTATCAAAATTACAGAAAATGCAAATAACAAGGTAGGGAGGGGGTGAAGAAGATTGGTATCGACTAAGCCCGTCCCGCTTATTAGACAAAGATAAACCCAGTCCAAAGATAGATAGTTATCAGGAACATGGGTACGTTAACCTAACAGTGAAGTTAATTACTCTGAAAGAGGTGTTTCAAAATTAGGTATGGGTGGTAGAGAGAATCCTGTTCTTCCCAATTGTTCTTCCCTTTACTAAGCAAATGAAAAGGAGGGGGTTTTAAACCGAGTTAACATTATCAACTATCCCACTTAAAGGAACAATGCAGTGTATACAGAAAATTATATTACCAGGTAAGCAAGTTAACAAAATGGTTACAAAAAAGATTAAACTTCCTGTCATTCATACACGCGCGTGAGGATCCACACTCATATATTCACACACTTACCGATTACAGCATCAGACACTCCAATAGAATTATATAAACAGCAATTACACTCTTGATACATGAAAAGGTCTGGTACTTCCGTGTCCCGCCCCAGATGTTGCGAGGTTTGCTGATTGCAACTATTCTCACTTATCGCCGGACTTGAAGCCTAAGAGTTATTGTGTTTTATTATATAAAAGGAGTCTATGGGATGGCACTGACACAGTTCGACACAGGGGTGAAAATGAAGTGGTCTTTTAAATCTTCCGCTATGGTAAAATTCCTTCAATGCGCGATGATAGTAACTGACCGGAAAGTTTATTAATCCAGTGAGGAAAAACTTAAGCCGTCACAGTTCAGGAAAAAAATATGTACTCTCTCACAGTAGGGCAGTAAATAAAGTATCGCTACTGGCACTGTTCAACTTCCAGTTTATCTTACAGATTTGTAATTTTAATATGATGATTGTTCTTTAAATAGTCTTGGGTAGGCTTTCTTTCATGTAATTTTAATAGCTAGGTCGCATTGAACCGCCACAAGATTAAATTTAAAAATGTTTCATCAATATGTCTGGAAGTTTTTAAGATTATTTCTTTATTGCTGGGATCGCAAAGGTTACGATCATTCTGTATGAAAGAAAAAAGACATGTAATATACCGAAAAATCAAATAACGTTATAAAGCGCGATGAATTTCCCGTTGAGACTATATATATATATATATATATATATATATATATATATATATATATATATATATATATATATATATATATATATATATATATATATATATATATATATATATATATATATATATATATATTCGCGTATTTAATTATGTATTTAATAAAACACTGCGCGAGTTCTAATGGTTAAAACACACATCTATAAATATATGACTTAACTAAATTTATTAATTATAAATTCCTTCGCGACTTTAAAAGTTAATTAAAGCATTTCAGCCTCTGTTATCTTTTTTGGAAATAATATAGCAGATATATCATTACATTTACAACTGGAACTATTGAGATGGTTTAATTTAATAGATTTAAATTAACACAAAATCCAGTGAAATAGAATGAATGAACTAGACTACTGATCACTTTACACAATATATATTTTACCGTTTTGCACAGAAATAGAATTCACTGCAAATATATATAAAAATCCAGGGGATAATCTAGCAGGATTTCAAATATAGCTAGTGCTTCTGTAAAGGTCTGGCCAACGAGTGATAAAGTGTATTTCTACGTGGTCTGTATATATCTAACTTAATTGCAAGATGAGTGGGACATGAGAAAATGGACACCTTTTTAGATCTCAGGACACTTTTGGGGATCTGACCACCAGACTAAAGAGAGATGCCGCCCCTGGTCTTCGTATCTCCGCTCGCTGCTGCGATCGGTTCTGTGTTTAACACCGAGATGCGAAATACCTGCAGGAACTTGCGTCGCTCGTTTCAGGGACCACTACTGTCTTTGATCGTGGCGCTAGTCTTTCCTGAAATCCCCCGTCTGTGTCTTTGATCGTGGTCGCTATTATCTGTTTGATTCTGGCGCCGCCCGCTCTGGGCCAAGTTAATGAAAATACTGCATATGATTGCTCAAGAGATGTCCATGGGCGTGATTTAATCTCTCCTTAAATCAATGCGATGACCAGAATGAACGGTAGATAAACTGTCCACATATTAATCAGCAAACGTGTGGAACGGTTGCATAGCTAATGAGTCCAGGTGAAAAGAAAAATCCCGTTTGACGAAAGGTTACAATATTCGGGGCACTGATGTTATCCAAGGGGTCGCTACGAAGGTCGTACTATATCATCCAACACTTCAGGGTCATTCAGGGTCGGCTGAGTTCGTCTGTCACAAATTAGTACACCATTATACGAGGGAAGGTCAAAAAGTAATGCCTCTTATTTTTATGTATGTAAATACTGCATCGGTGTGCAATTTGTAAATTTAGCAGGATTCCTCAAACACTCTTCTGCACTGTATAGCATTACCAACCTGTTTCAGTAACAGGTGGCACCACTGTAACAGTTTAAAAATGGCTGCCAAAGACGTTTGGTTAAAACAACGTTATGTCATAGAATTCCTCAATGCTGAAGGCGAGACCCCAATTCGCATCCACGAACGTTTGAAGAATGTTTATGGAGATTCAACAGTGGATGTTAGCACTGTCCGACGTTGGGTACATCGTTGTGACTAAGCTGAAGTAGGTCAATCCTCAATGGCTGACGCAAAGCGGACTGGCCGTCCGTCTACCGCAGTGAATCCACACAACATTCATCGAGTTGATGGCATCATTCGTGGTGACCGTCGGGTAACACTGGATGAACTTTCTTCCATGTTGCCCATTAGTAAAGGCAATGTCCAGAACATCATTAAAGACCTGGGTTATTCAAAAGTTTGTGCACGGTGGGTACCCAGAATGTTGACAGACAGACAACATCGCCGACAAGAAAGAAGTTCAAAAGTTTACCATCTGTAGGGAAAGTTATGGCCTCCGTGTTTTGGGATGAGAAGGGTGTGATTCTTCTCGACTTCTTGGAACAGGGAAACACGGTGAATGCAGACCGTTACATTGAAACTTTGAAGAAGCTTAGAGGTCGTCTTCGGCGACTTTACCCATTAAAAGATCAGAGAACTGCACTACTGTTGCACGATAATGCCACGCCACACACCGCTAAAAGCACCATTGATGCGATTGCAGAATTTGGCTGGACATTATTACCACATCCCCCTTACAGTCCCGATCTTGCACCTTCTGACTTCCATCTGTTTGGACCACTGAAAGAAGATCTTCGCGGACATCACGTTGATGACACCGAGACCCTTAAACGCGCCGTACGCCAGTGGATTAGGAAAAAGGACACAAATTTTTACCGTGCGGGGATACATGCCCTTTTGAGAAGATGGACAAAAACTGTAACAAATAACGGAGACTACATTGAGAAATAAATTTTTGAAGTTCAGACTTGGGGCTACATTTCAATGTGAATTTTATGTTTTCTTGCCTATTGAATGAAATTAAAAATTACGAGGCATTACTTTTTGACCGTCCCTCGTAGCACACAATAACAACTATCGAGAGACGAACGAATCTGTTATACCTCTACAAGAATAAACATATCCAACGGACGGCTAGTAAACTAACTTTTCAGATTAGTAAGAAGCAATACTGTTCCTGCAAACTGTCACACAGTATTTACACAGAAGTGACCCGATCAATAACGACTTACCGACGGACCCATAATCAGTATATAGCGCGGTCACAGCTTCTAGAATGGGTTATCAAAATAACGTTATCGGCCGACATAAATGGAATTCAGTGGCTGTTTAACTAAACAGCTTGAAGATTTAGATTTTGCCAACGACCTCGATCTTCTGTCATACAGTCGTAACCAGATGTAAGACGAAATGAAAAAAACTTGATGAGCGGTCACCGAAACTGGGTTTGAATATAACCGGGGAAGAGACAAAGATTATAAGACTAAATACAGTAGCAAGATTGCTCTTAAAGAAGCACCACTACAAGATGTAGAATCATGCAAATATCTTGACAGCAGTATAGATAAGAGAGACAGACACTGAAATCAAATTAAGGATGCTAAAAACAAGAGGAGCTTTTATTGAAGTTGGAAATGCATAGAAATTTAAAAAAAAATCAATCCTAACGCAAAAAAGAAAAAAAATGATCACAACTCAAATAGCACATCAGCCGTGTTGTACAGGAAGCCGCGGTAGCGCAGTGATTAGTGCACTGGTTTCCTAGCTCGGTCGTCCATGGCTCGATCCCCAGTTGAAGTGGGATTTTTTTAGACCGCAAGCGGCTCCGGGGTCGACCCAGCCTCATGAATTGGGTACTAGAACAACTCTGGGAAGGTTAAGGCGGCCGGTGTGATGCTGACCACATCATCCTTATTGTGCCGATGGTCACGAAAATACAGGCCTAATACCTTATTCCCAATTTGCCTCAATAGGCGTGTAACGGGATCCTTTACCTTTGTTTTTACCTGTTGTACAGCCCTGAAACTTACTTACTTATTCGTTCCCCTTCTACCGTGAGGTGTAGAGGTTTGGAAGAGAGAGCGCCAGACTATCCTATCGGCTGTCTTCCTCCTGGCCTGGTTCCATTCTAATCCTCGGTCCTTCAAAGATTGTCTAATGTTGTCCTCCCAGCGGACTCTGGGTCGTCCTGGGGGTCTGGATCCTTGGCTCTTTGTTTCCCATGCTTGTCGTGGTAGCCGATCTTCTCCCATTCTGCAGACATGGCCAAACCATCTTAGTTGGGACTGTTCTACTTGCGTCTGCAGGGGGTAGGATTTAAGGCCTTGACGTATCGCTGGTTGCGTACCATGTCTCTTCTTGTTACTTCAACCACTTTCCTCAGATACCTCATTTCTGAGGTTTGGATCTGGCTTTTGTGGGTTGTAGTCATTGCCCATGACTAGCATCCATATGTCAAGACTGGGACATAGGTGGAACGGTATACAGCCATCTTCGTTTTCTTACCAACCTCTCTCTTGCTGAGGAATCCTCGATTTATGGCCTGAAAAAGTCTCCCAACTGCTGCTTTTCGAGTGGCCAACTCTTCTTTGATGCCTCCCTTTCGGTCTATAATAGCTCCGAGATATTTAAAGTGGTCGACCTGCTCCAGGACCTGTTCTCCCAGCTTAATCTGATGTCTTCTTTCTTCTCGTGATATCACCATGGATTTTGTTTTAGAGCTGCTTATGACCACCCCTCTCTTCTCCAGCTCTTCCTTCCAGACTTGCAGGTTGGATTGGAGATGTGCCTCTGATTTAGCAATCAGGGCAACATCATCAGCAAATGCCAGCTCCGAAATATAGACCTGTCTCATCTTCCAGTACCCCCCTGAATACTTTCTTGTTCTCGCCTTACATGCCTTGATGACATCATCCATGAGGAGTATGAAAAGGTAAGGTGATAAGATATCACCTTGTCTTATACCAGTGGCGGTCCTGAACTCTTCTGACTTATGGTTTGCTGTCCTCACATAATTTCTGCAAGACTTGTAGAAGCTCTGTATAGCATGAATCAGAGGTGCTGGAATATTCTTCCTTGCCAAACAGTCCCAAAGTTTGTTCCAGGGGACCCTGTCAAACGCCTTTTCCAGATCTATGAAACAAAGATGGATCTCACTCTTATACTCAAGGGCTTTTTCACTCAGCTGTCTGAGTGTGAAGATTAGGTCTTGAGTACTACGGTTTGCTCGGAATCTGCACTGGACCTCATCCAATTGTGGCTCAGTTAGGCGTCGGAGTCTCTGCTCTAGGATTCTAGAGTAGATTTTACCAGGGACACTGAGAAGGGATATGCCTCTATGGTTTCCACATTGTCGATTGTCACCCTTTTTGAAAATTGGTGTTATGATGGCAATCTCCCAATCCTTTGGTATGGTCTTGTTGCACCATGCTGCCTGTAAAACCCTTAAGAGTAGTAGGTCGCCTGATGCTCCCATGTACTTAACCATTTCTGGTGTTATACCATCATGCCCTGCTGCTTTGCTCGTCTTGATTTTCTCCAGTGCTGCCTTCAGTTCTTCCATCTTTATGTCATCTTCATCACCATTGGTTTGCTCTTCTGTGCTAGTGGTTATCATTTCTGATGCTTCACCATGCTCAACATCCAGGAGTTCTGAGAAATATTCTTTCCATCTTTCCATTACTTCCTTCGGGGCAGTAAGCAATTTGCCTTGCTTGTCCTTTATAAATTTGAGAGGGCATTGTTTTTCCTTCCTCATGTTCTTTAGGGTCTTATAGAACAATTTCTGGTTTTCTTGCGCATCTTCTTCTAGCTTTTCTCCAAATTCTTCCCTGGACTTCTGTTTTTCTGCTAGCACTTTGTTCTTTGCTTCTGTTCGGAGTGTCACATATTCTCTATATTTTTCCATTTGTCCTGATGTGTTTTTAGCTCCTAAGTATTGTTTCCATGCCATTTTCTTCTCTCTTATTTTCTCTTTGACTTCCTCTGTCCACCAAGGTGTCCTCTTTCTCTTGTTCCCAAGTCGGACTTCACCGCATGCTTCTGCAGCAGCTGTCTTTATGATATACTTGAATTTAATCCAGAGGGTTTCCAAGTTATCAGGTCGTTCTTCTGTGATGCTCACCGCTGCAGCAATAAGCCCCTGATACCTGGTCTTAATTTCTGGCTCTCTCAGCTTGTAGGTCTTAATGCTCATTTCTCCAGCTCGTTTACTTGGTTTCTTGCGTAATGTTGGGCACTTCCTAGGCTGAGCAACTCTTTCAGTTGTTCTTTTGATTGTTAGCAGGTAGTGATCACTTCCAATCTCTGGCCCCCTCCAGACTCTAACATCTCGGACATATTTGAAAGAGCTTCTCTGAACAATGGCATAGTCGATCACTGACTTCTCATTCTTTGTTGGTTCACATCTAGTGTATGCATGTATGCGCTTATGGGGGAACTTTGTGTTTGTAATAATCAGATTCTGCTCACTGCAGATTCTAAGGAGTCGTTTTCCATTGTCATTGAGAGTATCTTCTCCATATCTTCCGATAACTCCACCCCATCTAGCATGGTCATTTCAAACTCTGGCATTAAAATCTCCGAGCATGATAACTTCATCTAGGCAGTCATCCACTGTCCTTTGAAGCAGCTCGAAGAATTCCTCCTTGACCTCTGCTCTCTCATCCTCATTTGGCCCATACACTATGACCAGGTTGACTATGGTTTCTCCTTCTTTTAGTTTTACGACCATAATGCACCCTGAGACAAAGTTCCATCCCTTGATACTATCTTTGTGATGTTTGGCCACAATGCAACCCAAGCCCCCTTTAGCTCTTTCCGATATGGGTACACCACTGTAGAGCAGCGTATTGCCATCGAGATCCATGACTCCTTGTCCTTTTTTCTTTGTTTCCGTTATAGCCAGGATTTCTAGTTTTGCTTTCCTCATCTCTTCCATCAGCTCCTCTTCCTTCCCATTTATACTTCTTGTGTTCCAAGTTCCATAAGTCGTAGTCCATAGTCCGTTCCAGTTCGTCGCCTTTAGAATCAGTCCGGTTTTCTCTCTTACGTTTCGCATAATCAGGTTTTAAGACAAACTGGTGATTTGCCTGTTGTGCCTTTGCATGGTGGAGGGGCTGCCTCCTTACGGCCTCCATGCAGGCCGCCCTTCTCCTTTTTCATCCGGGCTTGGGACCGGCATGGGCGGAGTTCAGCCCTGAAACATGAAGAACAACGAAACACAACAACTAAGTAACTAAGTAGTTACAGACTTTCATTAATGGGTGCTTGTTAATAATAGGATTGATACAAATCGTACTCAGATATCGTAAAGATAAATACAAATGCAGAGACGAAATATACAGAAAGAACACGAGCAAGGGTTTCAAGAAAGTTAACAGATTTACAACATGAAGAAAGCCGGAACATATATGAGGACAGAATAATAATAATAGCCCCCTCAGTCATAACTGACTACAGGAATGAGCCGCTGTGGTGATAGCCCCCATCTGCTTATTTTTCTTGTGTTTCTTTCGAGGATAGAATAGGCAAAGCAAAAACATTAATCACTAATTCAGAAACGATTAATCACTAATTCAGAATACATAACAAAAAAATGCTACTGACCAAAAAAAACCAAAATAATAGTACAAACCAGGAAGATCACCGAAACATGGTTCAAGAAGAGCCTGTGTTCACGAGGGTGAAAATAACACAGGTTGCTGACACTCAGGCAACTTTAACTGTATTTTCAGATGACAAACTAAAATTAATATTAGACAGACAATCAGTAGTTAACGTTAAGAAAACAGTAAATAAAACCATACTAACTTAAAGAAATAGAGAAGGCAAAATTCCTTACAAAAGAAATCAAAAACAAATCAAATAAAGGAAGGATTTCCTGTGACGAAATTCGTCCTCTTTTTCTTGTCTACAGTTCTCACCGGCCGTACTTACTCGACCATCACTTTTAAGTGCACCTTTTCATTTTCTATTGTTTACCCTCCCGTCGACCAGGGCTATTTTGTCCTATTTTATCAATCATCCCGGTTTTACCTGCCCGCTGGACCAGTTTTGCAGCCACGTCGACGTGGTTGCTTGATTAATCGTTCACCAGACGGATAGGGCTCTTACAGACGAGCGTTTTCTTGTTGCGCGTTTGTCGCGCGTGACGAATGAAAAAGTAGGGATTCACAGACAGTCTCGCTCGGCTGCGAGACTGTCTGCTTTCTCAAAATCTCTACTCTTTTATTCGTCACGCGCGAGAAACGCGCAGCAAGAAAACGCCTTAGAGTCTACATTAAGCGACATTCTTATTGTTAACCCAGACTTGTGGCGGCGAAGAAGGGATAACGAACATGGCCAGCAAAAATTGCCACAAAACCCATGCTGCTTGGGATGTCCAATATGGATAACAGATGGAATTTGAAGATAATACGTTAATTTTGCTGACCAGACCAGTTGGAAAGGCTTGGCGAAACTTAGATAATAATCTTGATACAGATTAAGGCACGGAAAGTGATATAAAGCTTTTCTTTGATGGCTTTGTAATGATAAACACATACGAAAAAGTAACATCTTGGAGGAGATTATCAGTGATAGATCTGTGATATAGTCAGGTTGGAAAACATGATAAGTGACAACGGAAGTGGCAAGACCGTATATGGTCATGGAGTACGTGCAAATGAGTTTGAAAAAAAAAACATGTAAGAGGAATATCGTATGTGTCATGCAGTGAGGTTTCACATGAAGGTGGGGGAAACCCCTACCAAAATCACACGCCTAAGTATGGTTAGTTAGTGAGGTAATACTAAAATAAACTACTTCTGATTGGATTTTTCCCCAGCGGATAAACGTGTTCATGGGAGCGACAATTTCGCTCTTAATCTATTGCATTTTGAGACTTACGCACTGACTTCCAATTTCGTCAGAGAACTGCCAGGAACATGTAATATTAGGACCTTAATATAGGACAGGTCGAGGACTGGGAGTGAATTCTGATATTAAAAAGGAGTGACTCCAGACTTATCACTTAACGCCAAAGTTCTAGTATCCTACTACAAGTGCACCCAGTTAAAAACCTAACACACCTGAAATACGGCATCTTTAAACAGTTGCCTGACAATACTCGGACGTTTCCTGTGCAAAAAGAACTGTGTTCGTCCGATAATCGTGGTAAGTTGTAATATGTACATTTTATCCTTTTATATTTTGCATTTGACATGTATAAATTGATTGTGTGTGTAAAGTTGCATATTAGACTGGCAACGTAATCACTGAAAATATACTTGTCTCATGAACCACTACTGCATAACAAATTGCTTCCACTTTATTCGGTCGGCAGCCATCCTTCGTACAGTGCCCCAACTCTGGTTCATTCTTTGCATGTCAGTCTCCACAGTTCTCCGCCAAGTTTTTTTTTGGTCGGCCTCTCTTTCGCTTTCCTTCGGGGTTCCATAGCATAGCTGTTCTTGTAATGGCATCAGCGTCACTCCTGAGGACGTGGCCGACCTAACTCCAGCGTCTGCCAGCTATGCTGGTGTGCATTTCCTCTTGGTTACTCCGAATAAGGAATAAAAAAAAACACAAAAAGAAATACGTCTTACTAAGAGAAAGGACAAGGAAACCTACGTTGCGGTCACAAGGCCTTCGTCAGGGACAGACAAACAAAAGACAGAAGGGAAAGAAAGTGAGAATTAAGTAGAGAGCATGAAACTATAGGAATAAGAGACAAATACTCCCTGAAAGTGTAACATGTTGGAGCGAAAATGGCCGCTACTAAACCGGAAACCGGAAGTGAATAGTACATATAAATAACTATAAATACAAAATAATGAAAACAATGACTGGAAAACCGAGTGGGGGGAAAAGTAATAAATATTGAGAAAAATAAATAAATAAAATAAAATAAAATAAAAATAAATGAATAAATAAATAACCATCACCCTGGGCTTCACATGCTAGTCACGTAACGTCATTTATGCTATTATATGCAAACGTTGCAATATTACTTACATCGTCCAAACGGGCACACGACTTGGTGACCGATTCTGCAGACACCTCTACGACATCTCGCAGCTGAAATCCACACATGTGGCCATCCAGTTCAATGGCCCTGGCCACCACTTTATCACTGACATCCAGGTGACAGCCATCATATCCTGTTCATCGGACGCCAATAGTCGGTTCAGCCTGGAACAACGCCTCATCCATATTATGAAATCTGTAGTCTTCAGATTGATGTTCAGACCCACCTACTGGCTATACTTATTCAGTCTATTTTTTTCTTGGATGTGATGATGTGAATGTGCGAGTAGTGCTACGTCATTTGCATATTCCAGGTCTTCCTGTGTAGAAAATGTTGACCATCTAATTTCTCTTGGACTGTCCCCTGTTGTCACCCAGTCTAAGACTGTCGAAAATAAAGTTGTTGATAAGGGGCATCCCTGTCGTACTCCTGTCTTCACCTCGAAAGTTAGGTTGCTCAATCCAACACTGCATGTAAAGTTAGAATAGAGGCTTTTTTATAATGGAAACAATACAGCTGCTTTTGCTTTTGAAATTCTCTGGAATATGCAGATGACATTGCACTACTCGCGCATTCACATCAACACATTCAAGACAAAACCGATAGACTGAATAAGTATGGCCAGCAGGTTGGCCTGAACATCAATTTGAAGAAGACAGAGGTCATGACACTAAATGTGGGCAATCCTGAGTCAATACAAGTAAGGAACCAGAAGTTAGAACAGACAGACACATTTACTTACCTAGGAAGCATAGTAACACCTGACGGCGGAACAAGCAAGGACATTAACAACAGAATGAATAAAGCGAGAACAGCCTTTGCTGTTCTCAACAACATTTGGAAGTCTTCCCAGTACAGCACAAACACCAAATTAAGGCTGTATGAGAGCTGTGTACTTTCTGTGCTTCTCTATGGTGCAGAATGTTGGAGAGTAACAGAGAAGGAAATGTCGAAACTGTCCTCCTTCCTCACAATCTGCCTAAGGAAAATTCTCCGAATCTTTTGGCCAAACACCATCAGCAACCAAGAACTACTTATTCGGAGTAACCAGGAGGACATGCACACCATCATAGCTGGCAGACGCTGGAGTTGGGTTGGCCACGTCCTCAGAAGAGACCCTGATACCATGACAAGAACAGCTATGCTATGGACCACCGAGGGAAAGCGAAAGAGAGGCCGACCAAAAACAACTTGGCGGAGAACTGTGGAAGCTGAGATGCAAAGAATGAACCACAGTTGGGGCACTGTACGAAGGATGGCTGCCGATCGAGCAAAGTGGAATCAATTTGTTGCTGCCCTACAAGACGCCACCAGGCGTGATGGCCGCTGACTGCTTTGACGGTTGGTGGTTATGGATCAAAGAAGAAGAAGAAGAAGAAGAATGCAGCTAGGAATTCCATTAGCCCTCAGTATTTTCCATAGGCTGTCCTTGTGTATGCTGTCAAAAGCCTTTTCAAAATCAACAAAGTTAATGTACAGCTGTCTCTGCCATTCTTAGCAGTGCTCTATAATGTTCCTGAGGGTGAGTATATAATCTGCACATCTTCTGTTCTTTCTGAATCCCGCTTGTTCTTTCCTCAGTTTATGGTCTACTGCTTTTCAAATTCTCTGGATAATTATCCTGCCTAGTATTGTACTAGAAACTGAGAGTAGAGTAATTCCTCTACAGTTGTTGCAGTCCACAAGGTCGCCCTTCTTGGGCAATTTAACAATTATTCCTTTACTCCACTCCGTTGATGTTGCCTCTGTTTTCCAAACTTGGGCAAATAGCGGTTCTAATAGTTCTGCTGCTGGTTCAGGGTCTGCCTTGAATAATTCAGCATTTAAATTGTCGTGACCAGGCTCTTTTCCAATCCTTTACACTTTGATAGCTGTGATGATTTCTTCTCTTCATGGAATGTCTGTATTTACGTCTAGGTCACTTTCAGCCTTAGGAACATTCAGATGCATCTCTGGTGGTTCCTTATTCAGTGTTTCTCTAAAGTGCTCTTGTTTCCTGCCCCTGCGCTGTGGTGATGAGATTTCCTTGCTTGTCTCTTACTAACGTTATGTTGTTTGCACTTCGTTTTCCGCTGATAGTTTTAGTTATTTTATAAACTGTTCTTTGTTCATTTCTCAGTGCTGCCTCTTCTGCCTGCCTTGCAAGGTCATCCAGAAATTTCCTTTTGTTGGCACGGTTTGACGTTTTACTTCTTTATCCAGCTGACAATACTGTTCGCTATATATTTCCTTTAACCTGGGAGACTTTGCTTCTGTTTTCTTTCTTATCATTTCTTGTCTCATCACATGGTGATTAACGTTTCTGGTGTTATCCAATCTTGTCTCTTTCTTTCCTGGAATCCCAAGCATAATTCGCTGCTTTCCTTGTATATTGTTGAAATGATGTTGAATTTCTGATCAACATCATCAGTCGCTGTACTTTCCTGGCTTTTGGCAATTTGATATCGTCTCTTTACATCAAACAGAAAAGCTTTTCTGGTGAGTGGGTCCTTGAGTTTCATGATGTTATATCTTTTCTGTTTGATTGCAATTGCTCCGGCAGCTCTGAGTTTCACCTTCAGTCTTGCTACTGCAAGGTGATGATCACTTCCCACATCTGCACCTCTTCCTACTTTCACGCCTTGTAATGCATGCCTCCACCTACCATTGATCATAATGTCGTCTATCTGGTTTCTGTCCCGTCCGTGTGGTGATTCCCACATTAATGTGTGCACTTCTTTGTGTGGAAAAATTGTTTCTCCAATGACCAGGTTGTTGATGCTGCAGAAGCTTATTAGTTTGTCCCTATTCTCGTTTACTGTTCCACTGCCGCATTTCCACATTACTCTTTCATTATAAGTATTGGTTGTTCCAACTTTCGCATTGAGGTATCCCATTGCTATAATAAGATCGTACTTAGTTTCGACTTCCTTTTGTAGCTGTTGATAGAAGTTGTCCTTGACCTCATCATAGCTGTCATTTGTTGGTGCATTGCATTGTATTATTCTGGTTGTTATGGAACTTGTTCCCCAGTATAATGAGCTCCCAATAAGATGTCACGAGATAGATTTCGTAAGCATCTTACTGTATAATATTTGGTGTATAAATTGGACTGGCACTCAAGACAGTACGTACGCAAAGGAATAACTTGACAGAAGTCTGGGTCACAGTTCCATACATATAATCTCAACAGCATAGTCCTGGACATCAGTAACAATAGTACAAAATACTTGCATCATTAGAATATGTAGTACAGTCATCCTAACGTACTGGTAGCAACTGCATTCAATGTAAGTGCGGCATTCACTACTCGCACATATACCTCTACCTCTGGTCTAATCACCAGGCATCCAAGTTCCTCCAGAACTTCACAGCGCAGGAAAACCACAACGCGCTTATAGTGTCGATACACACAAGCTTTCTATCAAAGCTCCTATTAGGCTTCCAAACACTGGAACAGGCAGGTTCTTATAACGTAGACCTCCTATTGGCGCGGGAAAGCAAACAACGCGCCTTCAAACAATAACATATAATTGTCTTACCATAGACCTCCTTCTGACACGGGAAAATGACGTGCCTTTTAATCCATCCACTTCCAAGCGCGGGACAGAACACAACGCGCTGGTAAATAACAATATATAAAGGCCTTGTAAATACACCTTACGCGCGGAACATCATCGCGTCACATCCAATATATCATAATCAAAATCACAGACACTATTCACATACTCTAGAAAACACCGACCGTTTCCCACGACGGATGGCCACAGACTCTCCTTAACATCTCAGTATCCTTCACTGAAAAGTATGCTAACTACATTCACTTCGCACGATTTTCTCATGTGCCCATAAACCTCGATTCACACATGAACGCTCCTGAGTGTTCTTCAACCATGCTACGTGCTTCTAAACAGTGAACGTTTAAATCTAACATTTCAATCTTGCATACTTCAATAATAATACACTCTAAACAGGTTACACCATTCTCTACCCACACACACACACACACACACACACACACACACATGTATACACGTCATGTATCTCATGACATTACCCCCCTCTCCAAATGAAAAACGCAGTTTCTCACACGAAGGTGATGTAGGCTTTGCCTTAGCAATCATACTCTACTGGCAAACCAAACAAAATTTCATCCTATACAACATTAAACTGTGTTGGATGCAAATGTAAAAATGTGTGCTTCAATAAGTATATTAACCAAATCATAAGTGGATTCACCATACAAAAATACATAAGTGAACCAAAAGGTACATCAGCACTGATCATTGAGTAATATATATATATTATAAGTTAACACTTACAACTTATCAAACTAACACAAATGTGATTCATAAATATAAAACAATCTATACTAAATGCTGAATTTCAACTGTAAATCATGTCTCAATTGCTCCAAAACCAGAGAAAAGGACTGATGTCTCACTAAGAAGAGGTATCGGTGAGCAAGCCTGCTGATGACCACCCATCAGCTGCTGTAATGATAGACAATTCCACCAACAACACTGGTATCTCATGGCATAGCATACTTTCCTATGGATAAACAAAATTAGGCAAGAATAAAATCATTTGAATTGGAAAATTTGTATCACATTATGCCACATCACATGCCCTTCTATGTCCACCCCATTCCACTAAACATTCCCAATGGGGTGACAAAATAATCAATTAAGGGATGATATACCCATTTAACACGTCTTCGTGATCAGCGGCCTTAGATACTACACCCTATACCTCCCAATTAAGCTTTACTACTTTAGTTAATGAAATAAGTCAATCTAAAACACCTAGTTATACTGACTTGTACTGTACACCTGTTCATTATTTGTTGTTTATATACACTCTGTCAAATTTCCATTCTTGAAAAATATTAAATCTCTCTAGACAACCGTCTCTTGGAAAGTTACAGCTTTCAGCCTTGTTCTATGCCCAGTAACAATTAACCTCTCATGCTGAGTCGTAACAAGTACCAATCTCTTCCAACTAACATCAAAACTATTTTCAATCTAGAATCCATCATCATCACTACCACGATCACAAAAGTATTTCCAAATAGCATAGTATCTTTAGTAAAGTAAACAGATCACTTACGTCCCACTTATCTGGTGGAAACTTTTTCATGGCGTTGAAAATTAACAACTTCAATGGTTCTTTACCTTTATCCACGTATCTGTTTTTGAAATTGAAAGATAATATTAACTCTAACTGGTCTGTAACTCCAGCACAATTCCCTTTCAGACCATCCATCAGAATCTTCCATACATCCTTCCTTGAAGCTTCAGTCTCTTCCAGTACTGCCTTCTTGGCAACAGATGCAGCATCCTTCATCTTCGCCCTCCTATACTGCATTTGAGCATCTAAGGGTTCTTTCTCCCAATCTGATGGATCTGTATCAAGTGCAGTCTAATGTCGCTCCTCCGTAGACTTAGTTTGATCTTTCAATGCTTTGGCTTGCTGCTCTAATCTTTGTTTACCAGCCTTAAATTACTCTTCTAGTGCTTGAACTTTATCAAAGAAACTCTTGCCTACAGCATTACATTTCTCCTTCCAACGAGCTGACAGGACCCTGCAATGTTGCTCTTTAACTTGAGTATTACCCTTATACTCAACTACTATCCGGTTCCTATCCACCTTGAATTTATCATCTAATCTTTGAACACCATCTTTGTATTCCTTTTCTAATAACTGCTCAACAATTTTGAATTTTCCTTCTAATATTCGACCCTTTTCCTCGAAGGTTCCCTCTTCCTGAATCAATTTGTCTATCTTTAACTGATCTTTGTCACACCAAAAACCCATTTTTGGTAAAAACACTTCTTGGGTTGCATGGTATTTTTCATTACGCACAGGCCTTGTCACTAACTTTGTTGTCTCATAGGCTTTTGTAGACACTGCATTCTTACTAACACCTATTCATCTTCCTTCCATAGAATATAAGTTAGCTTTGCTCCTAACTGAATCATCACTGATAGGGCATGCCAATCAATCGTCACAATGTTCTGCTGCTGTAGATATTGCTGCGTAATGCATGCGGTGTGCGCACGTGCGTTATCCTGCTGGAGAAGCTGCAAATCTGGATAATTTGTGAACGCAGGAGCAACCAATGCATCCAGAACCTCATCTCGATATGTCACAGCATTAACATTTCCACGGAAGACGTGAAGAGGCAAGCGATGGTGAAAACTGAATCCTCCCCAAATGTGAATACTGCCACCTCCAAATCGGTTGTGCTGACGAACACAGCAATCTGCAAAGCGCTCTCCACACCGTCGCCAAATCCGCATACGTCCATCAGCAACGGATATGTTGAATCTGCTCTCGTCTGTGAATGGGACAGCATTCCACTGCAGTCTAGTCCATCTGACATGTTGCTCTGCCCATTGCAGGCGCTGCTGACGATGTCTGTGAGTCAAGTTTGGCCCAACATAAGGTCGTCTTGCAGTAAGGCCTGTATCTCTGAGTCGTCGTATGACTGTCATTCGAGAGACTTGCCCACGTCTACCCCCTATTGCTCTTGCTGTTTGACTTGCCGGGAGAGAACGATTCCTTAGGTGACTTCGCACAATATGACGATCTTGCGCAGGGGTAGTAACTCGTGGTTGGCCACTCGGAAGTCTATCCCGGGCACTGCCAGTGATTCCGTAACGCTCATTGAGACGTACAATAGTGCTGTGGTGGCAATTCATCCTTCTGGCAATGGCCCGCGAGCTCATTCCGGGGTCCAACATACTAATGGCTCGTTGGCGGTCGTTTTCAGATAGTCGGGGCATTTCAAGCACATGTACTGGGTGTTTTTTCTCAACGGCCTTTTTATACCGAGTATACTGCCACAACGCATACACATTTTCAGGGTCATAGCTGTTGTGAATCGTGTTGCACGTGTAACTTTCACTGTTTTCATGTAGTCTGTACACAAACCCGTGGGTTGAATCATGCACTTTCCATTCCAGCAGCCATTCGCTCTCTACCTCATGACAAACACGGGGAAAACCCATTCCCACACTTTTTTTCCAGCTTCTCTGCATCAGTATATATAATAGTGGTGCGTTTTTAATGTGCTTCATATATTATAGATATCAGAATATGTCATTGTTTTAAACAGTCCTCTTCTGTGTTTCATGTACAGCCAGTTTGGGCATTTTACCAAATGAGACTGAAGTATCTTCACAACATTTATCTGTTTGTACAGTGACTTCTTTCTTCTCACTTTGAAAAGCAACATTCCTGGTTTCACTTTTCATGATGTCATCTTCTACATCAGCTTTCTTCTTTAAATTCAGTTTTGGTCTCTTGCTCTCATTCAATACTGGTAATGCATTTCCAGTTGTAACTTCTCTTATTTCTTTAATCTCTATCAGATATAACTTTGCTGTATGTGGCTTGTATTTATCATCTACTTTTACCAGTGTTAAACAATTTGTAAGACTCACAATCTCTGATAGCCAAAATAAAGTCTCTTAAGGCTATTCTTTTCTTTCTGTTTCTAATTGTTCTTGAACAATCTGCCATGACTATAGATTTACAGCCTAGATTCCAAAATAAGAAATTGTCATGCAACAATGGCATACACGGTGACTTATCATGTGTGTCTTGATTAATGCAGATCTACAGCTGAAGGATATCTGTGTTGATATCACTGGCACTATAGCAAGCTTGCCTTACTGATGTTCAACCTCGCACATATTCTGTACAAGATACAAAACAATGTAAATAACTACTCAAAAGTATTGCCATAAACATTAAACTAATAACCACATTTAGAACCACTTAAATATGATGTAGACTAACACTAATCCTAATACAAACTTACAAGAAATAAATACCCATAAAATATCTAAGTCGATACTTGAAAGTAATGTAAGGATGAAAGGGAAACAAGTAATAAATACTTGCTTCTATAGTCTCTACTAAATGAAAGAATGATAGTACTGATAGTAGTATAACACCGAATAATTACGAAGGCTTAACAAAGAGTCGAATATAATAAATCAATAACCTGTAACAGATGAGGGAAAAGACCTAGCAAATAATCTTTACGATTAATAAACAAATAAAACATACAGTAGGCCTATAGGGCCTACGCCTATTTATAATAAAACTACTAGATTAATATATTAAACTTAAACATAAAAACTCTTACGGTTGTAATTAGGCTAGATAATTAATCTATAATATTACCCTTAATATATAATATACACAGCACCAAATACAAAGCAGAAACTAACACGAAGAACTTACACATGCACGAGAACACACAATACAGTAGAAGAGGTCAGTTATACGAAAACTACTGATGAGTATTAACGAAACAGAACGAAACATGACAAATTGCAGCACAACGAAAGGGGGAAAAATGCTACGCACAAAAATACACAAATCACACAGTTCAGTTTCTAATACAAATTAAAAACAAGTAATACGTATCTTTAATACAGATAGGCTAGTCTTGTTGATCTCGACTGTAGACTGATGTTCAAGATGTGTTGTTTATTCCACTTCTCCTTTCCTATGGCTTGATGATGAAAATGACAACACAACACACGTGACGTACAACCAGGTCTGGTAAGTTTGAACGGGCCAGTACACACCGTCAAAGACGTCGCTTGCAAACACTGCAACGTTTAAACAACAGGCTACCTCAGGCAGATTCCACTGCGATGACTTGTCCGGGTACACACATTAGCAAGGTTGTCCTTGTACACAACGATGTCTGTCAGTAGACAGGACTAGCTGGACCGTGTAAATTGTACGATAATTAGGTCACAACATGACCGCTGCACGCTGATTGGCCGAAAGTCACGCACTTCGTGTTAACTTTTCTGTCTTGAATCAGGACCGTAGATGACCAGCTCTGTATAGAAATTACTATTTGCCTTTTATAACTCAATTACGTTGACTCCAAAATAGACTTCAGATGTAGGGGTGTTGATATCTGACGTGAGCATATTATGTCAATTGGCTGCGTGCAGACAAATCTTTTAGATGAATTTCACTAGTGTCAAAACACTTCATTTAATGTCCAAAGAATTTCTGAAGTTGTTCCGTACTTCAAGGTTCCGGGGTGGGTTGGTTGATTCTCCGCAGTAGTCCTTGGTTCAGAAAATTCCTTATGCGAGCTCCCAAATGTTACGGAAATTGTTCCCCAGTATAATGAGCTCCCAATAAGATGTCACGAGATAGATTTCGTAAGCATCTTACTGTATAATATTTGGTGTATAAATTGGACTGGCATTCAAGACAGTACGTATGCAAATGAATAACTTGACAGAAGTCTGGGTCACAGTTCTATACATATAATCTCGACAGCATAGTCCTGGACATCAGTAACAATAGTAAAAAATAATTGCATCATTAGAATATGTAGTACAGTCATCCTAACGTACTGGTAGCAACTGTATTCAATGTAAGTGAGGCATTCACTCCTCGCACATATACCTCTACCTCTGGTCTAATCACCAGGCATCCAAGTTCCTCCAGAACTTCACAGCGCAGGAAAACCACAACGCGCTTATAGTGTCGATACACACAAGCTTTCTATCAAAGCTCCTATTAGGCTTCCAAACACTGGAACAGCCAGGGTCTTATAACGTAGACCTCCTATTGGCGCGGAAAAGCAAACAATGCGCCTTCAAACAATAACATATAATGGTCTTACCATAGACCTCCTTCTGACACGGGAAAATGACGTGCCTTTTAATCCATCCAATTTTAAGCGCGGGACAGAACACATCGCGCTGGTAAATAACAATATATAAAGGCCTTGTAAATACACCTTACGCGGAACATCATCGCGTCACATCCAATTTATCATAATCAAAATCACAGACACTATTCACATACTCTAGAAAACACCGACCGTCTCCCACGACGGATGGCCACAGACTCTCCTTAACATCTCAGTATCCTTCACTGAAAAGTATGCTAACTACATTCACTTCGCACGCTTTTCTCAAGTGCCCATAATCCCCTATTTACACATGAACGCTCCTGAGTGTTCTTAAACCATGCTACGTGCTTCTAAACAGTGAACTTTTAAATGTAACAATAATAATAATACACTCTATTATTCTCCCCGTCCCGGTTCATCTGCTCTCACTTATTTCCAGGATATGTAATCTGTAGTTCCTCATCTCTGCTGATATCTGCCTCAGCGTTCCTGCCTCATTCATGGTTCTGACGTTCCAGAATTTAATTCTAGTTTCGTGTTTTGCGGTGGGAGCATCCGTTTTTATGCCAATAGCTTCCTTTCGGCTTTCATTACTGACAGTCATTCGAGCCTGAGACTCCGAATGTCCGTCCCACATCAAAGTTTTTCTTATTGTTCCTGTTTCCATAACTGTTCAGATGTTTTACACAGGCAGGGGTGTCGGCCCTGCGCTAAAACCATCAACCTTGAGGATCAGGGTACCAGCTTTTGTCTGACCCCTACCCGCACAGACCTGTCCAGCGTGATTGAACATACCAGGAGTAAAACTCCCGTTGGCATAGCTCTGGGGGTTGTCATGGTACGCAAGCTGCCATACCGCTACAAGGTATAGGTACCATTGATGGCAGGAACAAACAGTACCAGACACGTTTTAATGCGTCCGTCATCCGACCTAATGATTAATAACATTTAAGTCCAAAATGGGGAGAACATTCTTGAGCGGTTGATATGAAATAAAGGTTTTCCAAGTCCCAAGGGAGGGGCGATCGAAACAATTGGGATTATTCTATATTCTGATAATCTATTTTCCTTTCAATCTAAATATGTGAAAATATTTTCTAATTATGTATATTTGATTTTATAAATTGTATTTTCTTCAGAAATTGTGCGTATCTAATGAAGAAAATCATGATTTTCTCAGAACCTTGATTTGTGTTACTAATGTTCTTATAACCTGCACATTTTCAGTCAATCAATATGATTTGGCACAAATACTTTTCTTATGGTAATAACACTTTTGTCAGATCCGATTTTTGAAAGCTTATCAAAATTTTAATTTATTGCATAAATGTTGTAAAATTTTGAAAACACTTACTTTTTATAGACAAAAATATTTACAGTTATATATTTCAGGGTCTACTTATGCATGGAGGCATATCTGGAGTCATCCATATATGACCATCAGCTTTGCACAGTGCTGCACCAAACATAATGTGGAAGTGAATCTCTGTCTGTGAGGCTAATTACACTCTCATTGACTCTTGAAATCATCCACACACTTCCAGGGATTCCCCCTGTGGTAAAACTTGTTGAGAACCCAGCATTGCACACTTAAGCTTGGAGAAGTCACTTGAGCCCAAGAACGTAACTCGATGTCTTTGACGGGGTTGACTGCATGCAGGAAGATCTCACAATGGACACAGTCAAAGGCATGGAAAGCTGAGATGGGTTTGTGCAGGACGTGACAATTCCTTGGGAAAGCTCAGAACCAGAGTAAAGTATTTTGGCTCTTGGATGGTGGGGAATGCACACTATACCACACGCTTCTTACTCCTAGCTTGGGACCAGATGTCACGATCCTTTAAATGCAAATCAAGCTGGAGAAACTGGAGCTCATGACATCAACTCAACATGTTTCGAAATGGCTGAAAAGCGACAGGAGAAGCCTAGATATACAGTGTAGATAAAACCAAGGAGTCTTCAACTTGGTATTGGCTGCAAAAGAGTGAGAAGCTCAGCAGCCCTGATTAACAACAACAACAGGGGCTACTTAAGTTAGCACAAATCCAATCTGACACAAGTTTTAAAATATAATGATAAACATTCGTTCAAATTTGATATTGACAGCTTAATAATGTTGTTTCACTCCGGCAGTGATCGGTGCATTTGTGGTACTGATTTTATTGCGTGCTTTCAATTGTCGCACTTTCTTTCTATAATATGTAGCAGATGGTTTATATTTTTAGGTACTTTCACTACTTTCAGTATATTGTGTCTTGTCTGTTATCTGACACTCCTTGCTGATGATAAACACTTCACATTTGCAAGGAGAGGTAGAGATAATATTACGAGAGACAGGTTGGTAAAATTCCCTTGTACCAAGCTTGGCCGTAAATCGCCCATCGCTATCTGACTAATCACCCATAAGACGGGTGCGCGCTGTTACGGTCTCCCGCTGTATCTTTTCTTGCTAGGTGTTATTAAAAGATTCAGCACCGTTGGACGTGAGTTTATTGGGTTGCTTGTCAATATTTCAGATATTATAATTCATCTATTCTAATTCCAGTTTTCTAGTTCGAGTGCAGTTTTAAGCCATTCTGGTGTGATTAAATTATTATTATATTCAGTGTCGTTATTATATATTAATTCTTCCACAGTGTTGGTTAGATTATAGTTAGTCTTAGAAAATACCTGTGATAATCTGGACTGACCTTGCAAGGATTAATGACAGTCACAGCACAGAGTGAGAACTTGCATAATTCAGGCAACCAACAAGTTCCATGGACGACTGAACAATTTAATATATACTTTTACACAATGGTGTAACAACATTTCACACATTTAACTTGGCTTCATCATAGTTCTAAGTTCTACACAATGTTCCTCTCACAGACTTAGCTCGTCTGGGTTAACCGTTAAGTTTATAGCGTAATAGAGTGTGCAACCAACTCCTACCGAATCCGATCCTTAGAATTATTATTCCTTCACAATACTAGTGAGTACATTATCTGTAAATCTATAGATCCTGTCTATGTATAATTATTCAACGTCTTTGGCTTGCATCGCCAGGCTTTAACTGCCATATATATAAGTTCAAGGTGAACGTAATCTGCTTTGTTCGCGATTCTAATCCGGACTCTACATGGTCCTATAATCAATTTTGATACGGATCCTTACGCTATCTTACACTTTCCAGTGGATCTACCGTTCCACATATATATTTAATCAGTGGCTATGCCACATATTCAAACACGATCCTTAAGTGGTTTTACCACACATTCCAACACTGCCGTTCGGCTCAATGGCCACACATAGACTTTCCTAGTCTTTAGACACATATCCTTATATTGGCTTAAAGCCAGAACACAACGGTTCTACACATGAGTAAGTGGCTATACCACATAATTGAAACACTATCCATAAGTGGCTGTGCCACACATTGAAACACTGTCGAATGGCACGCCGGCCATCAGGCCCGCAGGCCACATGCAGACTAGAATGTAACTAGGCTAGACGCGTCATACATCTATGCGCGATTTCTGGTCTTATTCAATTGAGGAGTTCCGTGGTGCAGGCATGCGAATGCTGCAGTCATTCACATGTCTGCAAGCCGCGAAACAGTCCTCAACATCATCCCCCCCGCTCCCAAACGTGACACTCGTGGCACGTGAGAGAGTGGTGGCGAAGATGTGCCCGACTACAATCTATGCATGTTATCTAACGTCAAAATGAAATAATGAAATTAATATTCCTAATTAGAAATAATAATTATAAAATTATGTCGATTGTCAACATCAAGAAAAGAAAGTTATCTCAATCCTGTGACGTAAAATTTCTTGATAACAAGTCCGCGAGGTTATTATCAGTTCCTGAAATCGGAATTATTGAAAAGGCGAATTCTTGTAGTAAAAGAAACCACCTGTGAATCCTTGCGTTTTTCATAGTTCTCGAAGTGATAAACGTGAGCGGACTGTGGTCTGTGTAGATAAAGAACTTTCTCCCTATCAAGTACATAGATAGTTTTTCCAAGCACCACACCACCGCGAGCAGTTCGCGCTCTCCTGTAACGTATTTTTGTTCTGCCGGGGTAAGCTTGCGTGAGACAAACAAGCATGGATGGAGTATCCCTTCATAGCATTGAAGCAAACAACCTGCGATTCCGGAGCTGGATGCATCTGTTTGAATCAATAATGGTAACTGTATGTATGGCAATAACAGGATAGGAGGATTCTTAAATAAATTCTCTATCATAATCAGAGCATCTTCGCACTGCGGTGTCCATAATATTTTTTTTGGACTACCTTTGGCCAACAATCCGGACAAAGGAGCAGAAATCTGTGCGAAGCGTGGTATAAATTTATGGTAATAGTTAACAAGCCCGAGTAAACTTCTTACTTGTTTCTTCGATGATGGAGTGGCAATCTCCAGTATACGCTTGACTGTATTGTCATCAGGGTGTAATCTATGGTTACCTATGCGGTGACCAAGAAAAGTAATCTCCTGACAACCTATCTGGACCTTAGAAGGTCTTACAGTCAAACCATGTTGTCGTAGTGTAACGAGAAGAGAAGACAAACCAGTAATATGGTCTTCCCATGAGTTATGAAATAGACAGATGTCATCGATATATGTGATGACATCTTTTCTGTCGCCCAGAAGGCGGCGCATCATGCGCACGAATGTCGCAGGCGCGTTTACAAGGCCGAAGCACATGTAATTCCATTGGAATAATCCAAATGGAGTCGTGAAGGCAGTAAAAGGTTTGGCATGTTCAGTGAGTGGTATCTGCCAATAGCCTTTGGACAGATCTAGTTTACTAAAGTACGTGGCCTGTGAAACTTGTGAAAGTAGGTCGTCCAACAAATGCATTGGTTCAGCGTCAGTAATTGTGATACGGTTAAGACGTCTGAAGTCAATACAAATACGGAGCGACCCATCTTTCTTTTTCACAATAACCATCGGAAAAGCATAAGGAGATTCTGATGGAGATATAACTCCTAATTTTATCATATCCTTTAGCTCCTTTTCAACCCTGTCTTTATGATGTAACGAAATAGGGTAAGGTCTTAACTTAATAGGATGATCATCCGTTAGAATGATGTCATGAGAGATTAAAGAAGTATGAACTGGAAGGTCAGTAAGTACATCGTTAAAAGAAAGAAGAATTTCCCTAACTTGACTTTGTTGTGACGATGACAAAGTCGAAGAAATTGTGACATCCTTCCAAGATTCGGAAGCTTGTAAAGATGGTAAAGTAAACTGTAAAGGAATTGAAGACGTAGTGTCTTCCTCATTCACTAAAGCAAAAGAAGAAATATGAGGTGAAGACTCAGACACAGACACAGACACAGACACAGAGTTAATAATAGGAATTAACTCTTGTGGTCTTTCCACTGCCAATTTCAACATATTGACATGGAACGTTTTAATTTTTCCTCTTACGTTTATAGCATAGTCAACATCCGTGACTCGTTTAATAATCGCAAATGGACCCTGCCATGAAACCAACAGTTTATTATCCTCATGAGGTAGAAGTAACCAGACTTTTTCCCCAGGATTAAAATATCGCAATCTTCTCCCTTGATTGTGGAATAATCTAGCTTTTTGTGTTGCTGATTTTGTATGTTTACTAACTTTTTTTTCCGCTAGCGCAAATAAACGCTGTAAACTTGGATCATTTTTTTGTTTTTTCGCAAACGCCGCTGGTGCTTCAGCAACGACGTCGGGAGACATAATAGTATCTATTATAGGTGTAGGTGAGGTGGCCATATCTGTAGCCAACTGTTGTGCTCTAGTGACAACAGCATTTGCCACCAATGGGTGAGATTCAACCCATTTCGTAATCTCCTGTGGAGTACAATTTCTAACTCCAGGTATGTTACCTAAGATTATCTCAACCACGGGAGCTCTTAACCCACAAGCATACACCATACCTGTATAAAACGGTGTATCGATATAGACATGTGCTATTGGATATTCTTCTATATTACCGCCAAATGTGATGCATTTAACAGTTTTACCCGTAAATGCAGAGGGCTCGATAAGCGAGTGTTGTATGCCGACAGTAGTAGAGCCGGTGTCACGTAAAACTCTTACTTCCTTGCCGTATAAATATGCCTTGTGGTATGTGAGACGTCCCAAATTCTCACAAGCAGACATAGAAGACATTGTATGACCACAACTGTCGTGGAATATTCTAATCCACATATATAAATTAAAAGGTAAATGTAAAGCCTAACAAATAAATTTAATAAAAGGAAAGAAGAATGGTAAAGAACAGTGCTGTCACAATGACTGTACTCGAAATCCCCTTGTTTTCTACTTCGTCTGCAAATTGTAACGCTTTCATGTTGATAGTAAACGCCTACTGTGTCGCTGCACGCTTTCTTCAATGAAACGTGTACTGTATTTCTTGGAAAAACCTTGAGATACGCAAGCTGATCAATGACCTAAATTTAATATTTCATTCATTCCATTTTATACACGGCGTAACTAAAAGACAGATAAAGCAGGAGAGAGAGAGGGGCGAATGAAAGCAAGGACACATGCAACACTAAACACGCGTCGCGCGATACACAATTGCTGCCATCACGCGTGTAAGGCCACAAGCACTGGTTTTTTTTTTTCAAATCGTCAGTGATAAAAACACTAACCTTCCCAGAGTTAGGTTTTAAAAAACCTGGAAAACGCTTATTAGGAAAGATGACATTAGATGGGTTTACGTTTGAAAACATGACAGTACCCAGACACCACATGGGGATGGAAGTGAACAGGAGGTGGTAGAAAATGCACATTTTGAACGCAGCCACCTAGCTCCCTTAGATTGAGATATTTGGGTTCCTTAGGGCTTGCTGACAAAGAATATGTAAAACGTTACGCAAATAGTCTAGGAATTACCAAATTATAACCAAAATAAAATAGTGGGGGTGCCTGACAGCATGAAATCATTTCTGCTCATAAAATTTTTTTTATAACGTGTTTGAAAAAACATTACGTTACGGAAATAGCCTACCATGTTAACTCCTATTTGATTGGAGCGCAACAAATATAAGACTAAACACGATTGGTCGGGCTATAAATACTATCTTGTGTTGTCAGGGGAAACGTGGAAAAGGAGTACTTTTTTTGAAAAGATGTGTAGACATGGTTTGATTGGGTAGAGCTGCGAATATACTCAATTCAGAGCGTCTGTTCATTGCCACATCTTGTAATAAACCTATTAAGAAGCAGTGCGTTGAGCACCAGTGTATATTTTTTATAAAATAAAGCCTGGGACATCGGCAGATCGGAGTTGTGCTATATTCATTGCCAGTCAACGAAACTGTTTATTATTCCATGAATTGTGGTAAGCTTGAAATATTCAATATCTTTTAATGAAAATTGAATGTAAATTGATAATTTATGTCTGTATATATGTGTAGTTCAGTAGAGAACATGATGTAAAGCCTATAGTGATCCAGCCTGAACAGAAGGTGTCGGAGGAAAGTAAAACTGCATGGAATGGCCAAACAGTACACTGACACCTAGATTATTGACTAGAAAGAAATAATGCTGGAATTGCAGAGGCGTAGTAACCATTAGGGAGGAAAATACTGGTATAAAGTATTTCAGATGAAGCTGACAGTTGGCCTAACGCTCTGAACTCAATGTTTGTGATGTATTGTGCTCAGTGTAGAAATAAAGTATAAATTGGTTATGAAGTAGGAGGTACAACCTTCTTGTTTCAGGGACCGTGGTCTTAAAGTTATTGAGCAGCACCTGGTCAGAGCTTTGCTGAAGCCAGAGGTGGACAGCATACTCCTGGGTCCATATAGCAACCAGTGGGGTGGCTCCAGAACTCATTAAAGTAATCGAGCAGAGGAGCCTTTTACAGCAGTCATCACGAAAGATAAGAGAGTGTGGCCATGGAGCTCAACATTATGTACCCCATCTTAAAATAACATTCTAAAATAACATTAAGAGGGGAATTTAATTGTTTTAATGCCAGGAACTGAGAACATCTCCAATACTAGTTCCAACAAAGACAAACTATTGAAGTCATGATGACAAATACCAACAGAGCTTGAACAAAACAAAACCAGTATTACCTCAGATTACTACTACACAACTGACACACATAGGATACTATTAATAATATATGTCACTACAAGATTCATATTGATAAATTCTGTACATATAACTTGTAATTAAAATTGATTGTGATTCCTGGTTCCCTTTGTATTTGAATCAGGACACATATACATTCATGACAGCACTGAATACATATTGTTATTTGAAAAGTTATCAGTGACTCCTTTAAGATATCCTCGTAGAGTGTTTTATGTATGTGAGTGTCACAGTGTTGTCAAGTGTGGTGGAATAAATTAAATTGTTTATCTGTCTGTTGTTGTTATGACTTACACTTCATCATACACATACCCTAGACATATAACGTAGTCATCACACTATTCCAGAATAATTCTGACTGAGGTATACATATGTGGCAGCAAGTAAGGTTATTTATAATACACTACTCTTATTAGATATAGATACCTTCACAGCTGATCTCAGTCAGTACACTAAGTCCCCTATAAATATTTATAACATCCCACTTTACCACAACAACGAAGCGTATTTTTCCTCTCTGATCTTGGATGTGATTGACAAACATAACAAGAGTCATCTAATATGCTGCATGCATTAGCATGTTTGTTATCATCATTCTCATGATCTCTTTTGGTGGTACATGCATTAGCATGACCATGTTTGTCATTATTATTTGAAGATGATCTGAAATGATTTGATTTCTTTTTACCTGATTTTGTCTTATAATAAAAATTTGATGAATCATCATTATCATCATTCCTTTTATATGATGATCCATGATCATTGTAATCCCTGTAATAGTCTTTGTGATAATCATCACGGCCCCTGCCTTTGTGGCCTCCACGATCATGAGGTGAATAACCTCGATAACTCCGACGATAGAATCTTGACGGTCAGGGCCGGATTAAGCTAGTGCGGGGCCTGTAGCATATGTTAAGAAAGGGGCCCTATATTTAAAAAAAAAACAATAAAACAACACAAACATATTTGAACACATACATTTTTAATTTGCATAGTAATTATCATTATCAATTAATTCGTGCTTGTAATCCTATAAACTTGCCACTCATGTTGCTGGCGTTGTCATAACTTTGACCACGGCAGTCTTTAATATCAATGTCATTTGCCTTTAAAAAATTAAGTAGACTTTTAGTAAGCTGTTCAGCACTATGACCTTCCATATCCAAAAATGTCACAAATCTTTCAACTGGTCCAGATGGCAAAACATAGCGCAGAGTCAAAGTCAGGTGGTCCATATTAGATATATCTGGAGTAGAATCCAATGAAACGGAATAATACTTGTATTTCTTCACTTCACAGAGAATGTGATCCAGTATGCTGGATCCAATCAGATTGATGAATTCCTCACACGTTGTTTTAGATAGATATGATGTATGTCCAAATCCTTTGTTTGCATGAGTACTTATATGCTCTGCCAGAAAAGGGTCAAACTTGGCCAGTAATTCTAACAACCTAAAGTAATTCCCGTTATAAGGGTACCCAACAATTTCATCACTGCCACGAAATGAAAGGCCTCGTTCTGCTAAAAACTTCACAACTTCAATTATTCGCTCTAGAAGTTTGTGCCAATACTTTTCTTGAATGTCCATTTGTTTCACAAGATGGGAATCAACACGTTCACCTTTGTTTTTACGCATCAACAGTGAAATTAAAGCTTATCTATGTGAGGAGCTTTCTTCATGTCGACGCAATAGATTGCTTGCATTTTTCCAGTCATTAAACCCTTCCACAGTAAACTTTGATGAACATTCTGAACTCATAAGCTTGCATGGGAAACAGAATAGGCGCCCTTTACTTTCTGAATAGCATAACCATTTTCTTGCATGTTGCTTGTTAGTAAGTTTATGAATATGTGTAAAATAAGACTTCTGACAGTATCGAGTTTTCTTTTCAGTGTCATACAATCGCACGGATGAACAGAAGGCACTATCAACATGTTGACATTTTTCACTTCCCTTGGATATGCAATATTCACGCTCACAGTCATCTATATTGTTCGGCCAGTCACCAATATCATTAGAGTACTTCTTCGTTTCACTTATTCTTTCACATTCAGACTCAGTGTATACTGGGTTTTGCTGTATGTTTTCTGCTGCACAGCCTGCACTAGTACTAGTTGTTCATGTACTTCCAGCTTCAGCGGTTAGAGTACCACCACCATGAACATCAAAATATTCTGTCAGCTTACGTGTTTTTGATATCACAAGTTGATCTCTTCTTTCTTTTTCTTCCTTCGCTTTACGTTTTTCACTTCCAGAAGCATAATTACGTCCAATATCTCTGTTTCTACTGCTCATTTTTTGAGTTTTCTAACCTTACAAATCAAGAAATTTTAATCAAGATCGAAAGAGAGTGCGAGCACGCCGTATACCTCAATTAAAACAGGAAGTTTCCGTTTCCTAAATTCTAGTTTTTATTGTTAATGCAAATTCATTTCACAAAGAACGAAACAAAAGTAGAGGGGCAGTCGCCTAGAGCCAAAAATGTGGCTTCCGTTCAAACGTGACCAAATTTTCGACGCCACTTAAATGGCTTCCGTCCGCAAACAGTTAAGATTAAAATAATGAAGAGTCACACTAAGTCACCCTCTTATGCTCTTTCTCTCACAATTTCGTGACACCAAATGAAAAGGCGCTAAAGATGGCATAAATCACAAGATCATTGGTTTAACGCTCGTATTTTTTTTTCTTTCTTTCTAACCAGCGGCACTCGAGCTTTCCATCTCTTTTGGCCCAATGACATGTCATTGCGAGGCTGGGGGGTCAGTGGACTTTTCTTCCAACCCGGTCAGGAGCTTCGCTCCTTCCCATCAACGCTCGTATTAGAAGATGACCAAAAAATTATGTACATATTTATTGGCGCGGGGCCCGTAGCATATGCTACTTGTGCTACTACGTTAATCCGGCTCTGTTGACAGTGAACGATAGCGAGGGAAGTTATAAGACCCCCGATATTCATGACGAAATTGTGTACGATATCGACCGTCCGTGCTATGTGATCTAGGTCGGTGATCATAAGATCTATGATCTTGGAGCGCTGCGCACGTAGGCATAAGACCTCGTGGACAAGATCGATGGACATCCTTATTCGGATGTGCCGTGACAAACTGTCTACCGTATTTTTCATATTCTGAAATAGAGTTACGGTGTCTCTCTTGTAAGAAGGATTCTAAATCATGACTGCATGAGGACAGCACCTTATCACGTAGCATGAGATCCATTAACCCCTCATATGATTTGGTAATACCTGATAATTCTATCCATCTATTGAAATAATGTTTAATGGAAGCAATAAATTCCCCAAAGTCAGCGTCCTTACTAGGCTTAGCCATATGGAAACGTTCTCGGAATCCAGATTCAGTTAACTGGAACCGTCTAAGAAGTACTTCTTTTACGACATCAAAATCGTTTCTGCTTTGCTCATCTAGATTCATGAAAACCTTGAGTGAGTCCCCGGTCAAAAAATCAACCAAAAGACTACTCCATCTTTCCTTAGGTATGTTCAAACCTGTAACTTTCATAATAAATCTTGATATGAATGAATCGACGCAATCTCTAGATTGGTCGAAATGTGGCATCTTCAATTTTGGATAAAATACATTTGAATTAGCTGAAGGTCGGGATTGTTCTGATTGCAACCTCGCCAATTCAATAGCCTTTTCTTTATCAGCATTTAATCTTAAAGTCTCAAGCTCAATACCATGTTTATGTTCTTGGTCTAATTGAAGTAGTTCCATTATTCTTATTTGCATTTTTTCTCTATCCAATTCTCTCTCCTTTTCTTGTTGAGCTATTTCCTTATCTTTTTGAGCTAATTCTTTCTCCTTAAGTTCTTTCTGTAATTCTCTATCTTTTTCTTGTTGAGCAATTTCTTTATCTTTTTGCGCCAGTTCCAACTTTTTAAGTTCCCGTTGCTCAATTTTTTCCTGTTGCAATAAATGCTTTTCATATCTCGTTTCAGCATAAGTCTGCAAATCAGAACCTGATTTACCTAGACTTTGTCCTATTTTAATAAACTCTTCCAACGTAGACATGGTGCTACGTTTATCAATAACTTATATAAGTATATTATTTGTCAATAAATATACTATGAATATGTGAGCTTAATTAATTACAAGTAACTATGATATTTCCTATAGCCAGAGACAAGAACAGGTGACGATAAACAATGGATGGAACAAGCAAATGAAATGATATATTCACTTATACGACGCTATGAAACATATAAAAAGAAACTAAGTAAGTACTAGAAATAATAATTAGAGAAATAAAATGTTTAAAGTAACATTACAATAATTTACGATACAAGTCGTCTTAAACTAACATTGAGACAGAGAGATTTTTAGATCACAAACGAATAAAATAGTGACACAAAACGGAAAGTAATTTATTTAAATTAAATGACGTAGGCACGTGACGTCACAACTAGCACACGCAAAGTGGTTATATGGCTGACTGAAGAAACATTTATATCCTAACTCAAAAGAAAAATTAATAATCAGTTAGATCCTCAGTCAGCAAATATAAGCAATTATCCCTAAAAGTCGTTAAAATTGCTTAAATCTTCCAAAGGAATATAGAAGCAATGATAAGCCCTATCCAACCGTCCCGCGAAGTTACATAAAATACATCGATAGTAAACACGTAATGATAAGTACTAGAACTGCAAAGTAAGACAGACAAGTGACAGTGGAGGAAGAATTGAAGACCAAAGCTAGCCAACTGGACAACACAATCTAGTCGAAAGCTCTAATTTAGACAAGAACTTATCTTCATGTGGTCATGCCATAGTGATCCTCAAAATAAACAAGATGCTCCCAGCTGTTTTGACCTGTTTTCATAGAGAAGCAGACCTGAACGGTTGAACGAAGATTTTCAAACATGATATTGAAAGAAATTCTGTTGAAATACTTCCCCGGTTGCTCTGGAGGTTTAACAAGTGTATGGATTGTCTCTCTGGTTCTATGTGCTCGTTCAGGATCAAAAATTGAATGACATTCGATCGATTTGATTCAGCGACTCAGCGACCGTTAATCGGAGTGAAGACTCGACCTTGACCTTCGTAACTTGATGTGTAAATTTGAGTTGCCAGCTTGGACTTGCGCCTTGAATGAGACTTTCTTGAACTGTTCAATTTCCACTGTTACTTTGTCTGTGACGAACTGTATTGATCTTGAAGTTGTTTCCACTAGAATCTTCCCAACTTGAAGCCTGATTCATGAACATTAGTTCGTTCAATTGGGTAACGGAAAAGATGAATTCTGAAAATTGTCCGAACACTTCTGACACCAGTATGTTACGGTCTCCCGCTGTATCTTTTCTTGCTAGGTGTTATTAAAAGATTCAGCACCGTTGGACGTGAGTTTATTGGGTTGCTTGTCAATATTTCAGATATTATAATTCATCTATTCTAATTCAAGTTTTCTAGTTCGAGTGCAGTTTTAAGCCATTCTGGTGTGATTAAATTATTATTATATTCAGTGTCGTTATTATATATTAATTCTTCCACAGTGTTGGTTAGATTATAGTTAGTCTTAGAAAATACCTGTGATAATCTGGACTGACCTTGCAAGGATTAATGACAGTCACAGCACAGAGTGAGAACTTGCATAATTCAGGCAACCAACAAGTTCCATGGACGACTGAACAATTTAATATATACTTTTACACAATGGTGTAACAACATTTCACACATTTAACTTGGCTTCATCATAGTTCTAAGTTCTACACAATGTTCCTCTCACAGACTTAGCTCGTCTGGGTTAACCATTAAGTTTATAGCGTAATAGAGTGTGCAACCAACTCCTACCGAATCCGATCCTTAGAATTATTATTCCTTCACAATACTAGTGAGTACATTATCTGTAAATCTATAGATCCTGTCTATGTATAATTATTCAACGTCTTTGGCTTGCATCGCCAGGCTTTAACTGCCATATATATAAGTTCAAGGTGAACGTAATCTGCTTTGTTCGCGATTCTAATCCGGACTCTACATGGTCCTATAATCAATTTTGATACGGATCCTTACGCTATCTTACACTTTCCAGTGGATCTACCGTTCCACATATATATTTAATCAGTGGCTATGCCACATATTCAAACACGATCCTTAAGTGGTTTTACCACACATTCCAACACTGCCGTTCGGCTCAATGGCCACACATAGACTTTCCTAGTCTTTAGACACATATCCTTATATTGGCTTAAAGCCAGAACACAACGGTTCTACACATGAGTAAGTGGCTATACCACATAATTGAAACACTATCCATAAGTGGCTGTGCCACACATTGAAACACTGTCGAATGGCACGCCGGCCATCAGGCCCGCAGGCCACATGCAGACTAGAATGTAACTAGGCTAGACGCGTCATACATCTATGCGCGATTTCTGGTCTTATTCAATTGAGGAGTTCCGTGGTGCAGGCATGCGAATGCTGCAGTCATTCACATGTCTGCAAGCCGCGAAACAGTCCTCCACACGCGCATCACCGAAGCTTGGAATACGGGGAGACAACTGATGGACAGAAACAGATAAGAGATTACTTTCTGATAAAGTAATGAATTGTTACTTTTGGATCACGTTGTCATATAAGATTAACGACATGTTCGCGAGTCTGTAGCAAGACATCATATGTCTTATTGCCATAAATGGTAATACGTGACCTTTTGCTTTACGCACATTATTTCACGAGGAATATTTTGAACGTACCACATCCTTACCCGCCTATTTGAAAATGATTGGAGCGTTTATTTAACTCCACACCAAACAGATGCGTTGGAGACCGGGAATATAACCTGACACGTTTCAGTGTTATTCCACTGTAAAGATCGCTTGCCAAGATACCAGACCTTGCTAGAGTGAAGTCTGGAATTCAGAATTCCTTCTTAACATACCTGACACCTTTTATTGGATAATTTTAGACGGACTTTCATAGCCCAGGAAATCTCTTTCATATTAAATTAGGAAACAGGGACTGGGGAAACTAAAGGACCACACACGAAGTCAGAGAGGGAACTTATTAAATTAACGACACCCCCGACGCGTATAAGAGGCCGATTCAAGTCTATCTTATTCATCTTAGCAAAAAGTCTGTGAGCCAGGATTGGCTATTTGGAGGTACCAGCAGAAAGTACTATCTTTGAAACCAAGTAAAGGTAGAATTGGACTGACGTTGTGCGAGACGCTATCATAAGAGAGTCTTACAGACAGACGCAGGACCAGTTTAGCCGTTACTCCTTGACGTTCTAGGAACGTGCGGCGCCTTGAACCTTGACCAGCGACGAGCTAGAGCAGTGTACACAGAACCGATCAGCGGGAGCAGAAACTACTATTTGGCAGCTAAGTGAAAAATATACGCTGCCAAAGTGAACTTTTCCCCCATCATCTCTACTATAAATCAATGATGACAATTTTTTTATAAACTATCCAATTTATTTTAAAACTGTTACAACCTAAAGTGATTATTAAATTTTGTTATTTGTAATGTTACAAATTTAACTTCGATTTACTCATTTTAAAGTTGCTGCATGTTTGTCTCAGTTAATTTACTACACACACTCTAAACAGAGCTATACCAGAATAGTAAGAATTCCACTGAGTAAACCAGGGGTGCGGGGCTTGAACGAGCTGACATTAATAAGTGCTTAATTCCTTCACAAAAGTTGTCGGTAGATTCTAGAATTAACGGGCTCAGCCAAAGCAGCATTGTTTTCGCTTATCTGAATATCTTATGAAGACTCTCTTTGCAATAGAAGTGTCATTACCCTTCTATCTACATCTCTGCCAAGAGTAATCTTGTGCGAAGGTAGATACCTTTCAAAGCCCATATTAGATACTCTTGAGTTTTGGCCACTGTTTGACCACTACTGCAAAGCAGGGGAGGCCGTACCGTCACAAATACAAAAGTCGTAGCAAATTGAAATGGAACAAAAAAAGAGTGTAATTCTCCGTTTCCATGGCAACCAATTATTCAATACCATCAAACGTTTCATCATGTGTATCTATAATTGATGTAAGTTATGTTTGTGCATTTTCTTTGAAATCATGTGATTTCTAAAGAAAAAGCATTTCACTGTAGCTGCTTCCCTTAAAAATATAACATCTGGAAGCAATAAGTGTATTAAAGGTAGTGATATAGAAATACTTTAAAAAAGAATAAACATGTACTGCCCCTGTGACAATATACAAGAATATGACATAAGAGCAGATAGTTAACCAAGTTTGATTAAGAAAGATTATACATAACATCCTTACTTTTAGCATTTTACGCTGGGTGTAATTACAAAAGCATTAAGCAACCTTTACCTTCGCACACTTTAAAGAAAACCAAAATTTTGTCCCGTGGTCTGCGAATAGCAAAGATGCTCACGTTACCGCCTACTGTTTATTTACTCCAAAGTGTGAGCCGCAGTATGCAGGCGGAAATGATAATATCAGCAGTGTTTATCTGTCAGTCTGAGAAAGTCTTTAACCTTTACTACTGCTGACTGGATTTCACAGCGGAGGTGGATCAAAGACGCTAGACACCGCTCGAAAACAGTGAAAACAAGTGAGTATTAGGAATGTGCAGGGGCAAAAAGAGAGGAAGAGATTGAACAAGAGAGATAGAGAGCATCCTGTTGGAATCCAGAGCCCGGACTACTTGAGAGAGTAAGAAATAGTTCCAGTGTCTACGAGATATGATGCCATACAAGGCGACAGCATGTAGTTTAAAAAAAAACAACAGATACACAAGCAAATACAATCAGCAAGTCCGCAAACGCTGCCCGCATAGTTTAAGAAATAAACAGATACCAAATAAATATTCAGAGCTCATAAAAGTGTTTGGAACAAGAGATAAGAAGAATACGCTGGCGATGGATAGGGCATACATTTGTCGGCTGGTTTGCAGTGGTCCACGAATGGCCCAACAGTTGGAAAAAGAGGATGAGTTTTTGAAAGGTAGCAACTTTCGCTCAAGGTTACTCGTGGCAGTGATGCAAATAGGAGGATTATGCTCCTATTCCAGGGAGTCTCACAAGTGTTTTAGGATGGCGAGTACAAAAATTGCGTTTACTAGGTTTATTGTAAGCTTTGTTTCCCCCCCCCCCCCTCTTTCTGTGAAATAAATACTTTATTTGTCACGACTGGGACAATAGAATGTAATTAACTGAGGCCCCAGCCGAAGGTAATTTAACACAGTATTATCTGATTAGCTTAGTATATACGTAATGTTTTTAATGAGTCATATGAGTGTAGACATGCACTTCAATCGACCAAGTTATCAACTCCAACGAAGGAATTATATGTACACACACATACACACACACACACACACACATATATATATATATATATATATATATATATATATATATATATATATATATATATATATATATATAACAAAATATTTGTTTATGAAAAAAATTGAAAATAGGTATCTTAAAAAATAGTTAAAAAGGATTTAATCGTCATAGATATCTGGTGGAGTTAAAGGAGACTATTTACTGAGTCAGTTCTTGTAACTTAACTGGTCAAGTGGTGACATGGGTTTGTCAATGGAGGCTGGTGTAATTGCTGCTAGGTCGTAGTGAAGTCTTGACTGTTGCTTCTCAAGTCAGGAGCCAAATAGCTTTTGGGATTACGTTCCTTGCTCACGTAAATCTCTCACATGTCGCCGCTTCGAGTGTCCTCTATACCCATTTCTTATTTGATGTGTCCAGAACTGAGTATTAGTAAGTAGTAGCAGAAACTGAGAGAATATACAAGAGCACCTTGTTACGCACAGATTTTTGCTGAGTCAATATATATTTACCTGTCTTGTTTGTACACTTTAATTTTTGTAATCAAAGGTACATAACTCTTGGTTATCTGAGGTTACATTTTTACAATGGTTGTTACCCGCTCTTGTGTCTTAACCTGGCGATCTGTTGTTAGATCTATGTCCGGTTGTTATCCTTATATGGCTTGTATAGGTCAGCTTTTCTTGGAATGTTTGTAACCAGAGTTGATGTTTATTCCCTGACCATATAAGGCTCGATTTGGTCAGTATCTTTGCTTGGTATGTGTCCAACATCGTCCCGTTTGAGTTTAACTCAGGGGACAAGCGCTACCACGCATGTGTAGAGTTTAAGATTGTTTGAGAAAGACTTCCGTTCCAGGAGTCTAGCAGTGGTTTTGATCAGAGTGAGACGCGTTTCAGCGTCCGTGATCATTTTTGACGGGGGAAATGGAAGTCCTCTTGTGTTGTTAGTTTATCTACAGATGATTTCCCCCATGTGATTCTAAACGCCTGGAGGCGTGTGAGTTGTGGTGTTTATTTCTGGAGAAAGGTAATTGCTCTTCATATGATTATTATTTGTCGCCAGCTTTTATGATTGACATTTTGTAGTCTGCTTGCTAACTTTCCCACTGGGCGGGAAAGAGTCTACTGTCATGAGAAGTTTCAGCTCACGAATCACCATGTCTTTTTATGCATCGGGTTGGTGCATGCCCCAAGGGCTATCTGTTTGTTGAACTCTGTTGCTCCGGTGGTATCACGTCGGTCAAGGTTTGACACCTTTGCTACTAAAGGAACTTAGAGGACATTGCCTGATGTACTCCAGAAGATATGTCTGTCTTGCTGGGGGTCAGAAAGGGAAAGTTGATTTAATCTCCTACATCTAGATGTCTTGGCTGTAGCTAGAAAAGGATGATGGTTTCAGAACCTGAATATGTCTACAGTCGTCTACGATGCATTGATGCCAATTATATTATTCGCCATTGCTATGCTGTATGTCGTCAAGTATTGTACTGACTATGTATATGATGATGAACGTCCATTGTCTAGTATCGTCAATAAATTCATGAAACGTCAGCTATTGTCTACAATTACTGACTTCTACATGTGGTTGTGTGGATGGACTGTGGCCTGTCAGAACCTATACACGCATTCGCATCCATCCATTGATGATCAATTATCTACATATCACACCAAGCACCCCCTCCTGAAGCAATCTATAGATATCAAGCGTATACACACTTGAGAGTGCGTTTGTGTGACACCCCTGTCAGCGCCTCTATGCCTGGTGACCTATATCCAGTCAAAACATTGTCTCCAGGTCAACTTGACACTCACTCACCTACGCAGCACTTACACCTTCGATACCTGAGCAAGACCTGCGTTATTTATGGTGGCCTATATTGATACGACGCAACATCTAGTGTGAGTCTACACATCTACGATGGCTCAGACAAGAACCCCCGTCCTAACATTATATGACGGCTATTAGGGTTTCTTCAGCACCACCCCCAAAACAGCATTTAACATTTACCCTTTAACATTTATGATGGCCAGTAAGCCTGTAACATTTATGGCGCCCAAAATGTTGTTTTAACATTTATGGTGTGCCCGCTCGTTGGGGTTTTCATGGTCACAGTGTCAAGTTCGTCGTGACATTAGAAGGACAAGTGCCGAAACGAGTGTCAATTGTGACATTAGAAGGACAAGTGCCGATACGATTGTCGATAGCGACATTAGAAGGACAAGTACCGATACGATTGTTTATGTTGACATCAGAAGGTCAAGTACTGTCGTCATTACAGTTTGGTCAATGCAAGTTCAGAAGTTTGATCAGCGTTGGATCATCGAATCTTTAGAATGCTGAGTACTCCCTGTTCGTTGCGATTTTGACGATAGGATTTGCAAAAGATAAGTGGCCTATTTGTTTGTGGACTGTGCCATTGCATTGTCTAACTAAGCCTTCTTGCACAAACTTTATATGCTGCATGTTTATGTGTTATATGTCATTTATATGTGTTTATATTTCAGCGGGTTTCGGTTGGGCGGAGTCTGTTATAAGGGTATGCCACGTTACAGAGGTCCTATAACAGCGTTTCTGTAGGGACTCAGCAAATTTCCTTTGTGAAATTTGCTGGCGACATTCGTTGCTATTGTTGTTTAGGTGTGACGAACTGTACCTTCCGTTGTTTTCGTCATATTTTTTCTGTTCTTTAGTTTTGTTTTGATTTGTTTGTATTTGTAGGCCTCCTCTTTCTATTGTTTAGTTTTATACAACTTTATGTTTATACACTGTGGTGTCATGTGTTTTGTATGATTTTCGCAGTTATCATCACATTCTTTGTGATATTTTCTTTAGTTTTGTTATATATTTAGTTGACTTCTGCGAATGTTTTCGTATTGTCTTTGATCTTTGTTCCTTGTTTACATTGTTCTTTATTGTCATTCACTATTGATAGACATATTTGGTCATGCACTATTAGCTGTGTAGTGCACTTATGATAATTCACTGGTGGTAATATACAGTTATTTATACAAGTTCTTTGCCAAAGACTTGTCTCCCACAGATATTGGGATGATGTAATGTGATTATACAAGTACTTTATTTGAGACTTGTTACCATTAAGGTTGGATTAAGATAATTTATTATTTCAGGTTTTGGACTCATATTATTAGACATTATGTCTACACTTGAGTACTTTTTTGAGCAAGGGAAATCCCTTGGCAAGACTGGTGATAAATTGGAAGAATTTGCGACTGTTCAATATGCCAAGGCATTAAAGTCGGAAGAAAAGAGAATGGAAATAGAAGCTGAACAAAAGAAAGCAGAAGCTGAGAATTTAAAATTGCGGTTGCAAGTGGATGAAAGGAGATTCCAGATGGAAGAGAAAAAGTTACAAAGAGAAGCTGAGGAGAACGAACGAACGAACGAACGAACTTTATTTTCAAAGGGTTTAGAATTGGGCACGCAGGCCCGTCTAACATTTTGCCCTTCCTTTCTCTCATCTTCCATACTGAATCCATTTATTCTCACACTTATCCTAAATATTACTTAAATAATAAAATAACAAAAAAGTACAATAAAATAAAATCCCAACATTGTAACAGTACAATAACAGTTACACAGATTTACAGATGCGTATCATAATTTATACTAAACAGGACAAAATTAACTTTAAAACCTACAAATGATGTTATGTAATTATTTAAGAACATAACGAAATTAGGGTGGCATATAATCTGCACTCATGATGTATTTGAAAAGTCTGTGATTGAATGAATATGGACTAAGAGTATTTTTTAAGTCGTGTGGAAGAGTACTACACAGATGAGCAGCAGAAAAAGCTAAACTTTTCTTGAATAAGTCGAGCCTAGGCTTGGGCATGTGTAATTTATTTAAGCGTTGATTGCGTCTTCCGCTGTATTTGAAAATAGGCCACAGATACGTTGGAGCATTCTGTGACAAGATTTTGTGAATAAATTTGGCTTTGTTGAAGAGAAGGCGCTTTCTTAGTGGTAATATGTTAAGATATGTATATGCGTCTACACACTGTGTGAGGTTTTTGTCTGAAATTAGGCGCACTTCACGTTTTTGTAATGAATAGAGTCTTTTAGTGTTGGACATGGAGAAGAAAATCCAGCTACAAATAGAGGCTGAAGAGGGAAAGTTAAAAAGAGAGACTGAAGAGAGAAAATAAAAAGCAAAAATGGAGCACGGAAAAAAACTCTTAGCTTTGGAGTTAGAGAAGTTGAAGTTGATGAACACGGGTAATGCTAATGATGCAAATAAGGTGTCATCTTCTAATAAGTCTAATGCTAGTACGTTCAAGATTAAACTACCAGCTTTCAATGCTTCCAGTGACGATATAACGTTCTATCTGGACATATTTTAAAGGTCATGTAAAACACATAAGATAGATAAATCACTATATGTTGATCAATTGTCAAATATACTTAAAGGTGAAGCTCTGAGTATGCTAAGCATGGAAGATGAGCCTGACAAGAACAATTATGAGGTTGTCAGGGCGGCATTATTAAAGACATACCAACTTAACGAAGACGGCTATCGTCTTCAATTCAAAAATATGTTGCCAGAAACTGGAGTAGAATTCTCTGAATTTATTGCAAAAATACGTCTCACGTTTACACGTTGGGTTGAGTTGTCTAGACAGAACATACATATGAAGCACTTATGGACTTACTACTTAGAGACAAAGTTATGTCTTCTGTCAGTGAGTCTTTTCTTGCTTTCCTTCATGAGCGTAAGCCTAAAAACATAAAAGAAATGGAAGAATATTGTTGCCAGTATGTCACTGCGCACCCTCATGTAACCATTAGCAACTCTAAAGTGAAGGAAGGTTTGCCAGTTGCTTCGGCAGCACCATACGGCCCAAACTTCTTTCGTAAATTTCAGGGTACTCAACAAAATTTTAACAAGAAAAGTAACCGTAATTATGCTCAGAATCAGGGCAATCAGTCACATGGTGGTTCTTCTTCGAAGAACTGGAGACGGGCTGACAGACCTCGTTATTCTGTACCCAATAATTATAGACATTTTCGCAGAGGTAATAATAATAGAGGTTATCAAAACTATTCGCGGAGACCTCAATACCAAACTAATAGATGTTCTCATCAATATGGAAATGATAATGATAACTATGGAAACTGGGATTCAAACCAGGATAACAGTTACAATAGAGAATACAATGATAATTTCAGAAGCAATAATAGTCGCGTTAGATCTCAACACAAAAAAGAGATATCATGAGGCAAACGCTGTACAGCAAGAATCTCAGGGAGCCTGTAAACAGGTTGATGATAATAAAAACTCTAGCGCATTCACATGTTCTGCCTTTGACTTTGGGAGAGCAAATGGATGCCCCCAATGCACTACTTTGTTCGAACCGACTACTGTAACTACCTTGTGCTGTGGTCACTCTCTTCCCGCTCTTTCTGCTGCAGTTGCGCATGACGGGAGAGGATATTTTATCCTACATAAAGGTCTAGTAAATAATAATCCAGTCTCAGTCCTTTTTGATTCTAGATGCACTACTATTGGAGTTAAGCAATCTCTTGTAGATCCATCCTGTGCTACAGGAAAGGTGATCAAATGTGTCACATTTGGTGGCACTTTGGAAACGTATCCTACTGCCATAATTCACATTGCTACTCCCTTTTTTACGGGAGATGTCCACGCGTGTCTTCTACCAAATCCTATTGCGGATCTTATAATCGGTCGTATTCACGGAGTTAGGATATGAACTCCGCAGCAGATTGCTGCTTGGGAAGAACAAAATATTAAGCTACCAATGCAGTGGTCACAAGAGCACAAGCTCTTGAGATACCTCAAACTTCATTAACTGATAATAATGAAGTACATAGCCAAGATAGTCACTTGGTTATTTCACTTGACTCTTTCATAAAATTGCAAGAAGAAGATCCTTCTTTAAAAAAAATTCTTCATTCTAGCAAAAAAAGGTGATCCAAATCAGAATACGAATCGAAAATCTTGGATTACTATGAAGAACGGCGTACTTGTGCGTATGGTACAAGACTCGACTGCGTCTACACATTCACAAATTCTTGTGCCTAAGAGTATGAGATTACAAATATTGCAACATGCTCATGACTCGCAATGTGCTGGACATATGGGTTTTTCCCGTACAAAGTCGAGAGTTCTTGCGGCTTTCTTTATTGGTCCTTTTAGGATCAAGTCGGCCAGAGGACATCAGTTTATCCTTACATGTGTCGACATGTGCACACGTTGGCCAGAGGCTATACCTCTTAAGAGCATCTCCACTGCCGATATCGCAGACTCTCTTTGGCTGATATTTTCTCGTTTGGGAATCCCCAGAGAAATATTGTCAGACCATGGTACTCAACTTATATCAGACACTATGTCGCAGGTAATGTCTACTCTGCATATTAAAAGGTCTCTCAGCAGTATTTATCACCCAAGGTCGAATGGGTTAGTTGTGCGTTTGAATAGAACACTCAAGACTTTACTTGGGAAGATAACTGAGGATCATTCTCAGGATTGGGACAGGGTTTTACCCGCGGCTCTCTTCGCTTATAGAGAGGTTCCCAATGAACACACAGGGTTTTCTCCTTTTGAACTTTTCTTTGGTGCGCGACCGCGCGGCCCTATGTCTTTGCTCCACGATCTTATCACTGCTGATACTATTAGCGATGACACACAATCTTCTAATGAGTATGTCATTGCTCTGAGGCAAAAGATCATCGAGGCATGTAAACTAGCAACTTCTTCATCTGAATTTGCTAAAGAAAAGGCAAGGCAATTTGCAAATAAGAGTAGATGTCTACGACAACTTTGTCCGGGTGACAAAGCACTCGTTCTACTCCCTTCTAGGGAGAATAGACTTCTTATTGCATGGAAAGGTCCGTATACGATAGTCTCAAAAATTTCCGATGTCGACTATGTTGTCGATATTAATGGGAAGCATAAAACTTTCCATATAAATATGCTCACGGAATTTCTTGAACGACCGGACTATTTGAAGCCTATTTTCCAGGCGACGGACGATTCTCCAGTACCTCATGGTCATTACTCATCCCTGTCGGTTATACAGGATGAGGAAACTACTTTCTCAGATGTCAATCTTCTTCTTCCTGTGATCCCCCTTCATCCTACGGAATCTTGGAAAAACGTTACGGTTTCTCCTAGTCTTTCCGCTGAGAAACACCGACAAGTCTCTTCGATGTTACAAACGTTTCATGATGTCCTTACCGACATTCCTGGACACACACATGTCATTGAACATGACATAATACTTACTGACCATAATCCTATCAGAGTCAGACCCTATCCTATACCTATCCATTTTCAATCACAAGTCGAAAAAGAATTGGATGAAATGATACAATTGAAAATAATTGAACCATCCACTTCAGCATACTTTTCGTCCATGGTTATTGTTCGAAAGAAAGACAATAACATACACCTTTGCGTTGATTATCGCAAATTGAACCAAGTTACGAAGTTCGATGCTGAACCTATGCCTTCATTAGAAGAGCTACTAAACAAACTTTCTAATTCTAGATTCTTTACCAAACTCGACTTATCGAAAGGTTATTGGCAAGTTCCTTTAACTGAATGCGCCAAACCTCTTACTGGTTTTTCTACACTTAGGGGTTTATTTCAATGGAATTTCATCCCTTTCGGCCTTATGAACGCCCCTGCTACGTTCGTACGCATGATGCGTCGAATTCTATCATATCGTACAAATGTCATAGCATACTTAGACGATATCTGTCTCTTCAGTGATTCCTGGGAAGATCACTATTTGGGTTTATACGAATTGCTGTCTACTCTTCGCGAGTATAATTTGATTGCAAAACCCTCTAAAGCCTTTATAGGATTTAGTGAAATTTTATCCTCCATTATGGCACCTCTTTCAACCTTATTGAAAAAAGGATCGCCTAATCTGATCCGCTGGTCTCAAGAATGCTAATCCTCATTGGACCAGATTAAAACTTTATTTTCATCTCCACCTATCTTAAGGTTACCTACTATTGAGAAGACTTTTGTTCTTCGAAGTGACGCCTCATCCACTGGGATTGGGGCAGCACTAATGCAGGAGTATTCAGATACTCTGCATCCGGTGATGTATATCTCTAGGAAACTAAATGCGGCAGAGAGGAATTACTCGGTTTTAGACCGTGAATTGTTGGCTATGGTTTGGTCAATTCTCAAGTTACAAAGATTCCTTCTGGGCGCGCATTTCATTGTGGAAACCGACCAGAAAGCTCTTACTGCTATTCAGAGTAAAAACTTGAACAGCTCGAGGTCCACTCGATATGCCATTGCTCTTCAACCATTTCATTTCACGGTGCGAGCTATCCGTGGTTCGGATAATGTGATGGCTGACATTCTGTCCAGATGCCCACACGATTCCACTTAACTTTTCACTCCTATATTTCCTGATAGACGTCAAGATTTATAACTGGTCTCTACTATAATTATATATCAATACATCTGTTCTCACTTTATGGGAATTTATAACATTGTACTGCATGATTTCCTTTTTCTGTTACCGATTTTGGTATAACGGAAGAAGGCTAAGTTAGCAATATAAGGGCCAAAAGTTCTCATGGCCACAATTTATAGTCAAGAATGTATTTTGATTACTGTATTAGAAAATCTAACATTTATCATATAAAGGTAGGTAAAGGAACCCGTTACACGCCCATTGAGGCATATTGGGAATATGGTGTTAGGCCCATATTATCTTGACCGTCGGCACACTAGGGGTGATGTGGTCGGCATCACGCCGGCCGCCTTAACCTTCCCAGAGTTGCTCTGGTACCCATATGGGGCTGGGTCGACCCAGGAGCCGTTTGTGGCCTAAAAAATTCCCGCCTCATCTGGGGATCGAACCATAGACCACTGCGCTAGGAAGCCAGTGCACTAACCACTATGCTACCGCGGCTCCCATTTATCATATAGAATTGTGTTATTTATATTTTAGCAGCAAATCATTGATGTGTGCGAGAATCTTTACATTGTGTCAACCATGAAGTATAGCGAAGTACTAACTTACCTTGGAACGACTCAGTAGATGTGCCCTCTTAATCTATGTCCACGTCTTCTAAGATCATCTACTTAATTAGTATTATGTATAATGCATTGTATCATACTATTATTACATGCTTACATAATGTGATATTTGGTTATTAAGATGTGTATATCTCTATAGTGCAGTATATTATGATATGACACCGCTGTTTTGATAACATTCCATTGTTTAATCCTTCGATAATATATTTAATGTGAGATAAATTTGTATGTGTATAATTTTGCTTGCATTATAATGGTGCCAGCACTGTGGTGTATGTTGGTGGCACCTCCCTGGAATATGTGTATACTTAGAGAAATGCTTTCTCTAAGGATCTGAGATATAGTCTCACCTGACGCTCCATGCGTCGAGCTAGCCTCACATTAGGCATTATAATTTTTTTTTTGATACGTTTTGTCCGCGCATCATTCGTGCGTTAGAAGCCTGTTGGATCTTGCTCTTGGATTTTTTAAAAAAAAATGTTTCATTTTTTTCCCGGGGGGTGCGGTAAACTGTTACGCACAGATTTTTGCTGAGTCAATATATATTTACCTGTCTTGTTTGTACACTTTAATTTGTGTAATCAAAGGTACATAACTCTTGGTTATCTGAGGTTACATTTTTACAATGGTTGTTACCCGCTCTTGTGTCTTAACCTGGCGATCTATTATTAGATCTATGTCTGGTTGTTATCCTTATATGGCTCGTATAGGTCAGCTTTTCTTGGAATGTTTGTAACCAGAGTTGATGTTTATTCCCTGACCATATAAGGCTCGATTTGGTCAGTATCTTTGCTTGGTATGTGTCCAACATCGTCCCGTTTGAGTTTAACTCAGGGGTCAAGCGCTACTGCGCATGTGTCGAGTTTAAAGTTGTTTGAGAAAGACTTCCGTTCCAGGAGTTTAGCAGTGGTTTTGATCAGAGTGAGATGCGTTTCAGCGTCCGTGATCATTTTTGACGGGGGAAATGGAAGTCCTCTTGTGTTGTTAGTTTATCTACAGATGATGTCTCCCATGTGATTCTAAACGCCTGGAGGCGTGTGAGTTGTGGTGTTTATTTCTGGAGAAAGGTAATTGCTCTTCATATGATTATTATTTGTCGCCAGCTTTTATGATTGACATTTTGTAGTCTGCTTGCTAACTTTCCCACTGGGCGGGAAAGAGTCTACTGTCATGAGAAGTTTCAGCTCACGAATCACCAAGGGCTATCTGTTTGTTGAACTCTGTTGCTCCGGTGGTATCACGTCGGTCAATATTTGACACCTTTGCTACTAAAGGAACTTAGAGAACATTGCCTGATGTACTCCAGAAGATATGTCTGTCTTGCTGAGGGTCAGAAAGGGAGAGTTGATTTAATCTCCTACATCTAGATATCTTGGCTGTAGCTAGAAAAGGATGATGGTTTCAGCACCTGAATATATCTACAGTCGTCTATGATGCATTGATGCCAATTATATTATTCGCCATTGCTATGCTGTATGTCGTCAAGTATTGTACTGACTATGTATATGATGATGAACGTCCATTGTCTAGTATCGTCAATAAATTCATGAAACGTCAGCTATTGTCTACAATTACTGACTTCTACATGTAGTTGTGTGGATGGACTGTGACCTGTCAGAACCTATACACGCATTCGCATCCATCCATTGATGATTAATTATCTACATATTACACCAACCACCCCCTCTTGAAGCAATCTATAGATATCAAGCGTATACACACTTGAGAGTGCGTTTGTGTGACACCCCTGTCAGCGCCTCTATGCCTGGTGACCTATATCCAGTCAAAACATTGTCTCCAGGTCAACTTGACACTCACTCACCTACGCAGCACTTACACCTTCGATACCTGAGCAAGACCTGCGTTATTTAGGGTGGCCTATATTGATACGACGCAACATCTAGTGTGAGTCTACACATCTACGATGGCTCAGACAAGAACCCCCGTCCTAACATTATATGACGGCTATTAGGGTTTCTTCAGCACCACCCCCAAAACAGCATTTAACATTTACCCTTTAACATTTATGATTTCCAGTATGGCTGTAACATTTATAATGGCCAGTATGGTTTTAACACACCTCTCTTAAGAATTTTGTCTCCTGATGTAGTCATCAAGCGACCTCAGCTTTCCTCCACCATTTCATTTTCATCTGAATGTTCCTGATGACCATAAGCATGAAATCTCAAACCCTCAATGCAGATGAAAGTGTATTAGAAGACCCAAAAGTGCTTCGGAATCATATGTATATATATATATATATATATATATATATATATATATATATATATATATATATATATATATATATATATATATATATATATATAAACCAATCTGAAATAGAGTGTTGACATCTGAGATATTCATTAAGATATCATCATCATCCTCTTTCTTCTCCCTATGGAGCATTGGGCGACCTCTGCTATTGGTAAATTGCAGTCACCAGCTCTTGTAGTGGTGATTTATGTGGCAAATCTTTGTCCACAATGAGATTGCCAGCCACACACAACACATTACATAAATAAGATTTTCTGTACATGTGACTACTCATATACGAATAAGAAAATATACATTTAAATAAATGCCCCTTTGATATGAATAGATAATTATCCAGCCGCTTTTGCACCGGATGGATGATAGTAAGTAATGCAGCTGTAATTCCTAGCTTTTAAAACAAGGAGCAAATTTAAAGGGGTCGGGATTATAAAACTTTTTATCAAATTGTGGTACTTTAAATTTCACAAAAGGAAAATCTAGCTTCAATCACTCCCTAGCAAATACTCTATCTCTTAACTATTATTATTATTAATATTATCCTGGAGCCTTCCTCTGGTGAAATTTGGAATTAAAAGTCTTATAGTAACAATTCCGCCCACCCGAAATTTTGTTTCGTTTGTTTATTTTTGCTGAGACAAATCACTAGGTAAGCCGTCTTATTTTAGTATATTTTCACTAACGCATTGTTATACATATTGACATCGCCATATCTGGGTAGTGTAACTAATTCTTAACCTCACCGCAAACAATTATTTTATATGGCCTGAGCTAATTCTTCAATGTTGTCTAGATCAGTACAGACTTAATGACTAGCGATTTGTGCAAATCAATCCTGCACATTTAGACACAAGTTATCTTTAAGCAACCATTCATCTCTAATCTGACAACATTTGTTTGTCAACAACCAGACTTTCTGGAAGCAATCAACTCGCTTATCTATCAATAGTCCGTCTCGAGTAAACGAAAGGCCCGGTGAACACAAAATCTCCCAATATTGATTTAATCGTCATGATCTCACGCTGCGCTAACCGTTGATTGTCCACGATATACAGGATAAACATGCTAAGAGTGGCGTTAGCCTTGAAGCGTGTGTTATCTCAGAGTGGTACACCTAAATTAAGAGATAATTTTCGACAAAAAACTGCTATAAAGAAATAAAGCATAGGATGGGCAGAAAATGGACGAATGATTGGGACGTTCTGTCACAACACAAAAAAACCCGGTAGATAGCATTATAAGGCAGTTCTAGTTCTGGAATACCCAGGGTAAGAGAGGTAGAGAACAGGAAACACACGGAGAGGACAACGTAAGACAGACACGAAGGAGATGAAGAAGACATGGAAAGACCTTGAGCTGATGGCACGGGACAGGAAGGCATGGCATACGTTTGTTGAAGGCCTATGTTCCTCGGGGAGCTGAAGGGTGATGAAAGAAACAGAAGTGTTGACGATCATGAAACTCCAGGCTTGTCAGCTGTAGGAGATACATCCAAATGTCTACCAATGATAGTAGACCGTACATAAAGGTGAAAAATATCAAAATAATATGGAAATAGGTAACTTGACTAGAACTCACTAAGGGGACATATGAACACATCGACAATTGTGTCTTCATCAGGGAACAAAGAAACTGGAATAAACATGTACAAAAGCATAAGACTAATCTAAAGCAAAAATTAAAAATATGTAGAGACATGAATTGTAAAAAACTTCGGGCGTAAGTAAAAATTCACAAGAGTAATAAACAACCCTAAAGAAAAAAAACACAATATGATATATTTTTGTTTTCATTTGATGAACTGACTTTAAAACAGAAACGAAGAAACAAAAATCAAACATAAACGGAAAGTCACAAGAGTACCAGACAACGTAATGGGGATGTCACGGGTTGCCTCCCCTTGCTCTGCAGTAGTGGTACAACCATGGCCAAAACCTAAAGTATCTAATGTGGGTCTTCATAGGTGTCTACTTTCGCATAAGACTACTCTTGGCAGAGTTGTAGATAGAAGGATAATGATGCTTCTACCTCGAAGGAGTTTCACAAGATGTTTCAGAAGTCAAGAATAATGCTGAATTAGTCTTCTGAGCAAGTTAACTTTTTATCTTACCCGCCGCTTTTTGTGAAGGATTATCTTATAATTAGCTCGTTCAAACCACCAGCTGATTTAAATCTGCGAAATTATATATATATATATATATATATATATATATATATATATATATATATATATATATATATATATATATATATATATATATATATATATATATATATATGGATTTATACTAGAGGTTCTGGATCACACATATGCCTTTCTCTCTGTAATGATTAATTCAACTATGAATGTGTCATAATCAACATATACAAATTTAATGCTCAATTACTTTGAAACAAATGTAAATAAATATGACTGGTGATTATGAAAAATAATTAGGTTTCTTCACCGAAAAGTTTTTAGGCTTGATGAATTTTGAAAAAATAAAGTTCGGATGTTTTGGTGGCCTGTTAAAATTGTGACTTGCCAAAATGCTTAAGTGCCGATGCTGCTTTTCCGTAGATTCGTCTCTTTGGTGAGGGGCACGCTTCCAGATCAGTTCAGGAAGTAACCTCTCCAGGTCAAGGCAAGAATCTTCAGGTGTCGATTTGAAGCTTCGAACCACAGTCAAGGAGTCCAGTAAATGGTCTCTCCAGGTTGTACCACAATTAGTCGGGTCGCCTCGTACTGGTACCACGAACTCAATATTTGAGAAATCTTAGACTTCTTGCTCAATAGAATAGTCCTGGCCACTTAACACCGATGCCTCGAACACACATCTGGGGTATTATTTCTATTTCAGAATTCCTCTGTGACTTGTGAGTGATCCTTTAGAATTCCGGGTTCCGTATTAATATTGGCGAGTTTGCTACTGATGTACAGAGATGCTTTTTATACTTTTTGTCAAGCCCTATAAATTCAGACTCCAACACTATTCTTTTTCTGTGGCAAGGTCCGAGCTGTTTACGTTGACGTTGTCAGAAATGCAGCGCCGTACATCAAACTTTGTCTACGTTATATCGTAAGTTCTCGGCCCACGCTTGCATTTGGCGTTTTCTGACAAACTTCCAATCAGCGCGGTTGTTTACTGGCCCCTCAAATGCCAATCAGTACATTCAAAGTTCATATTATGAGAACTTTTCCTCATGTAGTATTCTGTATGACTCATGCGTTTGAAAATTTCAAACAGTCATCCTCCGTATTTGAAGTTGCTACATCCGATAAATGTTGTCAAAGTCTACTCATATCACACTTCCTGCTCACCCTTCCAAGTGTCTTCCAAGATTGCGTTTATCTATAATCACCTAACCCTGCTGTCGAGTCGGAAATAACTATGCAATCTTAAGCAAACACTTCATGTTCGCATTTACCTGGAATCATTGTGATATTATCGCGTTTTAGGGACTCAATTAATCTCTCAGGGTTGGGCGATACGCTTGTCAAACCCAATCATGCATCGAAGCGTGAAACGTGAACAATAACAGTACGGAAAAAGAGTGTGCTAACATTAGAATAATGCACCGAATTCAGTAAGCACAACAAATGTAATTGAATACTACCGGAGAGGAGAAGAGAGGGCACAAATAATGCCACATGGGGAAAAAAGACTGTTTAAAATAATTTTGTTGCTGTTGTTATTGTAAATATGATATACTGTGAACAGGAAAGTGATAAAGGTCGCTGTTATAATGTAAGCTGGGACGAAATTATTGCTGGAAAATTAGCGTAAAATCAGTTGTCTGAGAAGGAGTCTTAATACTGTATGCCGGCATAAGGCAGCAAAATATCTGAATAAAAACTAGTAGAAATCCAAAGAGATACAAATGAAATAATATGAGGGGGCACCACATATACTCTGAATAAACAGGACAATATAACTATAGACTAGAGAATAACGATTGACTTGACATTAGAGAGCAGGTACAAGAGGATGGATGACTGAGTATGTGGAGGAGATAGAAAGATCTGGCAAGTGGGAATCCTATAACGATTGGTACCAGGTGCAATAACTGAATGACGGAGATAGATAGATAGATAGATAGATAGATAGATAGATAGATAGATAGATAGATAGATAGATAGCTAGATAGATAGATAGATAGATAGATAGATAGATAGATAGATAGATAGATAGATAGATAGATAGATAGATAGATAGATAGATAGATAGATAGATAGATAGTGAAACAGAATGATGAAGGAAGAAGAAAAGGTATGATAGATGGCAGGACGGAATTCAAGTTATGTAGGCTGAATGAGATACAGAGAAGCGAAACGCCACGACCAAATATGCTGAAATCGACTTAGCCAGGTGAGACTCAAAACGTGAGTCAAACCCCTCAGGTAATGACTTCGCGTGCTCAGTGTGGGCAAATCAACAACTGTAATGAAGATGAAAAAAGGTAAACACATTTCTAGAACGTGCACCTGTAAAATAGCAGGTTGCCTTGTGTGTGTGTGTGGTGTTTTGTTTTTGTTGATGTTTTTTCTTCACATCAGATGCTTGAAATATTCCAACATATTACCTGGAATAGCTCGCATCATTTTGTTAAAAGACATAATGTTTGTACCAGTTCCTCTCGCTATTTATTTGCTTCGTGTATAATTTTGTAGCTTACGCTAAGGAACACTCGTCGTATGGAAACGATATTTGTATTACGTTTTTGTGCATTAAACTTTGGCATCGTATAATTTTTGTGTTTTAATTTTCAGATGATCTTTCTATAACAGTAACTGCAACATTTGTCGACTGATATAACCGTAATAGTTACTTTCCTACCAATGCACTATCCCTTCCCAGAAATTGGGGCTAAATCGTCGAGGGCTTACTCATGTGCAGCACAACATGAACAATTTATATGGGTGTAAGCGTTTGATATGTAGATAGGTAGATTCCATAGTTTCCATACTTTCTTTTCCCCTTTGTCCCATATAATCACCTTAGTATATATATATTTTTTTTTTTCCTTAACCAGCGGCACTTGGGCTTTCAGCCCTTCGGCCCAATGACATGTCATTGCGAGGCTGGGGAACCTGAGGACTTTCCTTCCAACCCGGTCAGGAGCTTCGCTCCTTCCCATCCACACGGGTTTATCACAGGAGCCGTTCAGGTTATTCAGTCAAATTTCCGGCCGTAAACATTTCTTCAAACGCTGACGCCCGGGTTTGAACCATGAACACCTGGTCGCCAGTACAACGCCGAAGCCATTACACCAGCGCGGCTCCCACCTTAGTATATAGTTTTCTTGACATAGCCATAGCGGCTTGCAGAGAAACGCACACAAGGATGCCAACGCACGTTTGATGCCAACCTCCAACAGCTTCAACTTGTTTTTAATTCATCCATAACAGTGTCTTTATCCAGCAGGCGATCATTAATAGCCATTACTGTCTCTCCCTTATCCATGTCCAGTGTCCCCACAATAGGTACTCTCACCAGTACCACACCAGTTCTTCAAGACTTAAAGATTCTTTTGATGTATTCCATTCCTGCAGCCGCCATCCGTTCTGAACTTTCCGAAGCATGGCTTGAGAGTCTGACAATATAACTGCCTTTTATTCTTGCATAGAAGCCACACCCTGATCTCTCACCCCGCACTATAGACCCATCAGTGTACACAATGGCGTCATCATCCCCAGCATGATCATTTATCAGCTGATTAATCTCCAGCTCTGCTTTTCCATTGCCCAAAGCTCTGTACTCTGAAAAGGTTAATGATGACCAGCTTGTAGTTTATCCAGTTCTTCCCTGACTTACTCCACTCTTCCCCTTTGGATACATTTTCAACACTGGTCACCTGACCAATCGCAGCATCTGCCTGTGCCATCCATGACACCCCCCTCTTGATTCTTGCTCCTTTGATGTCAGCTCTTTTGTCGGTGGTTATTGCTTATATGCTTTTGCCTGGGCCATCGCATATCTGGATCTAAACGACAGCAATCCGAGCATGTATCTCATTGTCATAATGGAGGTATCACGCATTCAGCCCAAAACTAGTCGCATCCCTTCATTCTGAATCCGTTCCAGTCGTTCACATTGTGACACTGACAGCGTGAAGCAATTGGGTAACTTGACAACAGAAATTCCGTTTAAATATTCTCCTTTAGACAACTAGCACAGACGTAAAGTTATGTTTGATTCAAAGAAGCCGGGTGAGCCGATGGATACACTGAATGCGCTTTGATATATTTTTAAAACAAATATTTCAATTACCACTATCTTATTGTGACGTAGAGTATGAAAATTGAAGTCCCTGAATTGATGGATGATAAAGGATAGTAGCCTTGAATAGCATCGCAGCCCCTGGATTTGTGTGAAACACAACAGTCAACGTGGATTCCACACGGGCTCATTAGTATGCGACATTTCCACGTGGATTTTTACCAACGTTGGATAATTAATATGATAAACAGTTATCAGGCGAGGATCCAGGAGGTTCGGTTGGACTTAGGGGAGGTTAAACCACGCCTATTGCCTATCTCTAGAGCGATTATAATCAAGCATTTCTCTACACCTTTCTGGCACCCCGCCTAGTAGGAGTTGCCAAAGCTTATCGGGAGAGCGGTATCCTCAAAGGCAGTGGTGGTCCCCAGAACGGACGAAGCAGTTTCATACCTTCGTTTAACACCTCAGTGCGAACCAGAGAAGAGCGCTGAAATCGCTCGCAGACCGAAACGAACGGGGAAAGTCTTGCGGTAGATAGTTGGGTAATGGTGCTGGGATGGCGGCGCAGAAACGCAGAATTCCCCTGATATAAAAAAAGTTGTGAAAGTTTGCGTGTCCCCCTGATCCTTCAATTCTTTAATTATATATTGAGACCACTGAAGAATGCGTTTATCATTTGCGCCAGAGAGTCTGAATAAAAGTACTAGCTTATAGAACAAGATTTCTCGCGGATATCTTCTATATTGGAGACTTAAATTCATTCTGATTGTGCAAGGGTTATATATTAATTTCAAGGGATCAGTGATCTAGTTCTTTCATTTTTTTTCACTGGATTTTGTGTTAATTTAAACCTATTAAATAAACCCATCTAAAAAGTTTCCAGTTGTAAATTAAATGATATATCTATACGTTATTTCCCAATATAATAGATGCTTAAATTTATTTAGAAGCCTCTAAGGGATTTATAACCAATCAATACAGTTTAGTTTTGTATATATATGTGTGTTTGTTAACCATTAGACTCGTGGAGAGTTTTTTAAAAATATATATAACTGAATACGCTAGTGTTTAAAATAGTCTTAACTGTAAACTTAGCGTGCGTCAGAATATGATTCGTATTGGGTATGATTTCATGTTTTCTATTTTTTCACATAGGATGATCATATACCTTTGCGTCCCAGCAATTATAGAGCCCTCCAGACTCGGTTCTTCTACCATCCAGGATTTTATGAACCGTTAAATATAATCTTCTCGTTGCGGCCATGTGCGGTCTCGCTCTCTAAATTTACATGAGATAAAGCAACCCAAGAACATTTAAAACTCATAAAGCAATAAATTATGTAAAATAACTGGAGAAGAACAATTGCCAGAAGCGATATATAGTTTTACTGCTCTACTGTGGAAAAGAATATATTCTTCATGTACACTGACAGTCCTGTTATTTTCCACTGGATTTAAACCACGAAGAAAACATAATTCACTGATCAGTCTTTGCCATCACGCTATAGAAGTTTCCCACCACCAGCGGTGAAATCCAGGAGACCACTACATTCTCATAACTATACCTGTGACAGTGCCATCCCATAGAAACTTTAGATAAAAATCAAAACAAGAACACTAATGCTTCACCTTCCAGCGATTACGGGAAAATTTGCTGAACGCCAAACCCGATAGTCTGGGGCTGGAAAACGAAGGAAAAGACTCATAAATTTGTTGAGTATTTAATAGCTGTTTGTGTGATTCTAGGGATTGCCAGATTCAACGATCGGTAAGTGTGAATGGGTGTGATGGCCATCGCTAGCGTGCATGAATGAATGAGATTTATTAGCTAAACATATAATTTTCTTTAATTGGTAAATATCCTTACACTTCAGTCATTGCATTTTTTTCCTCTGTAAGGGGGGACTGTTTACATTTTCTTATCTCCCCTCCCTAAATCTGCTTAGTCAAGGGATAAATTGGAGAATACTAGGACTCTGTTCCTACACCCCATACTAAATAGTGTAATAACCCCTATCAGAATAAATTAATCTATCTTTTGGTTAAACTGTCTCTTTCTGATAACCACTTGTCTTTGGACTGGGTTTTTTTTAATCTATCCTAGCGGGAAGGGCATATTAGGATACTACTATTCAAACAACCCCCCCCCCTCCCATCCCGGTTATTTGTATTTTTCTGTAATTATGATCTTTTGACTGTACCATGCTAAATGTTGTGATTTTGGTTTACATGATATTAAACGCCATAAACCTTATATTACTGTGTTGGCCGACCCATTACCCCATATCTGTTATATGTAGTTTGTATTCACGTCCGTGTGTTTGTAGCACCAAATTGGTGTGTGTACATGAGTGTTGAGTAACTGGCAAAATTGTTTAGCCAGGAGAGATTTAGGAGTCTACAGATAAATAAGATTGTCGTAAGATAGGCAAATCGGAGAAGATTGCCAGATTTCAGAGACTGTCTTTACTCTTTTCAGCACCCTTTTGAATCAACTATCTATTTCTTAACCCTTACTATCACAGAGCCTTCACTATCATTCTCCACTCGGACGGGACCACTATTTCTAAGACCTATCTCAAATAAAATTACGACACTTATGACTGCAAAAATACATTCATCTTGCTCACTTCTATTAGGCATCGTGTAAAAAAAAACATGTATTAATATAGTTAAGATTAAGACGGTGGTTTAGATATTAGAATGTTTGCCTTCCAAGAAAATGTTCTGCATTCGATACCCGGTAGAAGTATAATTTTTAAATTGTTTTAATTAGCATTCGTTTTTAGATTTTATAGGTGTATTTTTGTAACTTTTAATTACCAAGTGTCTGTCTATGTTGACGGACTCACTTTTTTGGTGGAAGGCGAAAGATGGAAGGTAATGGTATTGAAAAACATGAATACATGAGAAATTGTGCCATCCTCCGGACATGAGACAGAAATTGCACACCATCATTCAATACCGTCATTTCTTCACGTGTCAGTTACTAGTTTAGAAACACATTTAAAAAAAATTACGACTAGGAGAATATGTTGAAACGAAGTCACGTATACAATAAGCTGAACAAAATTGAGTCTTATTGTTTGTACATTTCCGCAATGCGTAATAATCGTGATTAAAATGATGATGATTTTCTTCTTCATTACCTTTCAGCGCCCTGGGGAGCACAGACCGTTAACAAATACATGCCATGCCCTCCTGTCATGGTGCTAACCTGTCAAGGTATTTTATTGTCTCCTTTTATCTCGTCATATGTATGCCTTATTTCCTTCTCCAAATGTTTTGTTGGTCTTCCTCTGTGCAGTTTTCCCCCTTTGTTTCTTTAGTGCTCGAACATTCCCGATGCCCAATTTTGTTGATTTTCATATAATAATCATCATCATTAGTTGCCATTTTCACATCGAAGGTCGGCTGCAATGGACCTCCTACGTCTTCCGTCTCTTGTCTTGATGGTACAGTCTGACAGACTCTTTCCTGTTCATCTCTTGATGTTATCTCCCCACTTATAGCGCTGTCTTCTCCTTCCATGTTTGACTTCAACTGTGTCTTCTATTATGGTTTTCAGTACGATGTTATGTCTTTTTACATGGTCAAAATATTTTTGCTGTCTAATTTTGATCGCCTTCATTAATTTTATTTTCTTTCCTAAGTTTGCTATGACCTCTTTAGTTGTTTTCTTCTCTATCCATGATACGTGCCCCATTTATATCCACATCTCAAAGAAAGAATAAATAATTTTTGAAACACGTTTTATGCAACATATTGTTTTTTGGTTGTCTGTACGTCACAAGGCCAATGGACCACATGTGAAGGAGCCCTGCAAAGGTCCTTGACATGGAATGATATTTGGCATATGGCACCTCTTAGGCTCAGCTTCATTATTAGATCAATGTATGACCTCCTGCCATCGGCCACAAACCTTGTGAGATGAGGAAAGTCGGATGATGAGTGTCGTAAATTTATTTTGAGAGAAAGAGTCTTAGAAATAGTAGTCCGGTTTAGAGTGTAGAATGATGGTGAAAAAAAGCTCAGTGATAGAAATGTAGAGATTAAATATGATGCTCCACAGAGTGCTGGAGGAGAGTAAAGACAGACTTATTTACGACAAATCGTTTCTCTCAAACTTCTCTTCCACTCTCCTGGTCAAACAATTATTTGCCAGTTTTCCAGAAACACATCTGCACTCACACCGATTTGCTTCAAACACACAGACGACGTGGATACAACTATCTTAAACAAATAGGGGAAATTTTATGGGCTTTGGGTAGTCCAACACCGTAACGATTTAGTTTATGTTGTTTATTAAAGTTAAAAAAGACAATCACTAAAATAATCAATTGTTTATAACAAGAATTATCAAAATTTACAGAAAAATGCAAATAACAAGGTAGGGAGGGGGGTGAAGAAGATTTGTATCGACTAAGCCCGTCCCGCTTATTAGACAAAGATAAACCCAGTCCAAAGATAGATAGTTATCAGGAACGTAGGTAAGTTAACCTAACAGTTAAGTTAATTACTCTGAAAAAGAGGTGTTACAAAATTAGGTATAGGTGGTAGAAAGAAATAGTGTTCTTCCCAATTGTTCTTCCCTTTACTAAGCAAATGAAAAGGAGGGGGTTTTAAACAGAGTTAACAAATTATCAACTATCCCACTTAAAGGAACAATGTAGGGTATACAGAAAAGATATATATTACCAGGTAAGCAAGTTAACAAAATGGTTACACAAAAGGATTAATTTCCTGTCATTCATACACGCGCTAGTAAAGGCCTTCACTCATCTTGCTCTCACTTACCGATTGTGAAAAAATCTTGCACTCCATAGAATAACACAACAGCGGTTACACCTCAAACTAAATGTATGAGTGTTTGTTCAAGTTCTAGCCCCAGATTAGCGGGTAGGCGGTCAGCACATAAAAGGATCCCGTAATCGCTGGAAAATGAATCTGTAGTTGTGTCTCTTTTCTTAATAACAGTTTCTATGGGAGGGTACGGTCTCTGATACCGGGGTGAGGATGGTGTGGTCTATTTGACTATGCCGCTGATAATAAAATTCTTACGCGTGCTGGTACACTTTATCCGTGAGGTATGGCTTAAGTCCAGTGAGAAAACTAGTCACATCACTGTTCAGGAAAATATGAATTCTCTCTCTGTGTCAGTAAACTAACAAAAGCTCGGGCCAGTGTTCTTCTTCCCGTTACGACTTAATTTGCTTGATGGTGCGTTAAATTTGTCTTTGGGTGTGCTTTCTTTGCTATAAGTTAGATAGCGGAATTCCAAACATAGAATCGCCTCAAAGATTAAAAATTTACACAGTCTCAACAAGTTCTGCGTCAGGGGAACTCTACACACTGTTTATGCTTTGCTTTGCTTAGATTGATTTCTTTATTGCTTTCTTAATGCTGGGATCGCACAGGTTACGATCACTCTGTATGAAAGAAAAAAAGACATGTAATATACCGAAAAACAAATCACCTTCCAAAGCGCGATGAATTTCCAGTTAAGACTATTTTATATACGCTCGTGTATTTAATTATGTATTTAATAAACACTGCGCGAGTTTTAGTGGTTAAAACACACTCTTATAAATATATGACTTAACTAAATTTATTAATTATAAATTCCTTCGCGACTTTAAAAGTTAATTTAAGCATTTAACGTCTATTATCTTTTGGAAATAATATAGCAGGTATATCATTTCATTTACAACTGGAACTATTGAGACGGTTTAATTTAATAGATTCAGTGAAATAGAATGACTGAACTAGACCACTGATCACTTTACACAATATATATTACCGCTTTGCACAGAATAGAATTCACTGCAACTATGTATCAAATCCATGGGATAATCTAGCAGGATTTCAAATATAGCTAGTGCTTCTGTTAAGTTCTGGCCAGCGAGTGATAAAGTGTATTTCTACGAGGTCTGTATATATCTAGAATGAAATGAAAGATGAGTGGGACATGAGAAACTTGACAGCTTTTTTGATCTCAGAAGACTTTTGGGGATCTGACCGCCAGATAAAAGAGAGAAGCCGCCCCTGGCCTCTCGTATCTTCGCTCGCTGCTTGCGTCGGCTTTCCCCGTTCGCTCCCACTGCGATCGGTTCCGTGTTTAACACCGAGATGCGAAATCGTTTCAGGGACCACTACTGTCTTTGATAGCATGCCGCCCGTCCTTCCTGAGATCCCCCCCCACTTTCTTTCTTCTGACCGCTCTGGTCCATCTTGCGAGCGGTTTAGTGTTCGCGCGGAGATGATAAATACCTGCGAGAAACTAGCTTCTCTGCTCGGGGATCGTCTCAGTGTCTTTAGATCTCATGCCGCCTACTAAATGAGTCCCGGTGGAATCGGTTCGCTCTGGCGAAACCAAAAAGTTACAACAAATGTTCAGGGGTTCTAATGTTATGAAAAGCTGAAAGTCTTTTTAATCATCCATCAAATCAGGGAAAATTCACTTGTCGAACTAGACGTACGTCACAATGAGCAGTGTCCTCTGTGCCATGAGAATCAGACACTTGATCACGTACTCTCAGCGTGCAAGGTGTCATTAGGGCAAGGGCTATACACATGGCGCCACAACAAAGTGCTAAATGAGCTGACTGCGACAATAGATCTGGCAAGGATGAAGGCGAATAGCAAAGTCAGGCCGAGCACCGCAAAACACATTTTCTGAGAGCAGGAAAGTCAGCACACGCCAAACCGAGGAAATCAGGTAGCGGTTTATCATCTCTTCTTGACTGAAAATGACTGGGAGATGGCGGTAGACCTACCTGGACGAGGGGCATATCCAGAGAGTATCAGAAAATTTCGAAGACGGCCGGATATAGTGCTGATTGCCTCTTGTTTTATCGCTGTTTATGGAGTTTCCTATCCACAGCTGTTTGTGCCCTATACCAGAGCGCTCTTTTAGTTTCGGTGACAGGAATTCTGACACCGGGTATAAAATTTTGTGTGCACCGTAAAAGACTATTTTAGTTTTTGGCGGGGAAAATCAGCTGATGTGTGAGTAAAATCAGTAAAATATAAATCATTACACACTCGTTCTGGATAAACACAGCGCTAAAATTCTTTTGTGTTCTATAACTTTGTTCTGTGTTTTATTTTTGATTGCATTTTTATTTGTTTGAAATTAGTTTTGACGGAGTTAGACTTTTGAAAACAGCGTCATCATTTAAGGAAATTCATAAAATAAGTAATCTTTTTATTAATTTAATATCTAAAAATCGGCCCATTCGTTTGAGTTTATAATTATAAAGACTTCTCTAAGGGAAGCTAAAGATTATTTCCACATACTTTTTTTTTGGTTTCTTATCTTGAGAATGTGTGGTAGTCAGTTTTGTGAGTGTGGCATTACAAGAACAAGCATATTGTCACCAGATTTTATAGCATTTAAATCCCTTTAAACGCATTCCTGATACCCACAAATCTTAAATAAGGTAGTAAAAAAATAACTTTTTGTAAAGCACCATCTGTTTTTGCATTTTCATTCATTTATAATGATATTTAGCTACGTATATAAGCGTCAGAAAACATGTAAAGCTATAGATAGATTACTTCCACATAATTTGATCTATCTTTCAAGTCTTGTTAATCTTCTATTTATAATATGAATTTTTTTTTTTATTGTGTGTGAGATAAGGACTGTTCCATTGGTGTTCTTTCTTTAGACAATCCTGTGCACACGACGGCTGCCAGCGAATTCTAAGTAACTGTTTGTATATCTTCTTTCATTCAAAGTTACAATGCAGGTAGTAAATTTAGAGAAACCAAATTCTAAATCTAATACCATCCTTTTATCAATGGCTAGAGTCAGAGATACATATGATAATTTAGAAATATTTATGAATGGCATGAAAGCTCAGATAGAGTCACTAAAATATTTAGAGTGGGATGGTAAACAAGTTGTTGTTTTCTTATTCTGGGATTATTTCCTTGTTTTGCTGGAGACACCACAGACATGGGTATATTCCTTGAGCTCCAGACAAACCAAACATTTTCATCAAAGACATCCAGAGAGCATACAACTTGCAAACCAAGAAGTTTGGCCATGTTGATAAGAGATTACAATAGATATATGAAATATGGGAAAGGGAATAAAAGGCAAGTGGCACATTACCATAATTGTTTACACAAACCAATGTTAGAGATTGAAATTGAAAATGTAGCTCCTCCTTACCTTCATATTTTATTAGGCATTGTTTTGAAACACCACAGACTTCTAGAACAGGTAGCTGATACAATAGACGCAAAGATATTTGAGAATTCGCAAGAGATACATGCAAACATTAGTACTTTTAAGAACTTGAAGAGATTTAGTAAGAACTGGAAATAGGCAGAAGAATTAGGAGCTAAAATTGAATTTTTCAGGTAGGTATTGAACTTTGTGAGGATAAGGAGGAGACAGATAATTTTAAAGTTAGACTTGAAAATGCACAAGATGCGCTGGCCAAACTTCAGTTTTAAGATCTGTGTACTAGGTCTGGTCCAGTTTGCTCACACATGGACAAGGTACTAGCCAAACACAAAATCATACAACAGGCTTATAATAGCAGAGCATTTATAGGGAATCACTGCCACAGATATCTCACACAAAAAGTTTATAAAGATCTTACAAGAGCAATCATTACACAAACACTGAAAATTACAGACAAACAAGATATAACTAACATAGCTTTTATTGCCCAAGAACAATTCAACTCACTGAAAAAAGCATTTGAGAAAGTACACAACAAAATATCACACAGTAAACCAATTAGTAAAGAATCAATAACAGCATCGATAGAGACTTATATGTCTTTGTTCAGAAAGCTATTCCCTAGTAAGACAATTCATAAACAGCACATATTAGAAAAACATTGCGCAGACTGGATCAGAACTCATGATGTATGATTGAGATAATTGTTAGCTCTCGTGTTCTGGGGACAATTGGGTGTGTTATTTTAAGGTAATAAATGTGGACTTGCAATTTAAACTTTCAATAATTAATGTTTGACGCATGAAACCAAAACAAAACTTTGATATCAATTTTCTGCAGGTTTTCTACTTTTGATTTCTGTAATTTGTTTATTGTGCATGTTTGTTGATTGTGACGCCGTTTTAAGGTAATAAATGTGTAAATTGAATTACGCGTGAAACCAAAACAAATCTTTGATATCCATTTTCTGCAGGTTTTCTACTTTTGATTTCTGTAATTCGTTATGCATGTTGATTGTGACCGATTTAGTGAAAATTGCATTATAAACAAACCATAACAAAATATAAAAAAAAAACGTAAATTTTACACTATTTCAGACTATTATATCTTCTGTTCTAATTGTGATAAAATGTTTGTTCTTGTTCTAAAATTTACTCTAACATTTCTAGTCTAGCTTTACGCAAAATTAAAGCCGGTATTTATAATAAAAAAGTAGCCTAAAAGCATTAATTAAGCCCTATCAAAAGTAAACATCGCCACATGTTTTTCCCATTAGGAAGCTGACCACGTGACCTATGTCAAGTGGGCTATAAATAGCGCGGTCGGGGGAAAAAGGGGAAATAACTAAAAGATCGCTCGCAAACAGCCGTGTATCATCATCTCATCTGTTCACAACTATGTGTACAACGTCACCAGATTCTCTTCTTCTTCTTCGTCGTTCGCTCTAAAATAACCACATATGTCTCTTTTATATGCACGAAGGCATATCTGGAGTCATCCCTTTATGATCACCAGCTTAGAACAATGCTATAGTATGCAGATGTGAAAGTGAACCTCAATCTGTGAGACTACTGAAATTATCCACACACTTCCAGGGATTCTCCCTGTGGTGAAACATGTCTAGAACCCAGCAAAGCAGACCAAGCTTGAAGGAGTCACTTGAGCCCCAGGTGTAACTCAGGCTTTTACTTGATTGGCTGCATGCAATAGGATCTCACTGTGAACCCATGATAGGCAGGTGGAGCTGACAAGTGGCTCTGTGTAGGACGTGACAATTCTTTGGGAGAGCCCAGAACCAGAGCACAATATTTTAGCTGTACATTTTTGGACAGCACCATTGGATGACGGGTAATGCACAGTATGCCACACCCTTCTTCCTCCAAGCTTGGGTCCAGATGTGATGATGATCCTTTAAATGCAAGTCAAGCTGAAGAAAGTTGAGCTCATGACTTTGACTCAACACGTTTCGGAATGACAGAAAAGCCACAGGAAAAGCCTAGATTCACAGTGAAGATAGTACATAGGAGTCTTCAATTTGGTATTGGCTGCAAAGGAGCGTAATGCTCAGCAGCTCTAGCTAAACAACAACAACAATCCCTCTTATAAAGGTGGCAGTCCGTCTCAGGCTTCTCTCGTCACCATACAGCTTCTCCTTCAACTGCCACCCTGCTCCTCTCGTGGAGCCGACAGTTTTGGAGTATGTGTTTACTGTTTGATTGTCCTCCGCAGATGAGCACATACATGTCTGTCCAATTTTAAATGTGTTATATAAATGGTATTTTAGTCTGCAATGGCCGTTCTTAGTCTGAAAGTTATCACTTTATCTCTTCTTCGTAATGTATTGTATGGTTCTGCAGTATCGGAGTCTGGGTGTTCCTTATGTCATTTTTTCCCTATAGTTATTTCTGATAATTGCTTTTATCTCTTCACATGTCTTCTGTTTGGATTTTCTTTCCTCCTTCTTTCGCAATTTTATCTACCTTCTCAATTCCTAATATATTGATGTGGGCAGGGATCCACTGTACTTTTTAAAGTTCTGTGATCGGTTTCACAACTGTAACCTAATAAATATTGAAATTTAAATTTTGTAAGGGAAGCGCAGAACCTGTCACTCGAGGCGCCTTCAAATGTTGATAGTTTAAAATGTATGACGATGAGACGGTTGTGGGCAAACTTTCAGCTCTCTAGGTGAAATGAAACCTATTGAACCAAGGACTCAAAGATTTGAAACGTCCAAAACAATGCTCATATTAAATTAAATAAATATGTTTTTAAAAAGTGATTCAGCAGCCGATTCTCCTGTCTAGGGGTGATTCAGCAGCCGACACTCCTGTCTGGGATGGGGGGGGGGGGGGGGGATATTAATCATCATCATCTTTATCTTCATCATCATCATCATCTTTATTCTCCTTGGTCCCCTTGCAGGAATCTTGCGCTAAAGCATTCATGTACTCTTGTCGATGTGATTTCTGTAGCAATCATTTTGACATGATGAGATTCCCAGCCCCGTGAACAACCTCATTCTAAATCGCCTCTTACGACATACCTGAGAGGACATTAGTCCTCTTCTTTCACTGTCTCCCCAGGGGTTGTGGATTAGGCCAAAAACTGTTCTGACTCAGACTCCTGAAATTTTAGAAATTCTTCTACTGCAGTTGTTTCAGTAACTTATATGGCATAAAATTATTCCAGCAAGAGAGAGGTTGGTAAGAAAAAGAAGATGGCTGTATAACGCTCCACCTATGTCCCAGTCTTGACATATGGATGCGAGTCATGGGCATTGACTACAACCCATAAAAGCCAGATCCAAACCTCAGAAATGAGGTATCTGAGGAATGTGGTTGAAGTAACAAGAAGAGACATGGTCCGCAACCAGACGATAGATCAAGGCTAGAATCCCAACCCCTGCAGACCCAAGTAGAACAGTCCCAACTAAGATGGTTTGGCCATGTCTGCAGAATGGGAGAAAATCGGCTACCACGACAAGCAAGGGAAACAAAGAGCCAGGGATCCAGACCCCCAGGACGACCCAGAGTCCGCTGGGAGGACAACATTAGACAATCTTTGAAGGACCGAGGACTAGAATGGAACCAGGCCAGGAGGAAGACAGCCGATAGGATAGCCTGGCGCTCTCTCTCTTCCAACCTCTACACCTCACGGTAGAAGGGGAACGACTAAGTAAGTAAGTGTAAGGCATAAAATTATGAGCCGGTGTCCGGACATTCTTTACCGACTCCGATTCCACTAAAAAACGAATGACTCCACGACTCTGACTTCCTACTCTTTAGCCGTGGTCTTCACATACACCCCAGAAAAACACTCGCGGCTATATGAGTTAATAGTTATTTTAAACGTCTGTCGATATTATTTCAGCCTGAGGTTACCTGGTTAATAAAAAACCATTCGGTAATGTGAGCTGCACATTTCTGCAAATTTCGCTGGAAACTTTGGCAATAACAAGAGTATAAGTCACACCTCCAGAAGCCTCCAGGTGCTGGAAAAGACATCATGAGTCGGGCAGTGCATGCAAGACTGCTCTTCCTCGAGCTTTACTTCTATTTATTATGGTACACTTCTTCGTTGTCATTATCATCATGATTATTATTGTCAGTATGCATCATCAGTATGATCATCATCAAAATAAATTTTGTCTTATTGCATCCTCCTGCTGTTTCTTTTGTCTTTTTTTTTGGTCGTCTTAATTTTTTTTCATTGCCATCATCATTGCCGTCATCATTGCCATCATCATGCCATCATCATTGCCGTCATCATTGCCATCATCATTGCTATCATCATTGCCATCATCATTGCCATCATCATTGCTGTCATCATTGCCATCATCATTACCATCATCATTGCCATCATAATTGCCATCATCATTGCCGTCATCATTGCCATCATCATTGCCATCATCATTGCCATCATCATTGACGTCATCATTGCCATCATCATTGTCATCATCATTGCCATCATAATTTCCATCAACATTGCGATCATCATTGCCATCATCATTGCCGTCATCATTGCCATCATCATTGCCATTATCATTGCCATTATCAATGCCATCATCATTGCCATCATCATTATCATCATCATTGCCATCATCATTATCATCATCATTGCTATCATCATTATCATCATCATTGCCATCATCATTATCATCATTATTGCCATCATCATTGCCATTATCATTGCCATCATCATTGCCATCATCATTGCCATCATCATTGCCATCATCATTGCCATCATCATTGCCATCATCATTGCCGTCATCATTGCCATCATCATTGCCATCATCATTGCCATCATCATTGCCGTCATCATTGCCATCATCATTGCCATCATCATCATTGTCATCATCATTGAAGTCATCATTGCCATCATCATTGCCATCATCATTGCCATCATCATTGCCATCATCATTGCCGTCATCATTGCCATCATCATTGCCATCATCATTGCCATCATCATTGCCATCATCATTGCCATCATCATTGCCATCATCATTGCCGTCATCATTGCCATCATCATTGCCATCATCATTGCCATCATAATTGCCATCATCTTTGTCATCATCATTGAAGTCATCATTGCCATCATCATTGCCATCATCATAGCCATCATTATTGCCATCATCATTGCCATCATCATTGCCATCATCATTGCCGTCAATATTTTACGTTTATTTTTATTTTCCCGTTCCCTTTCTTCGTCTGTTTCTTTTTTTTTTCTTTTTTTTTTTTAGCTTTTTCTTCAGCTACTTTTGTCATCCCCATCATCATCACTTTTTCTTCATCAGGTTCCTCTTTAACGAGAATAGTTTTTCTCTACATCTCTCTGTGTTCAAGACAGTTTTTTTTTGTCTGAAGCGATACATATAATTTTTTCTTGGGATAATTTATTTTTCTTTTCTATTTTTTCTTTGGGGAAGGGGGGGGGGGGGGGAGGGTCTCTAAAGTGGTTAACAGATAAGGCGTCCGTCTCTAATTCTAAAGGTACCAAGTTCTCTCCCAGCACAGGGAATATAATTGAAGGAAATATTTAATATAATGATGATGATGATATTATAGTAATATGCTACTGCTGACATGTCTTATCAATAGCTAATGTTATTTATATTTCTTAGGTCAACGTCCTTGTTACGTTCACGGTGTTTCCAGGACCGATCTATTAAAACTGTTAAAACAGGCATTCCCCCATATCGATGACTATCACTACAAGACATTGAGGAAGACAGCAAACCCATGTGAGTTTCCTATTGAACTGCAATATCTGTTCAAGAAGAAGTACTTTCTTCTGATTTGTTTTTATTTTAATGGATGTCTGGTTTGTGTGGTGCAGATGGCCTGTAGTGTTTCTCACTCTTTCCTTATTGTTGATTGTCACGGCCCTTTTCTACAATCACACTCTAGAATAGGTCGTGATATTAGCTGCTTTATCTAAAGGTTTACTACCGTTATGTGTATGCTGACGTCACAGGGACAACACAGCTCACATGGGAATGAGAAAAATCCACACCAACATCAGGTTTCCAGTCTCCAAAGACAATATAATATATTCACTTTAAAAATCTACACTAGGTAGTGATATCATAAGTCTTCTTCTTCTTCCATCCTTAGCCATCAACCGGCAAAGCAGTATGTGGCCAGTACGCCTAGTGGCGTCTTAGGGCAACAACAAATTGATCAATCTATCGCTGTTTCCACCACGCCTAGTGGCGTCTTTGTGGAACAAAAACAGACCAAACAATCTATCATTGTTTCCGTAATCAGATTGGTTGGCAAGCAGGTGATCAGCCCACTGTGCGAAGTTTTTACGGGATGGGGTAAACAGCCCCATGCCCATACCCTCCTTAGTCGCCTTTTACGACATGCGTGGTAGGGTGCAGTGTTACTATTCTTTGCTCCCCTTTCAGGCCCCGGTAACACACGGGTGAATATCATAAGTAAATAGGGTAAATATAGCCCCATAGCATATACTGACGTAGGGGAGTGAAGAGTTAAAGACTTCACCATAATAGGTCCAGCATTTTTTATGAGGCGGGGATTAACAGTTCCCTTCCTCGCGGCCTTTGACTTCCTTAACTCAAGAGCAGTGTCAGACACCCATTTAGAGCTGGGTAGACTTGGCACCAGCTGGTTTCGAATTCGGTAATTGTGGCCGCGATAGAAAATCGCTCTAGCCAATCGCGGATAGTGAGATACAAGCATACATTTGCTATGGAACAAATAATCCACTACTACAGTAGTAGTACAAATATTTCCCAACAAATTACACGTATATCTGAAAAACGAGAAAACAACTTGATTATAACTACAAGGCTCAGGAGAGTGGACACTGAACAAGCTGTTGGAACTATGGTTCTTCAAATGTGGACGCTATGCAGCGTAGTATATTTTTAATTGTAAACACTTAAAGGTAGTCAGGTGGTGTGACCAGTTCCCTTCCTCGCTGCTTGTTCCTTCCTTAACTCAAAGAGCGGATTCAAGTACCCATTTACAGTTGGGTAGACTGCAGCGTGTAGGGACCATGGTTCGAACCCGGCCCTTTGCCGCCAGAGACCAGCGCTCTAACTACTCTGTCAATCGGACGCTCTCGTTTTTAATGGTAGCAGACACAAAACATGGCCTAGGAAAACAAGACATAAACATGAAGGGGATCAAAATATGACAGTCAAAGTATAATGGTATCGTTAGAGGCTACGACTCTGAAATTCATTTAAACAACAACAAAAAGAGGGGAAGTGAAGGTGAACGAATGGCACTGGTGCAGCTAGGAAGGAACAATCGATAGACAGACGTGACGTAACGTGTTCTAGAGTACCATCAAGGTATGAAACATTCAATATTGGACAATGACCACAGCCAATATTGGATGCCGATAGGACACCTGATCTGTATTAAACTCTCTCAAAAGGTGTCATCATCTGCGATCGTTTCTGTTCTCGTAGCGTGCTGGTAGTTATTCTCAGGCCTGGCCTCTTTTGTGGGCTTCATCGGGTTATCTTATATACAACTGTGGTCCTCTTTAGAGTTTGATATTTACAAATGCCGCACATGAGTTCACGTGTAGAGTTCTCTTTTTTTTTTAAACTGCCTATTATATTATTAAACTCCGCATAGGGCGGTCCCAAGCCCGGCTGAAAAAGGAGGAGGGCTGCATGCATGGAGGCCGTAAGGAGGCAGCCCCTCCATCATGCAAAGACACAACAGGCCACTATATGTTTGCCATAAAATATGATTACAAGAAATGCAAGAGCGAAAACTGGACTGATTCTGAAGGCAATGAACTGGAACGAACTACTGACTACAACTTATAGAACATGGAACACAAGGAGTATAAATGGAAAGGAAGAGGAGTAGTGGAAGAGTTGAGGAAAGCAGAACTAGAAATCTTGGCTTTAACGGAAATGAAGAAAAAGGGACAAGGAGTTAAGGATCTCGATGGCGACACGCTGCTCTACAGTGATGTCCCCACATCTGAAAGAGCTAAAGGGGGCGTGGGTTGTATTGTGGCATAAAAGCAAAAGGATAGTATCAAGAGATGGAACTTTGTCTCGGATGGCATTATGGTTCTAAAACTAAAAGAAGGAGAAACCATAGTCAACCTTGTCATTGTGTATGGGCCAAATGAAGATGAGCGAGCAGAGGTCACGGAGGAAATTATGTGAGGACGGCAAACACGCATGTTTAATACTTATTAAGTCTATCCGTTTTTTCCTGGATGTGTTGATGTGAATGTGCTAGTATTGCAATGTGATCTGCATATTCCAGATCTTTCAATGTAGAAAACGTAGTCCATCTTATTCCTCTTGGACTGTGTCGTATTTTGAATCTGTCTCACAACACGGTCATATTTACCGCGCTCACTATACGATAAATGGACCGATGGAATAACCAATCAGGACCCTCCTTTTCTAGTATGTATAAAGAAACCTTTTTATGTTTGACAGAAAAGGCCTATTCTGTGTATTTGACAGGAAGGAGTTATTTTATTTCTTAAAGAATAACGACATATACAGGGAAATACATAACTATTATAACATCTGGGATATTACTTAATAAGTAGGTACAAAGACGGCCTCATAATAGTAATTTAATTAAAGAGAAAAATTGGTTTTAATGATATTTCTACATCAGGGTAAGTCCCGATTTAGCTAATTAAAGACTGCATAGATTTAATTGCCATGTAATAACTAAACAACAAAGATATAGAAAGATAGAGATAAATTAGCAGTTCAAATATCACTTCAAATAATTAAAAACGGCCCAGTAATAAGTTAGATATAGAATATTTAAACTTAGTCACATTATACGAGCCAACTGAAAAACGCTTAGGTTTTGATTCTTAAACACACAATTGGGCCGTGCTTCCGATTGGGCGGACACGGCACTATATATAGAACTGGGACTTAGTGGAGTCCGCCACAAAATTTAAATACAGAGCTGCATGAATGGAGCGCAAATTGTGACTGCAGGGTCTTTTGCCGCTGTGATCTAGAGCAGACTTAAAATTCCCATTGAAAGCCTGTATTCAGCTTGTGTATTATTGTCTGAGGGTAAGAAAGATATATATAATTTGTATATATTGTTAATTATTTGACTGTGTATATGTTACGGTGTTTTTATTGATGTCGTCTGCTGTAGTTGGCAGTGCGCAATTTTAGGTTAATAGAATTAATATAGATTGATGTTGATAATTCACGGATTAATGAACGCAAATTACACGGTCAAATTATGACGTGTTAGCGTTGATAAGGTCACGCTTCGTGACTTAGATACCGGACCCTTTTTACGTTGTCCGTCAAGCCGTGAAGATGTGTCTTACATCATTCCAAGGTTAGGCTTTGCTAATAGCCGTATTATGTAAATTGATATAAGGACTCAGGGTCAGTCCAGATGATATTATACAGGAGGAATTTATAAGGTTAGTGATTAACCTGAGTTACGGAAGGATCGTTGATAAGTTGTTTGATTTATATTCGTCAAGACTCATGCGCTCATTTCTGGCTGTCTGGATCACAGCAGCGCACGTACACAGCCATGATGTTCTGTTGACATGAATTCGATATGAAACGGACGGATAAGAATATGTATTAATTGGAATTCAGATGTCAATTGTATGTTTTACTATGACCAATGCTCATGATGTCTTCATATGTTTTATCGTAATAAATTGTATCCTGTGGACTCGCAATACCCTTGGAGTTATCAAGTCAATATCATTAACTTGTTGATCAGTTCTACTCCAGCATTCGCGGATTATACTATTGAAGCACGATGATCAATGAATGAATGGGAAATAAACAAATTCAAGACATGGCCAGAATTGTGAACACTCTTTATTGAGACATTAATATGCAAGGACAATAACTCAACAACTTCAAATGCCTGCTTTAACAGTATACCCGCTTATGTGTTCGGTGATGTGTAGAAAGTGAAACTACAGGATTAGTGTGTTGCAGCATTGAGGGCATACCTGTGTGATTTTGAAACGAAAGCCAGCGTTAGAAAATGTGTATAATAGTTGTAAGTATGGCAAAAATTACGACTGTAAGTTTTAATAGGGTATATGAATGAGTATTTCAGCCTGGAATTATACACTGTTCACGATCATAAGATAGAAGTATAGGAATTGTTAACATGATGTAATCAATTTGTCACTTGCTATTGTGTACTTAACCACATCATTGTATGGAAGCCAATCATTGGCTAAGGAATCTATCATAGGATGTTTACAGGAAATGAATAATCACATGGAACTGGCTGTAAGAGAAATGAAGTTATATGTCCTGTGCAAACTGTTAGCACAATTTCTGAAAAATGTTTACATGTGATGTTGTGTGTGTGTGTGTGTGAAATCTGTGGGAACAAACGCTTAATTCCACAGCACGTTCAATTTGCATACCGAAGTAAGGGCCTAAACGATTTGCCGCGGTTTAACATTATACACTTTTGCTAGCGTTGGCTTTGAGATTTAAATATTTTCTCGTGCCAGAAATGCGATACCATGAATGGCGTTTGAATTTGTCTCGACCCGCGTTCTGGACATATATTCACACGCTGGTTTTAGCAGACGATATATATATACACACACACGCAATGTGACGTGGCGCCGTAAGGTTAACGTCCGATAAGGTAGTTTAAAATAAAAGGAAAAATTAAGGTTAACGTCCTATTTGTTTTGAAAATGCCGTACGAAATTAAATAGGAGAGGGGAAGGAGTCCTTAATTTGAATATTTAAGGTCAGTTTTATTTGAAAAGGAACGCTATTCACTAACCGCCTCTGGTTGGCTGTAGTGTAATAGACTAAGGGTTGTATAAAACCAATTAGTATTGGGTATAGGGGGCCACTAGATGAAAAATTTCTTACACTAAAGACGTTGTTGTTAGAGACAAGGCAAGAGTACTGTCTTGGTTGCTAATTCTGCATAGCAGCTATCTGTATCGCCCTATTCAACAACCTAGTGTATAAAGTTTCTTTGATGCGGTAAATATTGAAATCTTTATATTAACATTTATATTGTCATTTGTATCATGTATGCATTATCGACTCTGTATGAACCTAAAAGGGGAAACATTTATCTGGAGGGAAGCTAACATTAAACTCTGTGTTGTTTCACAGCGTTGTTAGGAACTGTATTAACCTGGTATAGAAAAGCCAGCCAGGCTTTCGGCCATATGGGGAGAAAAGAAAATTAAATATTTATGATGAAAAGAAAAATGTTGTGTTATGACATAAGACCAGGAAGATCACTGGCCGTCTTCTTCAGCAAGTCACCGTGATTGTACATGACTTGATAGTATTAATGTAAAATGTTTCCTTTATCAAGGAAAATGTCAAACGGTGGTTTGAAAGTTATTTATCCAGAAGGGGGTACCAACCAAATTGAGAACGTTAACTAATTGTTTAGTTACCATACTGATGTCTGATGATATTGCCATGTTAGAATAATGAAAGAGAGAGATTATTAGATGCTGAGTGGGACACATTTGTATTGTTCCAGAGTTTCATCTACGAGTGAAAGTGAGCCCAGGTGACCTAACACCTGTCCTTAAAGTATGCAGTGAGGCCTAACTACTGAGTGCCTACACAGTGATTCACCTATAGAAGCAGAAGCGTGTCTTGGCAGTGGAGGCTGGCGTTTTATACATACTTCAACCAGCCTGGTTCCAGAGACCTCAGATAAGACTTGTCTGGGAAATTGATATCACAAACACTCCACTCTCTCAGTTTTCACTAGAGTATCAGACAGTGAGGAACAAAAACGTTCAATAAACTTGTACCCTTTTCTAGGAGCAAGAGATACTTGACATTTTCCCAGTTTGAGACATATAAATAATTGTGGGCTAACACCGACTCAATGACAGTTGTAAAATAATTGGTTGTAAATAATTTCATTATCATGTTGAGTTGATTATTCCTGTGTCAGAAGCATAACTAGATACAGGAAAATAAATTATAAAAAAATAAGTTACCTTCTAAACTTTACTCAGTGACTTGTTTAATCATTGTTTATTAGTAATAGGTGTAGTTGTTGTCTTGTTCATACTTTTCATCACATTGCATATACCCTAGACACTTGCTAGACAACATACACACACCAATACACTTCAGTAGGGGAAGATATAATCGGGTGAGGTCGTGGTGGAAGCAGACAAGTACCCTGTAAACTTATTTATATTTAATAAACCTCAGGGACTTGCATAGCTGACCTCACACCAGATACCATTAATATAATATTGAAACCAATAAGAACAGACAATACACCACATTAATTGGGACGCTCTTCCGGGATTTAAAGGTTCTTAGTACCCTACATTAAGTGAGTCACTAGTCCCAGTATTTGTAAAATATAATAGTAAAAATAATCTGAGAGTGGTTTGAGATATCATTGCCCTTTGTCTTGTGTTTAGAGTTGATTAATTAGTTAAGGTAGTGGATAGTATTTCATATTGTTAACTATAACATGGCGGATATGGCCAAATACAGATCTGCTGCTGTGCAGACTGCAAAGGAAATGAATTTAGATGGGCAAGCTCTAATTCAGTATGTGACATCAGAGTGCGATAAGTATATGGAAAGGGAAGATAAGAGATTAGCTGAGGAGAAGAGAATTATGTTAGAGGATGCTAGGGAGCTTAAGAAATTAGAGGCTGATAGGGAGGCTGAGATCAAGAGGCTGCAGTTGGAGGAGAAGAAGCTTGAGGCTGAGGCCAGGAAAGAAGAAAAGAGGTTGGAGGCTGCCAAAGAGGAGAAGAGATTACAGATGGAGGCTGAGAAAGAAGAGAAACGGTTACAAAGGGAACATGAGTTGCGACTAAGGGAGATGGAGTTACAAGGCCATGCTCCTGATAATGGAAGTAGCTCATCCACCTCCGACTCTGCTGCAAGCCAAGTTGCCTCAACATCAGCCATGGGGTTTCATTTGGACCCCTTTGTAGAAAAAGAGGATGATATTGAATCATTCCTCTCTAGATTTGAGGCATTAGCTACTATGTATGGGCTAGAGAAAGAGAGATGGAGTATGAAGGTATCTCAGGGGCTTAGGGGAACCTCTTATGAGGTCTTCACCAAACTGAGCAAGGATGATCAAGATGACTACGACATTCTTAAGCAAGCTCTTCTAGTTAGATATGAGAAAAATAGTGAATTTTACAGAAAGAAATTTAGGGATGCCAAACTGTTGACTGGAGAGAATTACCACCAGTTCTCTGCTCGCCTGGAGACATACCTGGAGAAATGGACTGCTCTGGGGAAAACCCAAGATTTAAAGGAAATAATTATGACTGAGCAGTTAAGAGAGTCCATGGCTCCAGACCTGAGAAAATTTCTCACGGAACAGGGTGCTGAGAGGCTGGGGGAGATCTTAAATGTGGCTGAGAGATATCAGGCAGCCCAGTCTGAGATAGCAAGTTTAAAGAAGAAGCCTATAGACCATAATAAAGCTCCACAAAACCAAAATCAACCTAACTATGAACACAGAGATAAGTTTAATAAGGGTAAAGCCTATTATGATAAGCCAAGTTTTGACCAACGAGATAGAAACTCGCATTTCAGAGAAAGGAGACCCTACAAACCAGAAGGGAAATATTGTAAAGTATGTAGGATGAATAATCATAATACTATTGACTGTGGTAGGAAAGTTCCTCCATATCACGCGGCCTGCATGATAACAGTGGACAAGGGGAAGAAGAAATTGACAGAGAATCATATTAATCTTCAACATCCCCCCATCTGTGAAGAAGTGACATGTAATGGTGCCAAGGTTAGGTGCCTTTACGATTCAGGTTTAGAATATGACTCAGTTGTGAGTGCAACCCTAGTGCACCCTGAACAGTACACCACAGAGAAAGTGGAGCTACAAGGGGCCGTAAAGGGAATAGACACCATGACACTTCCAGTAGCCAAGATCAATGTAGAGACAAGGTACGTGGAAGGAGTGATCAGAGCAGCCGTGTGTGACGACCCTAATTACCCGCTGGTGTTAGGAAGTAAATATGTTTTTCTAGGAAGCCCGGTAAAACCTGTGGTAATGGCCACGCTTCAGGTTAGGTCGACCCCTAGTAGAACGGAGGAGGAACCACCACTAGTTTATTCTCATAAGCAGATGAGAAAGGCCCAGGCAAAGGATAAAACATTAAAACCTTGCTTTGACAAATTGCCAACAAGCCATGCACACCCTAAGAAAGGACAATTTTATTTGAAGGAGGGACTGCTCTTCAGGAAGGCTAGAGCAGGATCCAAAGAACAGGGACAGTTGGTATTGCCAATTCCCTACAGGGAAAAAGTGATGGCACAAGCTCATGTTGTACCCGACGGTGGACACCAGAGGAATGGAACCACACGTCAAAGGACATCGGAACAATATTACTGGCCCCAAGTAGCTGCTGATATTGCAAAATTTGTGGGGGCCTGTGAAAAATGTAGCAAGGTACATTCCCCAAGTTGGGAAAATCATAATCAGATGCCAGCCAAGCATTCTGAAACATATGGGCCTAAAAATAACAAGGAAAATAATAAGGTTGACATAGAGGATAGGTATCCACCTTCCCACCAACAGTTTTCACCGAAAATATTTAGATTAGCAACTCTGAGAAGGACATCCAGAGAAAATAGAAACTCAGACCAGTCAACCCAGGCTCAGTTTGAAGCCGCAGTTAGGGAACTGGCTGAAATTAATATTGAAGATAATCCGCCAGATTTGAACCCGAAACAAAATGTTAGAAGAAAAGTGGGGAGTGGACGAGTGAGCAATCCGGAAAATGCTCACAGCGCTTCACAATATGGCTATTAATTTAGCACGAAAAGGGCACTGGTGACATTGGTAGTCACCCGACCCTACACCGTCCAAGGGGAAGTATTGATCGGACCCTGGATGGAGATCACCCACACATATTATAGCAAAGATAAGGGAGAATTGATTTCTGATGCAGAAACTCATTTCCCTACATATTATCTTATTTCACCAAATTGTCGGTAGGCGGAGAATATAGTTGGTGAATATGGCCTCCATTTGAGTGGCACAGTATAGAATATTATTAGAAGGGTGTTTCCACATTCAATCAAGCCTGAGATCAGACCAATTGTTGGCTGTGAACATTTCGGAGGAGCAGAGTGCCTCCATTGTTGCCTTTTTGAATTGAGGATAGTCCGAGTGTTTATTAAGGCTGATCAGGAAATTATTGGATCCCCTACACAACTCAGATATCACCATATAGATCAACTCCTCATAACGTACAATTTGAGGAACATCTAATATTCTCGAGACATGTAGTTGAGCAGACTCAGAGAAGAGAAATGGTGAATACTGATTGCTAAGCAGCATTAAGACAAGCAGTAACACTTGCAGCTGTTCAGTAACATAACTGAAATAGATTCTTGGATTGCAGAGATCTGAGGCAGCTTTCTTAAGTTGTGCTTACTTTGAATGACCCCACTGCAGAAATCCATGAAAACACAAGGGCAGGAAAAGCCTAGGGAATAGTACTTTGTTTACGCTAATTGTCTCACAGATAATAACTTGCAGTGAATGCATGTTTTAGGAAGGGAGGTATGTAGTGAAATCTGTGGGAACAAACGCTTAATTCCACAGCACGTTCAATTTGCATACCGAAGTAAGGGCCTAAACGATTTGCCGCGGTTTAACATTATACACTTTTGCTAGCGTTGGCTTTGAGATTTAAATATTTTCTTGTGCCAGAAATGCGATACCATGAATGGCGTTTGAATTTTTCTCGACCCGCGTTCTGGACATATATTCACACGCTGGTTTTAGCAGACGATATATATACACACACGCAATGGGACGTGGCGCCGTAAGGTTAACGTCCGATAAGGTAGTTTAAAATAAAAGAAAAAAAATTAAGGTTAACGTCCTATTTGTTTTGAAAATGCCGTACGAAATTAAATAGGAGAGGGGAAGGAGTCCTTAATTTGAATATTTAAGGTCAGTTTTATTTGAAAAGGAACGCTATTCACTAACCGCCTCTGGTTGGCTGTAGTGTAATAGACTAAGGGTTGTATAAAACCAATTAGTATTGGGTATAGGGGGCCACTAGATGAAAAATTTCTTACACTAAAGACGTTGTTGTTAGAGACAAGGCAAGAGTACTGTCTTGGTTGCTAATTCTGCATAGCAGCTATCTGTATCGCCCTATTCAACAACCTAGTGTATAAAGTTTCTTTGATGCGGTAAATATTGAAACCTTTATATTAACATTTATATTGTCATTTGTATCATGTATGCATTATCGACTCTGTATGAACCTAAAAGGGGAAACATTTATCTGGAGGGAAGCTAACATTAAACTCTGTGTTGTGTCACAGCGTTGTTAGGAACTGTATTAACCTGGTATAGAAAAGCCAGCCAGGCTTTCGGCCATATGGGGAGAAAAGAAAATTAAATATTTATGATGAAAAGAAAAATGTTGTGTTATGACATAAGACCAGGAAGATCACTGGCCGTCTTCTTCAGCAAGTCACCGTGATTGTACATGACTTGATAGTATTAATGTAAAATGTTTCCTTTATCAAGGAAAATGTCAAACGGTGGTTTGAAAGTTATTTATCCAGAAGGGGGTACCAACCAAATTGAGAACGTTAACTAATTGTTTAGTTACCATACTGATGTCTGATGATATTGCCATGTTAGAATAATGAAAGAGAGAGATTATTAGATGCTGAGTGGGACACATTTGTATTGTTCCAGAGTTTCATCTACGAGTGAAAGTGAGCCCAGGTGACCTAACACCTGTCCTTAAAGTATGCAGTGAGGCCTAACTACTGAGTGCCTACACAGTGATTCACCTATAGAAGCAGAAGCGTGTCTTGGCAGTGGAGGCTGGCGTTTTATACATACTTCAACCAGCCTGGTTCCAGAGACCTCAGATAAGACTTGTCTGGGAAATTGATATCACAAACACTCCACTCTCTCAGTTTTCACTAGAGTATCAGACAGTGAGGAACAAAAACGTTCAATAAACTTGTACCCTTTTCTAGGAGCAAGAGATACTTGACATTTTCCCAGTTTGAGACATATAAATAATTGTGGGCTAACACCGACTCAATGACAGTTGTAAAATAATTAGTTGTAAATAATTTCATTATCATGTTGAGTTGATTATTCCTGTGTCAGAAGCATAACTAGATACAGGAAAATAAATTATAAAAAAATAAGTTACCTTCTAAACTTTACTCAGTGACTTGTTTAATCATTGTTTATTAGTAATAGGTGTAGTTGTTGTCTTGTTCATACTTTTCATCACATTGCATATACCCTAGACACTTGCTAGACAACATACACACACCAATACACTTCAGTAGGGGAAGATATAATCGGGTGAGGTCGTGGTGGAAGCAGACAAGTACCCTGTAAACTTATTTATATTTAATAAACCTCAGGGACTTGCATAGCTGACCTCACACCAGATACCATTAATATAATATTGAAACCAATAATGCTCTTTTCAGAGAAGGGGGTATGTCTTATAAGACCAGTCTCTTATCTGGCACTATCCTGGTATCATCTGATACACCTTTGTGTCCAGGAAAGTCTTTATTTTAATAACATCCAAATCTCTCGCGACAGACTGCCCTCAGTTGTCTGCCGCATCACCCAGTCTATGACTGTTAAATATAGTGTGGTTGATAAGGGGCATCCCTGTCGTACTCCTGTCTTCACCTCAAAGGTTAGGTTGCTCTACCCTACGCTACAAGTAAAGTTGGCATAAAGGCTTTTTATGATTGACACTATGCAGCTTGGAACTCCATAAGCCCTCAGTATTTTCTATAGAATGTCCCTGTCAAAAGCCTTATCAAAATCAACGAAAATGTACAGCTGTCTCTGCCATTCTGAGCACTGCTCTATAATGTTCCTAAGGGTAAATATATGATCTGCACATCTTCTGTTCTTTCTAAATACTGCTTGTTCTTTACTCGGTTTGTGGTCTACTGCTTTTGAAATTCTCTGTATAATTATCCTGCCTAATATTTTGCTGGGAACTGAGAGAAGAGTGAGTCCTCTCCAATTATTGCAGTCTGCAAGGTCTCCATTCTTGGGCAGTTTGACAATTATTCCTTTATTCCACTCTGTTGGTGTTGTCCCTGTTTTCCAGACTTCTGCAAATAGTGGGTCTAGTAGTTCTGCTGCTAGCTCAGGGTCTGTCTTAGATAGCTCTACATTTAAGTTATCATGGCCAGGAGTTTTTCCATTCCTTAACCCTTTGATTTCCGAGATGATTTCTTCCTTCCGTGGAATTTCTGTATTAACATCTAGATCGTTTTCAGCCTCAGGAACATTCAACTGTGTCTCTGGTGGTTCCGTGTTCAGAGTTTGTCTGAAATGCTCTGCCCATCTTGTTTCCTGTCCCTTTGCTGTCGTGATGAGATTTCCTTGCTTATCTCTTACAAATGTAATATTGTTTGCACCTCGTTTTCCGCTTAAGGTTTTAGTTATTTTGTATACTGTGCTTTGTTCATTTCTCAATGCTGCTTCTTCTACCTGTCTTGCAAGATCGTCTAGGAAATTCCTTTTGTTGGCTCGGGTTTGGCGTTTAACTTCCTTGTCCAGCTGACTGTACTATGATTACATCACATTTGGCTAAAGTTTATTATATCATTTTGTGAGATATATGTACCTTGTTAATTGTAATTCAAGCAAATCCTTGCATTTCGCGCTGTCCAAGCACAAGTTTTCCCAGTTTAATACCCAGAAGAATATTGGTGATTTCTAATCATCTTCCATGAGTTACGCTGTGTATACTCAAGAATATAGTTATTCAAAGAGGCTAACATTGGTGTGTGGACAGCTAGACAATGCGCCTGTTAATCTTCAAACCAAGTGTACTTAGCAGGGGCATTTGTAATTTTTATTTTGTCTAAAGTTCGTGGAACGAAGATATCAGACTGTTCGTGGAACGAAGCTATCAGACTGTTCGTAGAACGAAGCTTTCAGACTGTTCGGGGAACGAAGCTATCAGACTGTTCGTAGAACAAAGATATCAGATTGTGAAGTGTCATCATCACAGAAGAATTGACAAAACCACGGCTGCAGGACTCACCTAGATCAGTTAAGTTCTGATTACAAGGAAACAGCAAAAGGACAAACGTTTTTTTTATGTAAATCCTCAAACCAAGTCTCAGTGAAGATAATTTTTTTTTTTAACTAAAAACCATCATCATTTCATCGATATTTTAATCTGTTAAAACTAATTGATTATTAAATTTGTTATATGTTATTTTAAAACTAAACAATCATTCTTTATTCAGTTATTATCAGTATGAATGCAAACGTATGAGCAAGACTCTTTTATATATATATATATATATATATATATATATATATATATATATATATATATATATATATATATATATATATATATAACCGAGCAATGGGAACAGTTTGTTGCTTCCCTACAAGACGCCACCAGGCGTGACGGCCACTGACTGCTTTGTCAGTCAGGGACTAATGATCCAAGAAGAAGAAATGCTGCGAGGAAAGGAACTGGTCAACCACCTCATAAAGCTGGACCTAGCATAGTGAAGTATCTAACACTTCACTCCCCCATGACAGTGACTACAATGGGATTACCTTTAATTTTACCTCGACTCAAAGTTTAAAAGGTCGTATTTGATTTTTTTAAAACATTATTACCTACTCCGCTGTCAGTATCAGGTGGATGAACACTCAATTGTTTCTTTTCCTTCTGTCTTCTTTCACTCTCAAACTCCTGCTGGAAATTTGATCAATGACTGAAGCCCTCTATTTTTTGTGGTGACTTGTTTGGCAGTGGGGTTAGTCACGATTCATCCCTGCAGCGAAGCGGTGGTGCCTTTCAGATTGTCTGGGGTTCGAGTCCTCGGTAAGCCTATCACTTCTGTGTTTTTTTTCTCTGTTGTCTAGATTTTGACTTCTTTATTTCTTACGAGTGCCTGCAATAAACCTCTTTAATGTGATTGTTTTTATTTACTGTTTACATTTCTCGAATTTTCTTGTTTATTTATTTCACTGTAACCCTCAAGCATGTCCATTTATGATCACTATTGTGTGATTTCCAGTATCGTTAAGTCAGCTTCCAGATTTGACCTTCATGCCGTACGTTGTCCTGACTTGTTTTGTGCTTGTTGTGCTCTTTCACGCCGCTGCTGTCAACATGTGCCATGCTTCTAGGTCGGAAACAAAAAAAATCTACCTATGCAACCTTGGGTTTGTCAGAAATAGGTCACATCAGGTAACATAAACCGTTGAAACAGGTAAACAAAAATATGAAGTTTCACTGCTCTTATCTCACGTAGTTTTTTTTTAAGTTTTTTTTTTATGTACTTAGAATTTGATTTTGTGATTGTTGCTTCAATTAATTTTCGAAGTTGTTTCACCTTTTCTGCATTTCATCTTTTTCAGAGTCGCTTGTTACGGTGTGTCATAGGCAGAGGCAGAAACACAGCTGTATTCCTTTTAGACTGGCACAGCAATTCGTTAGCACGTTCTCCCCCCCCCTTGCCCCCCCCTCCCGAAAAGCAGGGTTGTGGTGTCGGCCCAAACATCTTCCCACTCAGACTTCCTGAAATTAAAGAAGTCCAACTCCGGGTACGCTTTTTACTTGTTATACGGCACAAAATTCAGAGTTGGAGTCTGGACATTTTTTACCGACTCCACTAAAAACGACCGACTCCATGACTCCAACTCCACTAAAAACGACCGACTCCATGACTCCGACTCCCGACTCAGACTCTATATCCCTGTTGAAAAGTCACATCTTCTTTGGTATCTACCAGCCTTTGTTTTCCTATGTTTTGTTACAACATTCTGGGAGATTACAACACTCGCTTCAACTTCGAAAACATCCATTTGCGATAAAGATCATTGGTCAAGATCCGTTTCTGATGGTGTGTTCTAATCCTTTTCACCAGCTCTTAAATCGAATGACTAGTTCCTTATGAGCTTCATATTGTAGACCCAGGTATGTTTAAGAAGGAGACATTATGAAACCTGATTTTTGACATAAAAGGTGGTTGGTCTTTGCGTTGCAAGTGGCCGGTAATGGTTTTGTGGCAACTTCATCTTATGATCTTCAGAAGCAATTGGTCTTCATGGGACGAACTAGGTGTTTCTCTTACCACCTGGGCATATGCGTACCCCGGGTTCGAAGCCAGTTACTTACTCTGTCCCGTGTTTTTATGGTCTGGTCTTTTTCAGCGGATCGTGCTTCCATGTTTGCAATCACCCTTCCTCGCTCAAAGAGCTGCGCCTAATGTATACGGTCTCGCATACTATTGTGGCTGGAGGTAATATTTCGCATATAATTGCGGCTGGAGTTAATGTTTCACACACACAGCTGCAGCTGGAGTGTATACTACCTCTCACAGACCTCTGTCTACGAATTAATTGTGTTTTTTTTTTGGTTTGCTTTGTTTGACATATCGAGCCTCTAAATAATTCTCATTCAACTGTGAGTATAACGTACTTCAAACAATAGCCCTTACAGCATAGTGTCTCTTATGAAACTTGTTCTTTGAGTGTAATGTTTCTTGTACAACTTAGAGTATGGAGTATTTCAAACAATAACCCTTGGAGTGTATTGTCTCTTACGAAACTGGATCTTTGAGTGTCATGTTTCTTATACTGTGACAAAACAGGGCGGCCCATATCGATCTTTGTTTCTCTCCGGCAGTATTGGTACATTTGTGGTACTGATTTTATTATTATCTGTCAATTATCGCACTTTTCTTTCTTTCTTTCTTTTGTCGTTATTTTTCTGCTAAATAGCAGATATTTGATTTTATCAAATCATTTGACACTCCTCTCTTTGATGTCACCTGTTTGTTACCCGGTCATCCTGGCTTGCGGTGAGCCACTGAGATAAGACAGTCACCGGTGTGTTTAGATTAAACCGCTTATAAGACGACTCGTTTGGTAAACCATTTGGGCAAACACGGATTTTTAGCATACTCATACGACAGATAACGAGATTACTGTCTGTGTGACACATGTGGGCAGACAAGTGTGGCATAATAGCTTCCGGGCCGACTTGTTATGACAACATTACTTTCTAATAAAGTATTAAGTATTACAGCTTACACATGGTGTCATGTGAGTCCCCGATCTGTCTGTAAGTTTGTACACAAAGGCATCGGACATCATATTACCATATATGGGAGAGTTGACCTCTGCCTTACGTTGTAATATTTTGAAATCACACCCTATCTTCATGATTTGAAATGATTGGATTTTTCTGATTAGATTCATAACATCAATGCGTGGGAAGATAGGAATATAGTCTGACCATTTCGCAGTTTTACTTCACTGTGAATTTCACGCTCGCCAATACAACATCAGACCTCGCCGGAGTGAAGATTAGATTTACAATTCCTTTTTTTTCACGGACCTTTCATAGGAGGACCACATAAGACTTACAAAGCGCAGGAAATCTCTACATTTTAATAAGGAACACCGGGACCAGGAAACTGAAGAAACACACAAAGTCAGAGAGGGAATCTATTGTCAAATTAAAGACACCCCAGACGCGTGTAAGAGACCGACTCGTCTCTTTTATTAATCTGAGCATTAAGTCTGTAGCCAGGATTGGCGTAAGTTGTGATTTGCATTTCATATTTATTACTAACATGTGAAGTAACATACACACACACATATATATATATATATATATATATATATATATATATATATATATATATATATATATATATATATATATATATATATATATATATATAATACCATGTGATGTTTAATGTGTGAAACTCGCTTTTGGATGTCAGTCATTTGAGGCTGGCAACCTCAGCGTATAGAATGATGATTCATGAACCACCACTGCACGGGCTGGTGATTGCTTTATTGATAGTTTCGTAAAGAGAACTAAAATCATAAAGTAGTTCCAGGTTCCCTATGGAGCAGGGAGGAAAAGATGAAAGAAATGATGTACATTCTAAGTATAATACTTACATTTTCAAAGCAGTGTAAATGTCCCTATAAACATAGTCACTTAAAAATTAATGTATGTTTTCAAGCTTATACCAGTGTAAATGTCTATGAGAAAATATTCATTTTAAATTAATGGAAGTTTCAAACTTTTCAGTCAGTGTAAACATAAATGAAAACATATTCAATTTATACTGTGAACACTTTTCAATCAGTGCAGATGTATATGTAAACAGACTCTATCTGTTTTATTAACCTTTTCATTTAAATACAAAGTAACTATGAAAGCTATTCTGTTTAAATGTAAAAAAAAATTGTTATCCCGAGGGATTAAATTTAATTCTCATCGAGGGTAAAGTCTGAGTAATTGGGATGGTGGTATGGGAAGATAGGAACCCATAACTATGGGGTAGAAAACGCCATACTCGGAAGAGCTTTTCGTTCCATTCTTTACCATAGTTATTGGTGGTACCAGCAGAAAGTACAATCTCTGGAACAAGAAGGGAACAGTGGCCTAAGCTTTAAGACGAAGGACGCACGTGGTAGACTCTCCTTGACGTTTCTGGGAAACGAGCTACCACCGACAACCTTGATCAGAGACTAGCGCGAGCAGAGTGAAAAGAACCAACCCAATAGAAGGAGCAGAACCGTCATTGGCAGCTAAGTTCCAATATATGCTGCAACTTGAACTTCTTGTATTATCTCATATTCCCTAAAGACTGTGAGGATAACTTTTCTTGATCCATAACTATTCAAATTATTTCCAAGTGTTAAAATCTAAAGTGATAATTAAATTTTGTTGTTTGTAATGTTGCAAATTTAACTTCGATTTAATCATTTTAAAGTTACTGCATGTTTGTCTCAGTCAAATTACTACACACAATCTAAACAGAGCTTTACTAACATAATAGAATTCCACTGAGTAAATCAGGGGTGGGGGCTTAAACGAGCTGAACTTAAGAAGTGCTTAAATCTTTCACAAGAGCGTCGGCAGAATTACAGAGTTAACATACTCAGCCAAAGCAGTATTGTTCTCGCTTATTCTGAACATCTTGTGAAAACTCCCTTTGTAATAGAAATGGCATCACCCTTCTATCTACATCTCTGCCAAGAGTAATCTTGTGTGAAGGTAGATACCTTTGAAGCCCATATTAGACACTCTTGAGCTTTGGCCACTGGTGGACCACTACTGTAAAGCAGGGGAGGCAATATCGTCACATATACAACTGTGAGTATAACGTATTTCAAACAATATCCCTTGGAGTGTGTTGTCTCTAATTAAATTGGTTCTTTCAGTGTCACGTTTCTCATACAACTGTATCTGTGAATGTAACATTACTTGTACTTACATGTCCCGTTTAGTTCCCGGGATTTCTGAGGAGACAACTAAAGAATAGGACTACTACACTCTCGTGCTTGTCGTACAAGGCGACCGCTATGAGGTTGGGCATGAGGCTGGCAATTTCATCATGAAAAACACAATGCCACGTAAACTACTGTTACAAAGAGCATGTGAATACTTGATGCAGGGTTTCTGCAAGAGGACCAGCTGCCACTATGGCTCCACGCTCCGTAAGGATGACAAAGGAAATTGAAAGATATTTAAGATCGTTCGTTCGTTCCAACTCCAGGTATCTGAGTTATCACTCTTTACACTTGCGGCATTTGGGAGTAGGTTTTTTTTTTTTTTTTTTTGGGGGGGGGGGGGGGGGGGGGGGGCGGGCGGGGCTTTCTTGCAACCCCAGAAGACTTCCCCAACTCAGTGGGCTCAATGTTGGTGGAGGTCACAACAGACTCACTAATCGACGGGTGATGCAATGCCACGAATTGGATGGGCTTCTATCATAGAAGGAGTCGATGCAGTACACAATTTTTCTCACCCATCTGCGCCCTTGAGTGCAAAGTCTCATACACAGTTCTATTTTGCTAAGGTTATATTTTATCATAGTTTACACATGTCAACGTTCTATATAATAATGGTGTAATAATGTCAAAATGTTATCTATGGAAGACTTACAAACGCCAAGATTATTTATAACTATGAAATAATTATGTCAGATAGTTATCTAGTTTTGTGAAAAATGTTAAGGTTATAACTAACTCTGATGTACTGCTACCTTTGGTTCCCAGATAGGAAAATGAGAACCATGCATTTGTTATTTCCCTTTGCAAAAAAACTTCGCCAAAGCCCTTTTTACGCAATTATGAAACCTTCATGTGTCGACTAGTTCCCAAGGATTTCTGAAAGGAAAATATGACTACTGCACCATCTGGCCTTCCGTCTTCTTCTTTGATCCTTAGCCACCGACTGCAAAAGCAATCAGTGGGCTTCACGACTGGTGGCGACCTCCTGCGGGGCAGCAACAAACTACCTCCACCTTGCTCGGTCGGCGGGCACCCATCTTGCAGTGCCCCAGCTCAGGTTCATTCTTTGCATCTCGGCCTCCACAGTTCTCCTCCAAGTTATTGTTGGCTGGCCTCTCTTTCGCTTTCCTTCTGGGGTCCATAGCATAGCTGTTCTCTCTAGAATGTCGCACTATATAGAGGCGCAGAAAGTACACAGCTCTCATATAATCTTAATTTGGTGTTTGTGCTGTACTGAGAGGACTTTCAGATATTGTTTAGATTAGCAAAGGCTGTTCTCGCTTTATTCATTCTGTTGTTGATGTATTAGCTTGTTCCGTCGTCTGGTGTTACTATGCATCCTAGGTATATAAATGTATCTGTCTGTTCCAGCTTCTGGTTCCTTATTGTTATGGATTCATGATTGCCCACATTAAGTATTATGACCTCTACCTTCTTTAGATTGATGTTCAGACCCACCTGCTAGATGTATTTATTCATTCTATTTGTTTTTTGTTGGATTTGTTGATGTGAATATGCGAGTAGTGCGATGTCATCTGCATATTCCAGATCTTCCAGTGTAGAGAACATTGTCCATCTTATTTCTTTTGGATTGTCCTCTGTTGTCTGTCGCATCACCCAGTCAATAAATGTCAACAATAAAGTGCTTCATAAGGGGCATCCCTGTCGTACTCCTGTCTTCACCTAAAAAATGTTTTTGCTTTGCCCAACACTACATGTAAAGTTAACATACAGCCTTTTTATGATAAGAACAATGCAGCTGGGAATTCCTTAAGCCCTCAGTATTTTCCATAGGCTGTCCTTGTGTATGCTGTCAAAGGCCTTTTCAAAATCAACAAAGTTAATGTATAGCTGGCTCTGCCATTCCTATAATGTTCCTAAGGATTAAAATATGATCTGCACATCTTCTGTTCTTTATTAATCCCGCGTGTTCTTTCCTCAGTTTATGGTCTTCTGCTTTTGAAATTCTCTCGATAATTACCCAGCCTAATATTTTACTAGTCTGGACAAAACAGTGATGGAAGGCATGGTCCCTGGAAAAAGGGGAAGGGGTCGACCTAGACGACGGTGGACCCAGGACATCACAGAGAGTCTGAACTTGTCTTTGGCTGATGCAGGTCGACTTGCCCAGAATCGTGATGCGTTCAGAGCAGCTGTAATGGAGACAACGTTCTGGAAAGAATATGTCACATGATGATGAATATTTTACAGGGAACTGAGTGGAGAGTAATTCCTCTCCAGTTGTTGCAGTCTGTTAGGTCGCCCTTTTCGGGCAGTTTGACATTTATTCTTTTACTAGCAATAACCGGTCAAAATTGACAGGTTTTTAATTGCAGCCATCTTATCATTTTGATCCATAATAATAAGTCTGCAATACTTTAAATTAAAATTTTGCCTAATCCTCAACTTCCTTTTATTCTTAGAGTCGACGCCTGGGCCCGCTGATCAGTCTCGATCGTGAAATGGGCGCCTATTAAATATCGTTGAAGTTTGGTTACGCTCCAGATGATTGCAAGCAATTCACTCTCAAGAATGGGATACTTGGTTTCCGTAGGTGTAAGTTGTCGACTAATATGAGGATTAGGCAATCTCAAAATAGGTGCCTTAGAAAAAATACACTTTAATGTAGTTTAAGGTATCAGAACAACAATCAGAAACTTACATTTTAAGGTTATTTTTTTAAGAAAATGATGAGTTATATCCGTTTCCCGAATGAAACTGGACAGAAGAGTATCTTGATTGTTTGTTGATTTAATCTGCATTTCGCACCTTCCTGTCTCTAGTTCATGTACTGTTTATCAATCGCGTTGTTGACTTCTTTCCATAATCAAACTGTTCATGTACACCTTCATTTGCGCACTTTTCTATTTTCGAGAGAGTACATTAACTTTCAACCACAGCTGAGGGGGTGCAACTGTGGTTGAAAGTTAGACAATAATTGTATTGTTTCCCTTATATGTGACTGACCGACCGACGTTCTTACAGTGGGTATTATGGTATTGAATTCCACTCTATTGGTGTCGTCTCTGTTTTCCAGACTTGTGCAAATAGTGGTTATTATAGTTCTGCTGCTAGTTCAGGGTCTGTTATAACTCAGCATTTAAATTGTCGTGACCAGGAGCTTTTTAGAACCAGACGTGTACATACTGGGCATATTTAGTACAAGTATAAATGTTGGTTAATTTGATACTGGTGTATACATACTGGGCTTACTTGGTACTGGTGTGTACATACATGGTTAAAGTACCAAGTAAAATGTTGTATTTTCACATCACATCAGCTGCCATCTTGGCATCGAAGGTCGGCTGCAATTGATTTTTGTGTGTGTCATTATTTGCCATTTGGATATGTGCAGACCATAGAACATACAAAAAGGTTTCTTGATGGCAAGCAAGGGTAGCTAAGAGGGGGCTCTGTGCAGGACATGACCTGTTAGGGGAGACCAGAATCAGAGCACAGTATTTTAGCCTGCATATATGGAGAGTCCCCATCAATGGCGAGGAATGCTCAGTACGCCACACCCTTAGCAACGTGCAGCATGATACCAGATGTGAGTATCCTTTAGAATACTTTACATGAATGCCAAAGCCAGAAAAGAAACTAGAGCTCATGACTCCAACCTAAAATTTGTCGGAATGGCACAAAAGTCACTTGATAAGCCGAGATCTGCGATATACTGTAGATTCTTCAACTTGGCATTGGCTACAATAGAGCGACAAGCTCAGCAGCACTAACTAAACAACAAAAAGAACAACCAAAAATCATAGGACAAATCTAGCCATCAATCTTTAACACATATTGATGGAAGAGCTAAGAAAAGAGCACGTTAAATATGTTAAAGTGTCATATCATCCACCAATTTACGCTGTTTTGATCATTTTTGACATATATTATTCCACGTCTGTAATGTTACGTCATCATCATTGCTTTCTTCCTACACAGGGAACTTAGACTTTCAGCAAACTCATGCTACGTTTCCCTTTATCGAGCCATCACTTTATGCTCATTTCAGATCTTCTTCGTCCATATGATTTCTTTTTTTTCTTCTTCACTTCTCTACTCCTTGTCGTTTTCTGTATCTTCTACCTCTCGTATCCTGGGGATTTCAGAACAAGGATTGCCTTATAATGATTTTAACAGGTATAGTCGCTATTTACCTGTCTATGGCCCGTGGCTTTTTCTTATTGTCGTAGATTTTAGATAGGAGAATTAAGACTAGGTTTGGTCCCTTCTGAATAGGTTTGAATAGGTGATAGACTCAGTGAGAGTTAGTGAAAGGTAATAGAATTTCCACACACGTGAGATGATAGATTTTGATATAGTGGCTGTCTCTGAAAGCGAAAAGAATTCTTCTCTCTCTCTCACCTATCTTCTACAACAGTTGTTACAGCGTCAGACAGACTACACCAATATACATATTACGTATATTTCTATCACTCTCACTCAAACCAGCGTACACTCATTCATTCCGCCATGGCCTCTCATACAGGTACTCACGACTTTGCTCGCTGCCTCTTGGAACACACTGATTTTAGATTTTCACACAGACTCAAAAAAATGCAGTCTTCTGCCAAGGAGTCCCCAGTTCCAAAAGACGTATTTAACTTGGAGTCTCCGGGAACGACTACTTGGGTGTGCAAATTTGTTCAAATGTCTGATTAAGTCACCTAAAATTATTCCAGGCGCGGGAGTTAGCAGAGCACAGTGTCAATAGCGTAGGTTTCTAGAAATGATGAATGTCAGGTCGGTGCCTTCCCTCAGTATAGGATTCACTTTAGTCACACCACAGATTTGTCCACAAAAAAAAATATATATATATATCGTCGGGAAATGTTAGTTAATACTTGAAGTATTTCGCGCCACCAGGCAGAAAAATTACGTAGAGTTTCTAGAAGAAATTAAGATCTGGCTCCAAGGTCCAGTATTTATCATTACAGTCTTTGAAAAACCCGTTATTGGGATATAGTATTTCTGGCTAACTCGGGTTGCATATGCACTGTTAGACCAGTGGTACTTAAGAAACCCACGTGGTTCCAAATAAGGACTGTCTATTTCTTCACAAGTATGGAAACTACTACTAGGTGCTGGTAAAGTTAGGGTCACCCCAAAACTTTCACTGTGTGGAGGAAAAATAACACATATAATATAATAAACAGAATCTGTACTGGTTATAACTTACATTTAACTTGCAAGCAGAGAGCTTTGCTTATCATTTAAACTTCCCGTGACGTAAGTTATATTTAAAAATCAGCAATCCTCATGAATTAGGAACACGTGCGTATTCCGTCACCATTCATGAGGCTCGATTCTAGAGTTTATACGTTAGTTTAGAAAAATACACTCGACTGAGTATTAGCGGTTAAATTAAATTCATAAATAGCTACAATTTCTGTTATAAGCTAGAAATTTTAATTTTATTCTGCTTTCCACTGAATGCTTCCCTAGAAAATATAATAGCCTACCACTTTATTTCTCTTCTGCGCTAAAGAAATAGATTAAAATAAATTAAGCGATTTAACACTTTAACACTCACAAAATCTATATATCTATCATATTAATTACCTCAACCACAGAATTTCAGGTAGTCGCACAACTTAAGAATAAAAATGCTGAAAATATTTCTGGAAGTCTAGAAGTTCGACAAATTGCCGAAACAAACTGAGATCTTCGCTAACAGCTATTCTGTTTACGGGCAACCTATCTACTGTGAGTCTATGAGCGAGAATGAAATTAAAGTTTCAAACTTGGCCAATATCTTTAAAATCGGACACATGATCCTAATCTTATTTCGCCAAGCGAAATAGTCTCCCCTGTCCGTACAACACCTTCGTCCGCTTATCGCGTGACGTAACAGCCATCAGTGGCCGAGGGCTTGCATGAGTTGCAAATCTCAGACCACCGTCTGCAGTGCGGAGTGGATTTTCACGCTAAGCCGGGTTTTTTTCTGACGAAAAACCTCATGCGTTTACTGAAATGCAGACTCTCTGTCTACTTTCCATGTCCCTCGCGTGAATTTTCACGCCCCAGGCCAGAGACCCTCAGACGAATGTCTAGCGAATGCTGTAAACTCACGCCTATCGTCCGACCAGCGCGACTGACATGTACGCAATACCACCCAGGTGCGATTCTCAGTTTTAGAGAAAGGAAAACAGGTAAAGTTTGCGAATTATATGAAAATAATATTCGCAAAACGAATGGATGAAAAATATACAGGAAAAAGGAAATACAGAGATAATAAAAGAGAGAATTCGGGTGAAAGAATAGGAAGAAGATGTAGGAAATTAAATGAATATAAACCCTACGTGACACTTATCTCGTGTTCTACTGACACTTGTTTGGTTTTTTTGTCATAAGTTCCATATTTGTGATCTTGTTGCACCATTTCAATCTTTCTGTTCTACGCAAGCACGCATTTAGGAAAATCTGTAACTTCTGGATTGTTTGTTTATGTAGTTCTCCATGTTTCAGAGCCAAACTAAAGTTGATGGATAAAGTTATAATTAATTGGTAATCCTTCATATCTTTGAAAAAAATAAATACATTTTAAACGTAAAAAACAAATTACTGATTAATGATAAATGGCTATCCATTTTTATTCTATGCAATAAAATGAATAAAATATTTATTTTCGGTTTCTTAGTGCATTTGTTAACAGTAAAAAGTGGATGCTTTGTTAGTTTCGTTTGCTTGTTTAATACTGTAGATCTTGAACATATCGCTTAATCTAGTCATAGCTTTCCCAATTTCCTGACAAACTTCCACTAATTCGTGGATTCCATTCTAGTTCCACAAACAAGTGTTCATAACAGTCACATAAAAATATGCCGCAGCAATTCAATAAGGGTTCAATTACCTTCAACGGGGTTGTTTGCCTAAGATAACTCGTGTCTTAGCTGATAAAGTATAGAATAGATCAAGTTCCGTGTAAACCCCAGATTGCATATTGTCCTGGCATTCACATCAGAAAGATGAGATGAACAGATATCGGATAACCTACTAGCGATCAGGTCAATATCTCCGGACTGAAAGTGATTCTTCCAAGTGAATGGTGATTATAACAAGTGCTCAGAACCCGAGCTTATTAACTCTTTCTTTACCACAAGCCTTGTGGCACGGCATAATGTGATGGACTGTTTCCTGAGGGCTGCCCTGTACTCCCGTTTGGTTTAGTCTGATTTGCTCATGTTTGCACTTTACGCAATATAAAACAAAAAGTATTTGTTGCATGCAAAACTTACAAAGCATGAAAATGTTGGACAGCAAATTTACAAAGATTTGATATCATTATCATCGTCATCATCATCATCTTTTCCCTTTTCGCACCTTATGAAGCATGAAGCCACAACAGCAAATGATCCCCTTGCCGGGAATCCTGTATCAAAGCATTCACGTGTTGTTGCAGTTTCTCTGTCAGTTTGTTTTACATGCTGAAATTGCCAGTTACTTCGAGTTAAAATGTCTAGCATTAAGTATGCAGTCATTCTTACATATAACTGTATTAGAATATGAAGGCATATTCATGGCAGTATTAATGGGCAACGAGAGAAAATGGATTTTAACCATTCTGTAGGACACCTATAAATAACAGTATTAATGAATCCTTGTACGGATGAAGCTGCCGATCGCACCAAGCGGCGATGCTACGGCGCCAAGTCAGACGGGGAGAAAAAAAGCTGACACAAAAAGCAGAAGAGAGGAGAAAACATCTAAAGGAACACCAGGAAAATAAGCAGCTGAGGGTTATCACCTCAGGGGCGCATTCCCACAGGAAGTTATGACTGATGGGGCTATTATTATAATGATTCCCTGGTTTTTTTCACTGTGACTTTTACAGCTATATAAGTCATACTTTATAACATTTTACTGTGTACTATAGTAGTACGTGTTATTTCTTTTAGAGTTTTCGTCAAACATTTTATCGCCTCCTATATTTATTTGAAAGATTTTCATTTCTGTTCTGCAGATCTTAAAGGCCAAACCTTTCATGTCATGCCTGTCAGTGGCGAGAGGTTTTATTTGGCTGTAGGATCAGTATAGTACTGAAAATTACAGAAATAGAATTTCTGCAGAAAATGGTGAAGTCCCAGTGTCTGAGAGGACTACTGGTATCACAAATTAGTTACGGCTGTGAATGTTCTGATCTCGAAACAATAGTAGAGAGGAGACCGACATAAAGCGCCACCTCCGCTGTGTAACTAACTGTGATATTAAAAAACCAAGGAAACAGATTTTACTTAACAATGATAAAATTGACAAGTCGTTCAAATACAATTTCCTTCTTATTTATTTAGTATATACACTATCTACTCTTGTGCTGAAGTGTGAATGTTGAAAAATGGAATGTAATGGAATTGTAAGTTTACATGTGATTTACAAATATTTATTTTATATATATAAATATTTTACAACAAGTTTTCCAATTATAGGAACAAAAAAATTATATCAGCTGTGCTGTTAATTAAGGATATAACACTTATCAGCTATGCTGTTAATTTTGTCTCTTGCTATGCTAATTTCACTTTCTCATCACTGACAGTTTCTATGCTCACAATGCCGACAGAAATGGTACTACGGGGTACTCATCTCTTAAAACGTTCTGTTCTCCTTAGTTTGGGTCACACAACTCCTGCTGAGGCTCGTTACTTTAGCCCACCCAAGACGGAGGGGGACTAAAGATGTAGCTTCTGTACAATCTCTATGCTCCTGCGAAGTTCCAGGCAGCGGGATTGACTCGAACATACGACCTCAGTTTTTAGGACACGAATAAACCCTCCAAGATTTAAAAAGGTCAGTTTGACTCGACTAGTGAAGTAGGCTGCAGGTCGATGCCCTCAGGTAAGCAATAAATCGTGACAGCTTCTCTCCTCTTCAGTCAGTCGGTATCTCTGGCTTCGTGTCTGGTTGCGTGCTTAGCATAACATTTCGCCCGATTATATAGGTAGGTGAATTCTTAAGCAAGGCTTTCGGTTGGTTCCTGGCGGAGCAAGCTGATTGGTTTCCTCCTGTTTCGTCTTTTGCTCGTACAGCCTAATTTTATTCAGTTTTAATCCGCCATCTTGCGTGAACATGATGGCCGTTAATTTATTCTGTCTCAGAGACTGCTGAACGGTGCTCGTTGATTGGTTGAAGCAAATCTGTATCTCGACATAGTGATTAACAAAGTAGTGGGTTACACTCGTTTCACGACACTGCCTTGTAGACTTTAAAGAACTATTCTTTCATGTCTACCTTGAAACTCTTGAAGCTCCAATCTGTTATGTCTGCTGTGTATATCTTAAAGTCTAAATCTTTCATGTCTGCATTGTATATACATTGCAAAGCCCACATCTGTCTTGTCTGCCTTTAAATCTTTAAGCTCCGATCAGTTATGTCTGCTCTGTTTGCATGGAGGCATATTTGGAGTCATCCTTATATGACCACCAGCTATGCACAATGCTACAATATACATTTGTGGAAGTGAACCTCTGTATGTGAGGCTAATTACACACTTCAATGACTCATGAAATCATCCACACACTTTCAGGGATTCCCCCTGTGGTGAAATTGTTGAGAACCCAGCACTGCACACTAAGCTTGGAGAAGTCATTTGAGCATCAGACATGATTCTTTGGCTTTAACCTGGTTGACTGCATGCTGAGGATTTCACTATGTACCCAGTGATAGGCGCGGCGGGGGGTGGGGGGGGGGTCTGAGAAGTGGCGCTGTGAAGGACGTGACAATTCCTTGGGAGAACCCAGAACCAGAGCACAGTATTTTAGCTCTGCATGTTTGGAGAGCCCCTTTGATGGCGGGGAATGTACAGTATGTCACGCGCTTCTTACTCCTAGCTTGGGACCAGGTGTGGCGATCCTTTAAATGCAAGCCAAGCTGGAGAAACTAGAGCTCATGACTTCAACTCAACACGTTTCGGAAAGGCAGAAAAGCCACAGGAAAAGCCTAGATCTACAGTGTAGATAATACCAAGGAGTCTCCATCTTGTATTGGCTGAAAAAGAGCTAGAAGCTCAGCAGCCCTAGTTAAACAACAACAAATGACTGATCTGTAGATGTTAAAGCCAACATTTCTTATATTTGATTTGGTAAAACTTGAAGCTACGATCTTTCGTATCTGCCGTAAACCTTAAAAGAGCATTTGTAACCGTGTGAATGTTGTAGAACTGGTTACGGCACCAATTAGTAGCATGAGACAGGGGTGGTCTGTTCTAATGGACTGAGAACTGGTCCAAAGGCACCAATTAGTGGTATGTCACAGGTGACCGAGGACTAATTATTACTCAAGTCACAAAATCTTTTTTTTCGTTTATCTTCCAAGTGGGTTAAGAGCAGTGGCGGCTGTCTTTAATATGCTGTTGAGCTGCAGCACTCCCTGTTAAAAAAAAGGACTGCATACTGTCTCTACTATAATACGTAATCCGGACAGACCAAAAAATTGAGGTTACACCGGAAGGGTTGAATACAAAACAAAAAAAATTATCCAACACCGTTTGTGGAGTGCTGCAAACGATTACAGTTCAAGTTACCTTGACCTCTTATACGCGAATGCTTGTTATACACAGCAAGAGGCCAGCTGCGTTTGGGTTGAATTTATTTAACTCTTTGACTCCGGAACAACGCTCTGAGCGTGGTTTTTAAACTATCACGAATGAAAATTACGGCACAGGGTGAAAAATAATTGCGGAGTCAAAGAGTTAACAAGTGCTGCAACGGAACACAGCTCAAGTGGAAATTAAATCTATCAAGCGACTGTTTACGTGCGCGTTCACCCCAATACCGTAAATCGTTGGTCAATTGCATTGTTTTGAGATTAATTTAATGCTGATATTTTCTTGTGTGCTGAATAATTATAGAAATGAGTGAAGTAACTGTTACATATTTACAAAAAAATGTTTTTTTCGCGATTGTCGTTGGCTGAAAAATGCCGTGTAAAAACACTAGGTCGGCCTCTTCCGAATCTAAAAATTATCCAGACCTCGACTAGCAGGAACAGTACATACCAGAGAAAATTTAACAGAGAAATTTACGAACATCATGACTGGTTGTGTGGCTGTAATGTAAAGAATGCATTATTTTGTTTTCCTTGTTTACTTTTCAACGGTGATACTACATGGACAAAGACAGGCGTAACGGATCTGATACATTTGCATAGCAAGCTTCAGAAACACGAAAATAGCACAGTCCACGTTAGAAACGTTGTAGCATTGGGGATGCTGGGGACAGTGGATATTTCTTCACAGTTAAGCGAGGCATACCAATTAAATATTAATAAACACAATGAAGAGGTGAAAAGAAACAGAAACATTCTTTCAAAAATAATTGACTGCATAAAGTTTTGTGGGAAATTTGAACTTCCACTGCGTGGTCATGATGAAAGTTTGGAGTCTGCTAATCAGGGCGTCTTTAGAGGATTACTAGACTTTGCTTCTAAACTGGATGATACATTGCGAACTCATTTTGAAACTGCCACTGTTTTCAAAGGGCATTCAAAAACAATTCAAAACGAGCTTCTACAATGTATCCTAGAAGTGTGCAGAGCTCAAATTGCTAGCGACATAAGCAAAGCAAAATTCCTTGCTGTTATGACGGACGACACAACAGATGTTGCAGCAACGACACAACAAGTTCTTGTTTTTCGTTATGAGCACGAGGGTCAGGTGCACGAAAGATTTTGGGGATTTAACAACCCTATTTCACAGAACGCTCAAGGTCTGTCAGAATACGTTTTACTACAACTGATTTTTATTCTGAAAGATGACTATACCAAACTAATAGGTCAAACCTATGACGGTGCCGCTGTAATGAGTGGAGAGAAAGGTGGAGTACAAAGTATAATTAAACAAAAATACCAACATGCTCATTTTATTCACTGTTACGCACACCAGCTACATCTAATAATGCAAAAAGCTGTATCACAAAATTCAGAAGTGCGTATTTTCTTTCACACATTGTCAGGAATACCTGCATTTTTTTCAAGACCACCACAACGACTCTCGGTTCTGCAGAAAAAGTGTAAAAGAATTCCGTCAACATGTAACACTAGGTGGAATTTCAACTCCAGGACTGTTTCCACAGTCTATGAAAACAAAGATGAACTGAAAGAATGTTTTGGTGAGTTTCGCGAGTCAGGTAATTGTGCAACAGTCCAGGCAGCGACTGGACTTCTCCATGTGTTGAATGATACCGATTTCTTGTTTTGGCTTTCCTTCTTCCACCGTATCATGTCCCATGTTGATGTTTTGTATGATAAACTTCAAAGCCGCAATGCTAATTCTTTGACAGTTTATTCAGCAGTGCAGGATTTTCATCGTGTGATTTCAGGTATCAGAAATAACATTGACATCTCTGTTAACTTCCACGATTCAGAACAAACAACAGATTCTAGAAAACGTAAAAAGAATATTGATCTAAACAGTCTTGTTAAGGAAGTATGTGATACAATTTGCTTTCAAGCAAAGGAACGATTTGCGTTTACTGGTCATCTTTCCGCAGCGAGATTATTGGTTCCAGAACAATTTCCTCTTTACAGTCGAGAATTCCCGTCAAGAGAACTTGATGAAACTGTAGCGGCATACCCGATGTTGAATAAAGAGAGACTTCAGACCGAGCTATCCGTACTTTATGAAATGGAAGAGTTTCATCACTTTTCTGGGCCTTTCAAAATTCATGAAATAATTTTAAAAAGTGGACTACAAAATTCTCTTGCTCAAGTAAATTGTCTTGTGAAAATCATACTCACAACCCCTATGACGTTAGTAGAACCAGAGAGATGTTTTTCTACACTGAAAAGAATAAAAACTGTCCTACGGAGCACCATATCTGACAACCGCCTTTCAGCATTAGCCATGCTAAGCATCGAGAGTAAAATGATTGATTCCTGCAGTGATTTCAATGACAGAGTTATTGAAGTTTTTGTAACAAAGAAAGACAGAAAAATGGACTTCACTTTTAAATAGGTTAGACACATTTGTGTCTGGGTTGGTATTTTACATGGTGGTCACAATTTGTGAGTGTAATGTATAGTATTTTAAATGAATGAACAGTGCAGCACCCCCAATGACAACCCCCTGGAACCGCCACTGGTTAAGAGTGTACTTGTGTACTGGCCATCTCCGCCAGCGGTGTAGATTCCTGGATGAACATATTTTCCCTCTTTTCTTTAACCCACGACTCGTTCGGTTCCTTCTTTGCTGTTTCTACTGACATTCATATAGTGGTAGTTTGTTTTTATTATTCTTATTTGCTGGCCACATACATCAACACTCACAGACGGACTCAAACATTTGCTGTATCCATCAAAACATTTATTTACATAAATATGTATATGCATCTTTATCAGCAAGACAAATAAATATTCATCCCAGAGCTTGCATACGTTTATCTCATGTTGGCTTCATATATAAAAGCTCTATATCTCATGTATGTGCATCGTCCTCCTGTATCTTGTTTAGTTCAATCAACTTTACTCCTGTTCACTTAAATACTTCTATACTCCATCTCCTCACTCCCATCTCATTATATTCCTGCCTTTATTTCTTTCTAACCTCTGTAGGGCTCTGTTACTATCGCTGAAAGATTAGCTTAAACTATATACAAGTACCATGTCATCTAAGCATATACCTACGTGCGAGGGCGTGTGAATAGTTCTTACAAAAGTCGACTCTTCAAATAATTTACTTGTCGTAACTCTTTTCTGACGACAGCTCATTAGTTTACTTGTCGCAACCATTCTCTGAAGACAGCTCATTAGTTTACTTGTCGTGAACTCACCATGACAAAAGTGGTTATCCTTCACCTCTAACTTTACTCTTTTGTTGCTCAGTCCACAAATTTCTAACAGTGTATCTTTGACATGTCGACTTGGTACATCTGCGTTACTTCTCCTGTAAATCTCTTACTTGTATGCATAATAAGTTCAAAATCATACTTACAAGCAAATTGCTGAATATCTCCTGAAATACATTCACTACTCTCATAATCTACACAAGACTTCTTCATTATCTTATACAGTTACTGTCTAGCGCTAACACATCCTCTGAACAATTTCTGGACTTATGTTCCTTATCCTATAACCTCTATATCTTGCTAGACTTATTCTTATATCTCGCTAGACTTATTCTACTTCTGTCAAACCACAGAATCCGTTCGTTTGCAGGCAACCGCCCAGAACAAAAACACTTCTTGTTTCTTCAAACTCAGAAACCGGACTCCCCTTAATATGACCTCTGGTCATTGTTCTCACGTACGATTCCCTCGCTACTTCTGATTCGTCGCCCTCACTTGTTTTTCACTACTTTCATTGGTTAAGCCTTTGATTTACAACTCACGAGAAAAAAAATACTCACGTTTTGTTAACGCGAGCCAAGTTACTGAACACTCGTCTTATTTTATTCATACTTAACTTTCTTCCCCGTGAACTGTCTTAAGCGTTCATCTAATCTTGACAAATAGCATGAGTAATGCTTGGGCAAACCCCACGGTGACATACTTTAGGCGTTCCTATAACCTTGCCTATAGCATGAATAATGCTTGGGCAAACCCCACGGTGACACATTCTGGATGTAGTGAAATTGACAGAGATACAACGGTAAAATATCTCCAAAGATAACATTTAAGGATAAAAACATAATGCGTAGGCTGCGAATAGTACATGATCGCCTAGACCGCGGGTCATCATCCTCCATAATAATTGACTTGCTAGACAGGAGGGGAACGGCGGATCAAAAAGGAAAAAAATATGACTGGAAAGATTGCGTGAGACTAGAAAGGCTAAGGAGACGCAATTGGGGGGGAAACGGAGAAAAGTCACGTTTCCCAAGTTGACATAAAAAGTAAGCAACTCGACAGAAGGGACCATAGATATGTTACGCCACAGTCATTTATTGGACGCTTTTGCGCGATACCAAGCCCTTGATTTGAATTCAGCGGCTAAACGCCGATGTTAGGAATATTACAAAAAATTAAAAAGTATTTTTTTCTTAATATTAATGTTAGGAATATAAAAATTAGCTGGCCGGATGGCCTATTCTGAGCAGTGAACTAATATGTTCTTAATTTTACAAACGGATAGATAATATTGAAGATAATGACAAAAGACAGTGTTGTTCACATCATCGACAGACTGTATTGAATCTAAAAGTGTCGCTAATTGCACAAAAAAACACGACCTCGAGACGCAAGTGTTCAAATCTACGTAGTATGGAAGAGAGGGTTTTTTGGGTGGTAGCTGTGTCTAAATATAACTTTTAACGACAAAATTTTGGAGGGGAGAGAAAGGTTGGTTCAAAAATCAAGTACATTTTGTAGAAACACAAGTAGAGACGGACAGACTAACAGATAAACATCCATACTTGACTGAAGCATGACTGAAATGACTTTATGGTAGGAAATTTGAATTTAAAATAAACCTAGGCAGTGATTGGCCACAGACAATCATATCATTAGCGCTCAGACGCGAAAGTGGGGCCATTCTTCAATAGTTGTTCAGTGATAGACACAGATTTTAAAGTGTGGTGATTTCCATATGAAAGAAAGTGTAATAAATTTAGGGACGCCATACTATAGCCAGCAGCTCAGCTGAGTTTTGCTAGCAATTCTGTGTTATTTATTCATAATCTGGTAAGATTGAAATTATTTCCTTATATATTTTGAATATTGTTTCATGTTCGAGTGATTTGATACTGCCATATCGAAATCTAGCCTTACAAACAAGTAGGGATTTGCTCTAGACCCCCCGCCCTTGTCAGGGTCTAGGGACCAACAATGTACATAAACTCCCACAAGGGTTAGGCAAGACAGATCAAGTGTTGAGAATAATGAAACATATTACCTATCCTCTTTTAGGGCAGACAACTACTAAATATTTTTCAGAATCTATAGTCTGGGAGGATCTATCTGATGTAAACCCACCATGGTAAATGTGCTGTTTGGTCAGAGAGATCTGACCTGTCTGTATGATGTGGTTGTTGTGTCAGTGTTGTGTCCAGACGTGGGTAGAGAATAGATTTTGACACATGGCCCATACTTTGATTGCAGAGCTGCGAGTTTCTGTTGTCAACAAAGCAGTGACTATTCAGTTGGTGACTTTACTCGAGTGTATCTGTGCAGTACTTGTGACAGAGACCACCATTATTGCCCGCCAGCACGGAGAGGTGGGACCATCAGAGTTCAGCACCAGAGCTACAACGACAAGATGAGTGAGCCTCTGGTCTGCTGGACATTCACCAACGCTGTGTAGTTACTAATACCCTCATAAAAATTCCCACCATTTTATGGACACTGTGTAGTCAATATAGACAGGTGTGATGAGGCCACCCCAACAGCACAAACATTAACTATCCTCCCAAGTAGATGACTACTAGAACATTTTAATAAAACTAACTAGTATAGTACATATATATGTACACTATTGCATTTATGATATAATATTCCATGCATTTCTTTCATAATCTCTAAATCCTTTTAAGTTCTGGTCAACCTAAAAAATTGATCCAGAACAAAATAAATGTAATATAATTTTTATCAAAAAATTTTACACACGTGAGTTAGTTCAGTGTATTTTAACATTTATTAATATTATTAGTCTTGTTAAATATCTGTGGGTATATCTATAACCTATTACACCACACTACATATCATAACCCTAGACACTTTACGTAGCCACATTCATAAAAAAAAAATTAAGTGTGAGGTCGTAGTGGTAGCAAGAAAGGCCTTCTGACAATTCTCAACTACATTTTATCTCAGGAGCCTTCACAGCTGGCCTCATACAATTACATTTAGTAATATCACCATCATACAATACCATCAAACACCACTACATAAATTGGGGTCTTGTCCAGGGATAATTAGCCCAACAGTAATATTAGGATCTCCTGGTGGGAGAAATAAAAGTAGGGAAATAAATTGTAAAATTCCCTTTAAAATTAAAAGTGTCCCTGCAGATAAAAGTTGGTGAATCTTCACAGCCAGTAATAATTAATTAGTTAACTGGTTAGTTAGAATTAGTTAGACTATAGTCATATAGTAATTAGAAGTACTTAGTGTATTTACTGGTTAGAGATTTATCTTGTATATTATTATATTGTCTAAAAAGTATGGCGGAGCTGGCAAAATTTAGATCAGCTGCTGTGCTCACCGCGAAGGAGATGGGAATGGATGGTCAAATTTTAATTCAATACGTAACGGCTGAATGTGATAAATATATTGAACGGGAAGAAAGGAGATTAGAAAAAGAGGCTGAAAGAAAATTAGAGGCTGAAAGGTTAGCTGAAGAGAAGAGGTTACAAATTGAGGCTGATAGAGACATTAAGAGGCTGCAGATTGAGGCAGAAGAAAAAACGACAGCAAAGGGAGGCAGAAGAAAAAAAGGCCGAAAGGGAAGCAGAAGATAGAAGGTTGCAAAGGGAGCACGAATTACGACGAAGGGAGCTGGAATTACAAGGCCCGGCTCCTGAAAATGGTGCCAGCCCTTTTGCCTCAGATGCTACGCCCAGTCTGGGAGCCTCAAACTCAGCTATGGGGTTTCATTTAGACCATTTTGTTGAAAAAGACGATGACATAGAGGGGTACCTAGGACGTTTTGAGTTATTAGCTACTACATATGGGTTAGAGAGAGAGAGGTGGAGCTTAAAGCTATCACAAGGATTGAGAGGTACTTCTTATGAAGTATTTGCCAAAATGAACAGGGAAGACCAAGACAATTATGACATGTTAAAGCAGGCTTTGTTATTAAGGTACGAGAAGAATGGTGAATTTTATCGTAAGAAATTTAGAAATGCCAAACTGTTGTCTGGGGAGACATACCACCAATTCTCTGCTAGACTAGAAACCTATTTGGAGAAATGGACGGCTCTGGGGAAGACCCAAGATCTTAAAGAAATGATCATGATTGAGCAATTGAGAGAGTCCATGGCTCCAGACATGAGAAAATTTCTCATGGAACAAGGTGCAGAGAAGTTGGGGGAAATTTTAAATGTTGCTGAGAGGTATCAGGCAGCCCAGGCAGAGGTAAGTGGTGCTAAGAAGAAGCACATAGACAATTTTAAAGCTCCACAGCAATTTAATAAATTTGATAATAGAGAGCAGGGAAATAAAGGTAGGAAAAACTTTGAGCGGCCAAGAAATGACTATCGCGACAGAAACTCACAGTTCAATGACCAAAAGTTCAATGAAAGAAAACCGTTGAACCAAGGAAAAAGATGGTGTAAATGGTGCAAGAGGGATAACCATAACACCGAATTTTGTAGAAGGAAACCTTCAAACATTGCTGCAATGAAGTCGGGGACGCAAAGATTAAAGGTTAATCCTAAGGGACAACAGGAACCTTATCACCCCCAGTTTGTGAGGATGTTATTTGTAATGGGGTCACCATAAGGTGCCTTTATGATACAGGTTTGGATTATGATTCAGTTGTGAAGTCTAGCCTAGTGGACCCAAGTCAGTATACCACAGAAACAGTGGAAATACAAGGGGCGACTAAGGACATACCACTCATGACACTTCCCATCGCAAGGATAACGGTGAAAACTCGCTATGTGGAAGGAGAAATCAGAGCAGCAGTGATAGATGAACCAATCTACCCTCTGATATTGGGGTGTAGATACGTCTTCTTGGGGAATCCCGAGAAACCTGTGTTCATGGCGACAGTGCAGACCAGGTCACAGAAGAAGGAGGAAGAAGGTGAACCTATAAATGCTCATCCAGAGGAGATGAGGAAGGCGCAGGCTGAGGATAGGACACTCAAGCCCTGTTTTAAAAAATTGCCCAAATGCCACACACCTCCGAGCAAGGGGGAATATTTCATGAAGAACAAACTATTATACAGGAAGACAGGAACTAGATCCACTGGTCACGGACAGTTAGTTCTTCCCAAGATATATAGGGCAAACTTAATAAGGAACTTACATGTTGGAAAAGATGGTGACCATGAGAAAGTCGGTACCATCTGCCAAAAGATTGCTCGAAAATACTATTGGCCCGACGTAAATGTCGATGTTGAAAACTTTGTAGAAGCACGTGGCGTATTTCATGAGGGAACACCCACAAAGGGAAAATATGTGCAGGACCTAGAAACGCCACGGGGCAACTTTAGGCCTGAAAGGAAAACTAATTATACTCGGGTAGACAAAGTGGAATGGGAGCCCCCTTTTCACACCCAGTCTGCACTTGAATGGATTAACATGGCCACTATGCGAAGAGTACAAAGAAGAAATTTTACCCAGGATAAGATGACAATCCCTCGGTCAGACTTATATAAACTGGAAGAACAGACAAGAGAGCGAAGATCTCTCATAAACAATCTTAAGTGGGGAGACAAACCCCAGAGAAAAATTGGTAGTGGTCGATTTGTGAGTGATGATTCTAGGAAGAAAAGTCCTCATTATAAAGCTTCTAAGGGACGGGACCTGATGAGTTCCATGAAAAATAAGTATGATAAATTAAAGATCCAGATGTAACCCTATTAAGGACCTGGACAGATGAGAAGGCGGAAGAGACTGTTACCTCATCGTATCAATATGTGAACGAACTGACCACTCGTTTGAAAGCTGGATGGAAACTGGCAAATGATAATTTGAAACAAGCCAGGAAGAAACATGCAGCATATTTTAATAGGAAGGCAAAGGACAGGGAACTGGCAGTCGGAGAGAAGGTGCTGCTTCTACTACCCGGAAGCCAGAATAAATTACAAATTGGTTGGCAAGGTCCATATACGGTTCTAGAGAAGGTGTCTAGAACAAACTATAAAATTGACAAAAAGGGGAAGGAAAAAGTTTATCATGTAAACCTGTTAAAGAAGTATCTGGACAGACCACTCCAGGAAAGCACCCCCTTATTGACCTTGGCTATTGCAACCCAGATGCAAAAAGAACCACTCACCTCACATGAATACCCATTACATCCTTGTGAAACAGCAGCACAGGTAAAAGTCAGTAAGCACCTGACTAAAAACCAGAGGGAGAGAGTTCAAAAGGTTCTGGAGGAACATACAGATGTATTAACAGATAAACCAGTCCATACAAATTTGCTACAGTATGACATGAAACTGGTAGACTCAAACCCAATCTGTATGAGAGCCTATTCTATTCCGTTCGCGAAGGAGAAGGCATTGAAGGAAGAAATAGAGTATTTGTTGAAGGAGGGGATTATTTCGCACAGTGAATCATCTTTTAGTTCTAGTGTCGTTTTGTTGAGAAAACCGTCTGGGGAACACAGATTGTGCATAGATTACAGGAAACTGAATGCTGTCACAGAAGGACAAGTGGATCCATTACCAGACACAAAACAGTTATTTGCCAGACTGAACAAGGCAAAATATTTTTCAAAAGTGGATCTTAGTAAAGGCTATTACCAGATCCCAGTGAAGCCTGAAGTGAGACCTTATTTGGCTTTTAGCACTTCGGATGGACATTATGAATTCAATATGCTACCATTCGGACTGAAAAATGCTCCGAGTGTGTTTTCAAGGATGATGCGCAAATTGTTGGATCCCCTGAATAACCCATGTATCACGAATTTCATGGATGATATTCTCGTCGCCACAGAGACATTTGAAGAACACATTGAAGCTCTGGAGATGTTGTTTGATAGACTTCGGGAGGCGAACTTAACTGCTAGGCCAACAAAATGTTGTATTGGATGCAAAGAGTTGGAATTCTTGGGGCACACTGTATATCAGGGTAATATGACCCCTGATCCTAAGAACTTGGAAAAACTGCAGAGAGCACCTAGGCCACAAACAAAAAAGGACAAGCGATCATTCGTGTCGTTATGCGGATTTTATCAGAAATACATCAAAAATTTTAACGCTATTTGTGCTCCTCTGACTGATCTGACTCGCAAGGGACTTCCAGATAAAATTATTTGGACTGCACAGTGTGAACTAGCGTTCCAAGAGTTAAAGGAAAAACTCACTAGCAAGCCTATTCTCAAACTGCCTGACTTGACACAGGACTTTGTCTTAAGAACCGATGCAAGTAATGTGGGACTCGGAGGGGCTTTGTTGCAAAGATCATCTTCACCTGATGGGGAACTGAAACCAGTCGCTTATGCAAGCCGCAAATTGAATATGGCGGAACAAGGATACTCCACAAGCGAAAAGGAATGTTTAGCATTAATCTGGGCAATAAAGAAGTTTCAAATCTATCTGTATGGTAGGACTTTTGTGGTGGAGACGGACCATCAGCCTCTCGTGTTCTTGTCTCAGGCTAAGCATGAAAACGCAAGATTGCTGAGGTGGTCTTTGTTGCTTCAATCTTATCAGTTTAGTATCCAATATATCCCAGGCAAATTGAATGTCGGTGCAGATTTCCTCAGTCGGCACCCCTGTGATCAAAATTAGAGTAGTGGCAGACGTGAGGAGTAATTTTACCTATGTGTATCGCTGGTTTTGGAACTTGCCATAGGCATGTTTTCAAGTGGGGAGATGTGTAGTGAAATTGACAGAGATACAACGGTAAAATATCTCCAAAGATAACATTTAAGGATAAAAACATAATGCGTAGGCTGCGAATAGTACATGATCGCCTAGACCGCGGGTCATCATCCTCCATAATAATTGACTTGCTAGACAGGAGGGGAACGGCGGATCAAAAAGGAAAAAAATATGACTGGAAAGATTGCGTGAGACTAGAAAGGCTAAGGAGACGCAATTGGGGGGGAAACGGAGAAAAGTCACGTTTCCCAAGTTGACATAAAAAGTAAGCAACTCGACAGAAGGGACCATAGATATGTTACGCCACAGTCATTTATTGGACGCTTTTGCGCGATACCAAGCCCTTGATTTGAATTCAGCGGTTAAACGCCGATGTTAGGATATTACTAAAAAATTAAAAAGTATTTTTTTTCTTAATATTAATGTTAGGAATATCCAAAAAATTAGCTGGCCGGATGGCCTATTCTGAGCAGTGAACTAATATGTTCTTAATTTTACAAACGGATAGATAATATTGAAGATAATGACAAAAGACAGTGTTGTTCACATCATCGACAGACTGTATTGAATCTAAAAGTGTCGCTAATTGCACAAAAAAACACGACCTCGAGACGCAAGTGTTCAAATCTACGTAGTATGGAAGAGAGGGTTTTTGGGTGGTAGCTGTGTCTAAATATAACTTTTAACGACAAAATTTTGGAGGGGAGAGAAAGGTTGGTTCAAAAATCAAGTACATTTTGTAGAAACACAAGTAGAGACGGACAGACTAACAGATAAACATCCATACTTGACTGAAGCATGACTGAAATGACTTTATGGTAGGAAATTTGAATTTAAAATAAACCTAGGCAGTGATTGGCCACAGACAATCATATCATTAGCGCTCAGACGCGAAAGTGGGGCCATTCTTCAATAGTTGTTCAGTGATAGACACAGATTTTAAAGTGTGGTGATTTCCATATGAAAGAAAGTGTAATAAATTTAGGGACGCCATACTATAGCCAGCAGCTCAGCTGAGTTTTGCTAGCAATTCTGTGTTATTTATTCATAATCTGGTAAGATTGAAATTATTTCCTTATATATTTTGAATATTGTTTCATGTTCGAGTGATTTGATACTGCCATATCGAAATCTAGCCTTACAAACAAGTAGGGATTTGCTCTAGACCCCCCGCCCTTGTCAGGGTCTAGGGACCAACAATGTACATAAACTCCCGCAAGGGTTAGGCAAGACAGATCAAGTGTTGAGAATAATGAAACATATTACCTATCCTCTTTTAGGGCAGACAACTAATAAATATTTTTCAGAATCTATAGTCTGGGAGGATCTATCTGATGTAAACCCACCATGGTAAATGTGCTGTTTGGTCAGAGAGATCTGACCTGTCTGTATGATGTGGTTGTTGTGTCAGTGTTGTGTCCAGCCGTGGGTAGAGAATAGATTTTGACACATGGCCCATACTTTGATTGCAGAGCTGCGAGTTTCTGTTGTCAACAAAGCAGTGACTATTCAGTTGGTGACTTTACTCGAGTGTATCTGTGCAGTACTTGTGACAGAGACCACCATTATTGCCCGCCAGCACGGAGAGGTGGGACCATCAGAGTTCAGCACCAGAGCTACAACGACAAGATGAGTGAGCCTCTGGTCTGCTGGACATTCACCAACGCTGTGTAGTTACTAATACCCTCATAAAAATTCCCACCATTTTCTGGACACTGTGTAGTCAATATAGACAGGTGTGATGAGGCCACCCCAACAGCACAAACATTAACTATCCTCCCAAGTAGATGACTACTAGAACATTTTAATAAAACTAACTAGTATAGTACATATATATGTACACTATTGCATTTATGATATAATATTCCATGCATTTCTTTCATAATCTCTAAATCCTTTTAAGTTCTGGTCAACCTAAAAAATTGATCCAGAACAAAATAAATGTAATATAATTTTATCAAAAATTTTACACACGTGAGTTAGTTCAGTGTATTTTAACATTTATTAATATTATTAGTCTTGTTAAATATCTGTGGGTATATCTATAACCTATTACACCACACTACATATCATAACCCTAGACACTTTACGTAGCCACATTCATAAAAAAAAATTAAGTGTGAGGTCGTAGTGGTAGCAAGAAAGGCCTTCTGACAATTCTCAACTACATTTTATCTCAGGAGCCTTCACAGCTGGCCTCATACAATTACATTTAGTAATATCACCATCATACAATACCATCAAACACTACTACACTGGAGAGAAGAGCAAAGAACCAATTCGTTACTACCAGACATGTCACAGCTGGGGACTTTTTAGGCTATGATTTATTAATGGCCTGTCAACTCATCGATTAAATACGTAGACAATTCCACGAAAGGACTTACGAAGCTCTAGGACAAGTAGGAGGAGGACATGTAGGTAACGCAGACAGATGACAAGATATAAAGGCCACGAGAGATGATGAGGTTAGCGACTTCAGCTCCAATGAAAGTCAAAAATAATCAATAACAGCTGCATGAGGTTCAAAATATTTTCATGCCTGTCCTTATCTGAAGTTAAATTATAAAATCTGTGTACCTAGGTGTCATTATATAAGTACATGTAGACTATAGTGCGACTGTTTTCAGCCAAACAAGGGGAACACAAGCAGATACATGCTTGTCACATTTCGACCCTGGTACCACCACCTCTATGACGGTCTGTGTTCCAGGATTACTGATAACCACAGCTGCAAAATGTAAACAAAATTGTTTCTCATTCCTTTCCCTGGCCATTAAATCTCTAGATACCAGGCACCGAAAGTTACATGTCAACAGCGGCGGAACTATCTGACAAGGTCACGCGGCTGGTTCGAACTATTTTTTAAAAACAAGAGTACATGTCCGTAGGTCCATTATCAGGTGCTTGTCACAAAATGTTGTGTATACAGTTGTATATTATAAACGTGAGAAAATGTGGTGTTTTTGTTTTCAATGTGACAATAACACACATGATTTAAAAATGTATAAATATTGGGCCCGGATGTTTTAAAATGTGTGATATAAGTGGCGTGATGTTTGAATCTGCAACAATGTTTAACTAATTTGAGTTTTTTTTTTTGGTAGAGGGGGAGGGAGATGTTTTCGAAATTTGCTAATGTGTCTTTATGTATGTATGAGTCAGTATGTATCCATTGGTATGTATATATGTAAATAAACTTATGTGTATGCAGTTTTTAAATGTACCTATACACACGCAGAAACACACACACACACACACACATATATATATATATATATATGAAATTCATACCCTTCACATAGTCATGCAAATACACACACTAATTTAACAATAAATACATTCACATCTGCACCACAAGTACAGTGCATATACTTTAATACAAACATACTTGTGCGTACAAAATACAAACATACACATAAACATCATTGCAAACAAAGGTGTACATACTGAAAGTGATACTTTGTGCTGCTGGGTAACAATGAACACATGAGGATGGAAACTATTATTCTTGTCGAAAGTTACTGAGCGGTTACTTTGAACACGACATCCCTATATATGTGAGTGTGCTTGTGTATGTTTGTGTTAAATTGTTGAACCTTCTGTTCGTATACCTAGTTGACGATGAACGAACGGACCGAACGAATGAACTTTATTTTCAAAGGGTTAAGAATTGGGCGTGCAAGCCCGTTTAACATTCTTTCCTCCTCCCACCTCCCCTCCTCTCTCTTATCTTGTATACAGTATTCGTTCATTTCTACATGTACTTTAAGTATTAATTTAAAGACATGCAACATTATAAAGGTAATAACAGCATGCATAGATAGATAGATAGATAGATAGATAGATAGATAGATAGATAGATAGATAGATAGATAGATAGATAGATAGATAGACAGACAGACAGACAGACAGACAGACAGACAGACAGACAGACAGACAGACAGACAGACAGACAGACAGACAGATAGATAGATAGATAGATAGATAGATAGATAGATAGATAGATAGATAGATAGATAGATAGATAGATAGATAGATAGATAGATAGATATTATTCAATCTTATTAATAGAACCTTCAGCGACAAAAATTTAATGTTGATTAAGTTGTCTTGTCACAGTTGGACCCAAACTATCTTGTTACTGATTTTTGGACTACTTCATTCTACCTAGCTGTAACTGGGTAGACTCTGCTCTTGAGTTAGGGAAGACACAAGCAGCGAGGAAGGGGACAGGTCACTCCAGCTCTCAAAGCTAGACCTAGTATAATAAAGTACCTAACGCTTCTCTCCCCTACGGCAGAATCTGTTATAGGACTGACTACCTTTACCTTTCACTTACTTTCAACACGGTTTCCATATATATGTGAGAGTGCTTGTGTTATTATATGTATGTGTTCGGGACCCAAGACGCATCAAAAGTGAGGAATGCAGTCAGCGACTCATAGCTTGACTGCCTGCGTGTCGTAGATTTTCGATAGGAGAATTAAGACTAGGTTTGGTCCCTTCTGAATAGGTGATAGACTCAGTGAGAGTTAGTGAAAGGTAATAGAATTTCACACACGTGAGAGGATAGATTTTGATATAGTGGCTGTCTCTGAAAGCGAAAAGAATTCTTCTCTCTCTCACCTATCTTCTACAACAGTTGTTACAGCGTCAGACAGACTACACCAATATACATATTACGTATATTTCTATCACTCACAGGCACGCACATACACGTGACGACAGGTAAACACACAGACGTGGGAAAACTATAACAATGATATATATATTATCTAGAACGAGCTGACCAAACGCGATTATTAAGTTCAAGAGCGATTTTAATATCAGGAAAAATCGGCTCACAACATCAAGAAAGTACATCAAGGAAAATACATATACACATAGTCATAAAAATTCAAGGAAATGTTGCAAGGATGATAGCCCCGTTATAGTGTTAACTCTAGGTTTAGCCCGGCCCCGTTAAGAGAACAGATGGTGGCGCCCGAGTCACAGATACATAGGGTTTGAGTCTAAGAGTTTTCTTTGTTTTATCTCGTAATTATATGCACAGAGTTTGAAAAAAAAATCTGATTTAACCTAAGACAAAAACACAAGAACTCTAGCCTTAGCAACAAATTATGCAGATTGAAAAAAACAAATAGGACAGCAACAGGGTGTCAAAGATATAATAGTGAAAATATCACTCAAACCAGCGTACACTCATTCATTCTGCCATGGCCTCTCATACAGGTACTCACGACTTTGCTCGCTGCCTCTTGGAACACACTGATTTTAGATTTTCAAACAGACTCAAAAAAATGCAGTCTTCTGCCAAGAAGTCCCCAGTTCCAAAAGACGTATTTAACTCGGAGTCTCCGGGAACGACTACTTGGGTGTGCAAATTTGTTCAAATGTCTGATTAAGTCACCTAACAATTATTCCAGGCGCGGGAGTTAGCAGAGCACAGTGTCAATAGCGTAGGTTTCTAGAAATGATGAATGTCAGGTCGGTGCCTTCCCTCAGTATAGGATTCACTTTAGTCACACCACAGATTTGTCCACAAATATATATATATATATATATATATAGTCGGGAAATGTTAGTTAATACTTGAAGTATTTCGCGCCACCAGGCAGAAAAATTACGTAGAGTTTTTCTAGAAGAAATTAAGATCTGGCTCCAAGGTCCAGTATTTATCATTACAGTCTTTGAAAACCCGTTATTGGGATATAGTATTTCTGGCTAACTCGGGTTGCATATGCACTGTTTAGACCAGTGGTACTTAAGAAACCCACGTGGTTCAAAATAAGGACTGTCTATTTCTTCACAAGTATGGAAACTACTACTAGGTGCTGGTAAAGTTAGGGTCACCCCAAAACTTTCACTGTGTGGAGGAAAAATAACACATATAATATAATAAACAGAATCTGTACTGGTTATAACTTACATTTAAACTTGCAAGCAGAGAGCTTTGCTTATCATTTAAACTTCCCGTGACGTAAGTTATATTTAAAAATCAGCAATCCTCATGAATTAGGAACACGTGCGTATTTCCGTCACCATTCATGAGGCTCGATTCTAGAGTTTATACGTTAGTTTAGAAAAATACACTCGACTGAGTATTAGCGGTTAAATTAAATTCATAAATAGCTACAATTGCCGTTATAAGCTAGAAATTTTAATTTTATTCTGCTTTCCACTGAATGCTTCCCTAGAAAATATAATAGCCTACCACTTTATTTCTCTTCTGCGCTAAAGAAATAGATTAAAATGAATTAAGCGATTAAACACTTTAACACTCACAAAATCTATATATCTATCATATTAATTACCTCAACCACAGAATTACAGGTAGTCGCACAACTTAAGAATAAAATTGCTGAAAATATTTCTGGAAGTCTAGAAGTTCGACAAATTGCCGAAACAAACTGAGATCTTCGCTAACAGCTATTCTGTTTACGAGCAACCTATCTACTGTGAGTCTATGAGCGAGAATGAAATTAAAGTTTCAAACTTGGCCAATATCTAAAAATCAGACGGCCCAAACTTATTTCGCCAAGCGAAATTATCTCCCCTACTCCCAACATTTACGTCCGCTTAACGCGTGTCGTAACTGTCACCTACTGACCACGATGTACGCGTGTCAGTTTCAAATCCCAGACAGCCTGACTCCAATGCAGGGCAGTTTTCACACTACAGCTGACCATGGCCCACCGTGAGCGCCGTGTCAGTTTGGGATTTTCCAGACAAATGTCTGGATACTGACCGGTGCAGATGTAAAGTATCACACCTCACCGGGACTTATGCCGAGAAGAAGCTCGCGCGCTCGGTGAGAATGTAGACGATTTGCTACGTCCTATGTTCAGCGAACCGACTTATCACGCCTTCTGACGCCCTGCAGCCCTGACATCTACGTAATATCGTCCTAGCGCGATTCTCAGTTTTAGAGAAAGGAAAACAGGTAAAGTTTGCGAATTATATGAAAATAATAATATCAAAACGAATGGATGAAAAATATACAGGAAAAAGGAAATACAGAGATAATAAAAGAGAGAAATCGGGTGAAAGAATAGGAAGAAGATGTAGGAAATTAAATGAATATAAACCCTACGTGACAGAGCCTCCCCCCTTTAAGATATGGAAGCACTCCATGTCTACGTTATGGAGTTTAATTTCCTATAACCGTAGCTTCGGGGTGTCTGTCCTCTTCCCTCTCATCTTCCCCCTCCATCTCTGTCCAATTCCTACTCAAGTCCACTCCTCAAAGTTTCCTTCCCCTGGAATGTCTCATATGCGCGCTTGAAAGAGCGTCGCCGCTTCTGACATTTTTGAAAGATTTCCGGTGATAGCGGTGGAATATCCCTGCCACTATCGTCATCTTCGTCAGTTTTGGCGATCGTCAGGAGATGGTCGGAGGTTGGCACTGGTTTTTCCAAGTATCTCTTTAAGAGATTTAAATGGAAAACCTTCTCCTTTCCTTCAATAGAGATCTGGTAGTTAGCCTTAGAAATCTTTTTCAGGACGGTAAACGGCCCTTGCCATCCGATCTTCAGTTGGTTGTTCTCGGTAGGGAGCAACACCAAAACTTTCTCTCCTGCTTCCAGTTCTCTCTCTTCCGCGACTTTCCTGTATCGGTTAGCGTGCTTGGTGCGTGCTCGCTTAAAGTTAGTCGTTGCTAGGTCCCACCCTAGTTTCAACCGTTCCTTTAAAACCGACACATATTTACTGGCTGAGACAACTGTCTCATCAGCCTTCTCGTCTGTCAGAGACTGAAGTAAGGCTTCAAGCGGGCCCTTAATGGGTCTGCCGAATAAGAGTGTAGCTGGCGGAAATCCTGTGGAAGTATGAGGAGATTCTCTGTAGCCAAATAATGCTGCAGGAATACAGAGATCCCAATCTTCAGGTTTCACTTGTGCCAGCTTACTTAGCATCATGGTGAGGTTTCCATTAGCACGTTCCACGAGCCCATTTCCGGCCGGAGTATATGGCTTAGTGTGGATGTGCTGGGTCCTCAAGATCTTAACGATCTCATCCATCAACAGGTTTCGGTATGGAGATCCATTATCCGTCAACACTTGCTGAGGGAATCCCAACCGAGTGAAAATCTGCACGAGGGCTTCTGCGACATGCTTGGCATCTGCGCATGTTAGCGGGATAGCTTCTGCCCATAAAGTGCATGTATCGACTAAGGTCAGGATGAACCTGTTCCTTCTTTTAGTCCTTTCGAAAGGCCCTAAAATGTCGATCACAACCCGTTCGAATGGTGTTCCCATTATTGGCATTTCACCCATGTGGACTGGGGGTGCTCGTTGCTTGGGTGGTACACGTTGGCACTGGGCACAGGATTTGACATATCTGATAATATCAGTATTTACTCCTGGCCACCAATAATGAGTGGTTATACGTTGGTTTGTGGCGTTCTGTCCCATATGTCCGCTAAAGGGAAGAGAGTGCCCCATTTCTCGGATTTGGCTTCTGTACTGTTTCGGTACTAGGAGCTGGTTGTAACCTTGGTCAGGCTTGCCCGTTCTCCGATAAAGTACGCCATCCTCAGAAAAAATGTCCCCGTGCTGTTTTGGTTCCTTCGCCATGGGCAGTTTCCTAAAGCAGGGTGCCAAGGTAGGGTCCTTGTATTGCGCTTCTTTAAGTTCCATAGGTAACAAATTTGGCGCAGGCTCCCGTTCCTTCTTGGTTTGCCCTCTTATAGTTACTGCTGCCACAATCGGCTCTTCCGGTTTCCCAATACACACGTATCTCCCGCCAAGTATGACTGGGTAGATGGGATCATCCATAACAGCCGCTTTGATCACACCTCTGACAAAGTCAGAGTGTATCTCCACCAATGCGATGGGAAGCGCTGTAGGTGCATCACTCTTACGAACTCCACAAAGTTTGACGGTCTCTCCTGTCTCTTGACCGGGTTTAACCAGGTTTCTGGCAACAATGCAATCGTAAGAAAGCCCCGTGTCAAATAAGCAAGAAGTTTGAGAACCGTTCAAAATAACAGTACCTCGCGTTGAGGGTCTATCCCCAACAGGTTGGGAATCACTGTCAATAATTCCGCCTTGCGAGACTGTCAATAAGCATCCGATGCGTTTCGGCTCGGTGTGCTCGGTCTGATCATATGTCCCGTGCTCAGGGGTTCTCCCTTTGCCACCTTGTCCTTTCTGGCTACGCTGCCATGTAGGGCGGTCGGGTTGATCAGACTGTTTGGGGTGGTTGGGGTACTTGTTCTTGTAGAACTTGGATTTTTCAGGAGGGGGGTTTTGAGGTCCAGTTTCTCTGTGGTTGTTTTGGTTAGAAGCCTGAGAAGATTGCTCTAGGTTATGTTTTCGAAAATGCTCCTCTGTCGGTTTCCGCTTTGTGGCCGGTAGTTCAGCCAGCGCATTGTGATAACGCTCAGACTTTTCCAAAATGTCTTCAAGTTTTTCTGCCCCCTGCTCAGCGAGAAATCTCCGGGTATCAGCAGACAAAGTGTTCTTTATTTGTTCAGTTAGAACAAGTTCCTCAAGACCTTCATAGGTAGAGGGGAGCTGCGAAAGCTCAAGGCACTTTGTTAGATATCCCTTAAGACGAGATGAGAACTGGTGAAAAGTTTCAGAATTCTCTTTCCGGCTGTTGCGAAACAGTTGCAAAAACTTGCGAGCGTTCATTTCAAAGCGCTCCAGTAACGCTTTCTTCAACACATCGTAGTCGTCTTGTTGGCTACTTTCCAGCTTAGAATAAACATCATAAGCAGAACCTTTTAGGGCCTGGGAAAGTTTCATATTCCAACGCGACCTCTCTAACCCGTACAGAGTTGCAATTTTCTCAAATTTTTCTAACCATGTGTCAATCTTCTCATTTGGACAAGGAAAAGATTCAAGAGTGAAAGACATAGCATTTAGTTGAAGAGATTGAGTGTTAGCAGGGTCAGTTAAGGAAGAATGAGGAGAAGACTCTCCATTGCTGGAGGTAGAGGCAGCACCACGACTTTGGAATTCTAGAGTTTTAAGAGCCAACTCGTGCTGTCTCTGTTTTCTCTTTTTCCTCAAGCTGTCTCTGTTCCCGCTCCTTCTCCTGCTGTCTCTCCTTCTCTCTTTCCTCATGCTGCATCCTGCGAATTTCCATTTCCTCATCCATCTTCTTCTGCTCTCTAGCTTCGGCTGCTTCTTTTTCCTCTTTAGCTTCAGCTGCTTTCTTCTCCGCATCATATCTCTCAAGTTCGTCTCTGACAAATGCTTTCGCTTCCTCTCCTTCCAGTCCCTCCTCTCTCGCTTCGTCCCTGAGGAGTTGTCTAAGTTTTGCCCTCTCGGCCATATTATGTCAGTGACTGAGACTGTTGGAGAAAGAAAATAGGAAAAAGAATAACCTGGTTCCTACCACTTACGAGAAAAAAAATTACCAAAAATCAAAAGATGATATATTTAACCCTGGGATACCTCCTCCAAAATAAAATCTAACTATCGCTGCTATTAATCGGCAATAAAGCACTCAATGCAAAACACGACTACGCCAAATAAATGGTAGTTAAGATTACAACTGAAAAATAAGTTGCTACAGTGGAAAAGCAAAAGAATATTGCAAAAATTAAAGAGAAAAATAATCCCTTAATTTTTAAAAATCCACTATAAGTTCGCCCCTGAAGTCAGATCGGGTAAGGGAGGGAATTAATCTGGACAAAAAATCCGAAACACACTCCTTAACTTAGTTCAAACGCCGTTCTGCCTCAGTACCCAGTGAATGTTATACACTCACCACTTTACCAGCATTTAGTATTAAAATCAGCAGTTAACATATATCCCGACAAAATCAACCTGTAACCAAAATGTATATTATTCAAAGATGCTGTGGAAAAAAAAAACTTATTAGTTTGTGTGGTCAGCACGCCCGTAAACAGATCGCTAGTCTAGGGGGTAATATTTTTTTTTTTAAAAGATACACAGTCACAAGACATCACACTCTTACTCTATATCAGAATACAGAATCTTAAGTTCAAAATCCAGATAGACGAGTCCACATTTGTCGTACTCGTCTTCCTATTCTAAGTTCAAAAATCCTACGGACGAGAACCCATTTGTCGTATCGCCTTAGGATTTTGGGTTCAATTCCCGGTAACGAGCGACCATTTGTCGTAGATTTTCGATAGGAGAATTAAGACTAGGTTTGGTCCCTTCTGAATAGGTTTGAATAGGTGATAGACTCAGTGAGAGTTAGTGAAAGGTAATAGAATTTCCACACACGTGAGAGGATAGATTTTGATATAGTGGCTGTCTCTGAAAGCGAAAAGAATTCTTCTCTCTCTCACCTATCTTCTACAACAGTTGTTACAGCGTCAGACAGACTACACCAATATACATATTACGTATATTTCTATCACTCACAGGCACGCACATACACGTGACGACAGGTAAACACACAGACGTGGGAAAACTATAACAATGATATATATATATTATCTAGAACGAGCTGACCAAACACTATTATTAAGTTCAAGAGCGATTTTAATATCAGGAAAAATCGGCTCACAACATCAAAGAAAGTACATCAAGGAAAATACATATACACATAGTCATAAAAATTCAAGGAAATGTTGCAAGGATGATAGCCCCGTTATAGTGTTAACTCTAGGTTTAGCCCGGCCCCGTTAAGAGAACAGATGGTGGCGCCCGAGTCACAGATACATAGGGTTTGAGTCTAAGAGTTTTCTTTGTTTTATCTCGTAATTATATGCACAGAGTTTGAAAAAAAAAAAATCTGATTTAACCTAAGACAAAAACACAAGAACTCTAGCCTTAGCAACAAATTATGCAGATTGAAAAAAACAAATAGGACAGCAACAGGGTGTCAAAGATATAATAGTGAAAATATCACTCAAACCAGCGTACACTCATTCATTCCGCCATGGCCTCTCATACAGGTACTCACGACTTTGCTCGCTGCCTCTTGGAACACACTGATTTTAGATTTTCACACAGACTCAAAAAAATGCAGTCTTCTGCCAAGAAGTCCCCAGTTCCAAAAGACGTATTTAATTCGGAGTCTCCGGGAACGACTACTTGGGTGTGCAAATTTGTTCAAATGTCTGATTAAGTCACCTAACAATTATTCCAGGCGCGGGAGTTAGCAGAGCACAGTGTCAATAGCGTAGGTTTCTAGAAATGATGAATGTCAGGTCGGTGCCTTCCCTCAGTATAGGATTCACTTTAGTCACACCACAGATTTGTCCACAATATATATATATATATATATATATATATAAATATATATATATAGTCGGGAAATGTTAGTTAATACTTGAAGTATTTCGCGCCACCAGGCAGAAAGATTACGTAGAGTTTTTCTAGAAGAAATTAAGATCTGGCTCCAAGATCCAGTATTTATCATTACAGTCTTTGAAAACCCGTTATTGGGAGATAGTATTTCTGGCTAACTCGGGTTGCATATGCACTGTTTAGACCAGTGGTACTTAAGAAACCCACGTGGTTCAAAATAAGGACTGTCTATTTCTTCACAAGTATGGAAACTACTACTAGGTGCTGGTAAAGTTAGGGTCACCCCAAAACTTTCACTGTGTGGAGGAAAAATAACACATATATTATAATAAACAGAATCTGCACTGGTTATAACTTACATTTAAACTTACAAGCAGAGAGCTTTGCTTATCATTTAAACTTCCCGTGACGTAAATTATATTTAAAAATCAGCAATCCTCATGAATTAGGAACACGTGCGTATTCCGTCACCATTCATGAGGCTCGATTCTAGAGTTATACGTTAGTTTAGAAAAATACACTCGACTGAGTATTAGCGGTTAAATTAAATTCATAAATAGCTACAATTGCCGTTATAAGCTAGAAATTTTAATTTTATCCTGCTTTCCACTGAATGCTTCCCTAGAAAATATAATAGCCTACCACTTTATTTCTCTTCTGCGCTAAAGAAATAGATTAAAATGAATTAAGCGATTTAAACACTTTAACACTCACAAAATCTATATATCTATCATATTAATTACCTCAACCACAGAATTACAGGTAGTCGCACAACTTAAGAATAAAAATGCTGAAAATATTTCTGGAAGTCTAGAAGTTCGACAAATTGCCGAAACAAACTGAGATCTTCGCTAACAGCTATTCTGTTTACGAGCAACCTATCTACTGTGAGTCTATGAGCGAGAATGAAATTAAAGTTTCAAACTTGGCCAATATCTAAAAATCAGACAAAGGGCCCAAACTTATTTCGCCAAGCGAAATTATCTCCCCTACTCCCAACATTTACGTCCGCTTAACGCGTGTCGTAACTGTCACCTACTGACCACGATGTACGCGTGTCAGTTTCAAATCCCAGACAGCCTGACTCCAATGCAGGGCAGTTTTCACACTACAGCTGACCATGGCCCACCGTGAGCGCCGTGTCAGTTTGGGATTTTCCAGACAAATGTCTGGATACTGACCGGTGCAGATGTAAAGTATCACACCTCACCGGGACTTATGCCGAGAAGAAGCTCGCGCGCTCGGTGAGAATGTAGACGATTTGCTACGTCCTATGTTCAGCGAACCGACTTATCACGCCTTCTGACGCCCTGCAGCCCTGACATCTACGTAATATCGTCCTAGCGCGATTCTCAGTTTTAGAGAAAGGAAAACAGGTAAAGTTTGCGAATTATATGAAAATAATAATATCAAAACGAATGGATGAAAAATATACAGGAAAAAGGAAATACAGAGATAATAAAAGAGAGAAATCGGGTGAAAGAATAGGAAGAAGATGTAGGAAATTAAATGAATATAAACCCTACGTGACACTGCGTCAGGGTCAGCGAACCAGAGCTGACCAAGACCCTACCCCCACCTCCACGTGGTGGTCCTGGAAACAGGCTGCATCACTGCAGTCTGGCTGAGGAGTAGGGATCGAAGAGGGAAGGCAAACCCGGTCCCAAAAAATGCCGTGCGGAAGTCGGATGTGTCGGCCGAAAGGCGCAAATACCGCAGCTGCGCTGTAAACGGACACAACGCAACCAACGTCCTTTTCCGAACGAACGAGGAAGTTGAAGAAGATATGTATGTGTTCGTGTCAAATTGTTAACCCCTCTGTTCGTATACCTAGTTGGTGATGAACGAACTTTATTTTATAACGGTTACGAATTGAGCTTGCGGGCTCGTTTTACATTCTTCACTTCTTCTTCTTCTTCTTCTTCTTCTTCTTCTTCTTCTCTCTCTCTCTCTCTCTCTCTCTCTCTCTCTCTCTCTCTCTCTCTCACTCACTCACTCACACTCTCTCTCTATCTCTCTCATCTTGTATATTTAGTATGCATTCATTCCTACATGTACTTTAAGTATTAATTTAAATATCTTGCGACATTATAAAGGTAATATAACAGTATACATTTATATACATAGTATCCAATCATACAGGGTGTCCATAAAAGAACGTACCTATTCCTTTTTTTTCACCTACTTGACCAGTGTGTTGAGAGACATGTAACAATTACCGGTTGCAACTCAACTGCGAAAGTTTCACTTGAAATACTCGCCGAGCGCATACGCACTGTTTTTGCAAAATAGCGCCGACCAAACAACAGAAGGCGTTTTGTGTAGTAGAATATGCGTCTGTTATCGCAGTTCAAAGCAATTTTCGGCGACAGTTTCGGGTTGATCCGCCTGATAAGAATTTCATTAAGCGTTGGTATACGAAATTCCTGGAGGAAGGTTGCCTGTGCAAAGGCAAAAGCACCAGTCACCCGTCATGTTCGCAGAAGGCAGTGGATAGAGTTCGGCAAACCTTCCAGCACAGCCCCATGAAGTCGGTTCGAAGGGTGAGTCGTGAATTGGAAATGCAGTGTTGTTGAGATGGCCCCCGAGGTCCCCAGAATGCCACCATTTGATTTCTTTTTGTGGGGCTTCATCAAGTACAGAGTCTTTGTCCCACCGTTGCCTCGAGATCTGGTGGAGCTGAGAGAGCGGATCATTGGAGCCTTTGCTGCTGTTACAGGAGACATGCTGATTCAAGTGTGGGAAGAAATGGACTATCGACTAGATATATGTCGCGTCACGAAGGGTACACATATTGAGTCTTTGTAAGGTATGCTTAAAAACTTGCAGAGAGTATCTTACTTTTGTGATAGAAAGCATCCTCGTACCACATCATGGGGCCGAGAATACATTTTTTGAAAAGGGTACAATCTTTTATGGACACCCTGTATTAATAGACATATTAACAGAGACCTTTTGTAACACCAAATTTAATGGTGATTATGTAGCCTTACCACAAATGCACTCAAAATATCCTTTTTTTTTTTAATTTGGAACCTACTCTTTACGTGAAGAGGAGAGGGCAGATGAAATTTTCACTCTGGAACCAAAGGTGCCGCATCAACTGTTTTGAGCCTGTTTTGTTGTAGGATTTTTGAAATGTTGTCTAACGATCTGCCCCTTGGTCATCCTCATGAAATAAAACCAAGATTCTAATTATCTAATGTTGTCTAACGATCTGCCCCTTGGTCATCCTCATGAAATAATACCAAAATTCTAATTATCTAATGTTGTCTAACGATCTGCCCCATGGTCATCCTCATGAAATAAAACCAAAATTCTAATTATCTAATGTTGTCTAACGATCTGCCCCTTGGTCATCCTCATGAAATAATACCAAAATTCTAATTATCTAATGCCCCTGAAAGCTCTCTCTTAGTCGTATTTTAGCATCAGTAAAACAACAATGTTGTAAAGATGAGAAGAAGACGCTGGACATGGATAGGGCACACACTCAGGAAACCTGTTGATAGCATTACCAGGCAGTCCTTATTCTGGAATCCCCACGGTAAGAGAATTAGTAGGAGACCAATAAATACACGGAGAAGATAACTGGAGACAGACAAGAAAGGCATGGTTTTTGAGCTGATTACACGGGACAGGAAAACTTGGTATACGTTTTTTGAAGGCCTATGCTCCATAGGGATCTGAAAGGTAATGAAGAGAATACAGCAATGTACGAGTATATGTTGTTTCTTTCTTACACATGATTTCACATCACGAGGCGTTACATTCCGGCAGATAAAACATTTCACGGGAAATTCACACTGTTAAAGCCCGAAGTATTCATTTAGGCCAGGGGTCGGGAACCTTTCCGTGACAAAGAGCCAAATATTTAATTTTATCTCCATTTTAACAAATTGAAGAGCCGCATGAAAAAAATCGCATGGTATCCCTCATTCACTAAGAGTTAAGTACAGTAGAACTCCATTTATCCGAACCCCATGGGACCGAGCATCGTTCGGATAATCAAATGTTCGGATAATTGGATTACATAATGTATCGAGTACATGTACACATATTTCTAAAAATAATTAACCATCACAAGGAAAATACACTATAAAACATATTTACTTGTACTGTAATAATAATACCCACACTGTATTAGATTACTGTATCACCAAAATCTGTCATTACACCGCAGTGCATGTACTACTTGTATTAATTTTTTTTTTTTTAAGAAAGAGAAATGTTTTCAAAATAACATTACAAACGATTCAAAACCAGGCGCAACTTACGTATACATGTACTTGCACAGATGTAGCCCACTATTTAAAATAATGAGGAATCCTCTTTTGCACCAAACTGGATAGTCTCCTTTTGGCTCCTAAGTCCCGCATTCTCTTCAACAGCAGAAGCTGTGTAGGACAGCTGTAATCTTCTTGCTCGTACCAAACCATCGCTGATTCTAGTGCTATAAAGGCCTCTTCAGGACTTGGTCGACGTTTTGGGTTTTCTTCATAATCTACAAGTACATCATGTACTTCTGAGGAGTCTTCGTCATCGGTCACTACATGTATTTGGTTTTCTTTTTGCACAAAAGACAAAATTTCTTCGTCATTCAAAAACTGAAAACCAGAATCATTATCATCTTCTAGCCACATGTGGGTATCATCTTTGTCACAATCCAAAAATCCGGGCATTGAAACAGTTCCACAACTTCATTTATACAATCATCATTTGTGTCCACTGCAGTAGTTTCATTTCCTCCTTTTTTCCCAAGCAATCTATTCCAAGCCTTGTTGAGATTATCTTGTGACAGGGTGGTCCAAGCATCAGCTAACATATAGCAGCAGTCTTTGAGATTAAGCTTTTTGGAAAACGCCACCACACTTTCTTCATCTTCAGCCAACAATAAACGACGCAGGCCTTCCTTCTTGTACATCTTTTTAAGCTTTGCTATAACACCCTGATCCATTGGTTGAATCAGTGCTGTTATATTGGGAGGCAGAAAAATTACTTTAAAATTTGCATCAACTGCATTCAATGTATCCGTCTCTGGATGAGATGGTGCATTGTCCAGTAGAAGAATTACTTTTCCAGTTTTCTTTTCTTGTTCTCTCAACCTCTTCACATTTGGGATGAACTGATTTGTATACCAATCAAGAAATATTTCACTATTCATCCAAGCACTCTTCTGTGCTTTGTAGCACAATGGGAGACATGTCACATTCTTTAAACAACGTGGTTTTTTGGCTTTGCCGATCATTAGCACCGGTAAACGATGACTTCCATTGGCATTCGCGGCTACCAAAATTGTTACTCTCTCTTTGCACTTTTTAAACCAAGGGGCAGCTGCTTCGCGCTGAGATGCAAGTGATTTTTGAGGCAATGATTTCCAGTATAAGCCAGTCTCATCGGCATTATACACATCATCGAGTGAATAACCTTCTTCTTCCAAAAAGCCAAGAATGTTTCTTTAAAATTTTCAGCGGCAGTTGCATCGCTAGATAAAGATTCCCCTTGAATCTCCAGTTCTCGTATGCCATGACGAGATTTAAAGTCAGGAGGACCGTCAAGTTGATTGTTGAACTGAAGTGCCTTTTCACACTATAGAGAGCCAGAGATAGGTTCCGATTTGCTTCTTCTTTGCAGACACCATATATACAAAGCCTCTTCCAATTTCAAATATTTCGCATTTCTCATGGTTTTACGTTTCTTCGACCCATTTTCACTCTCCAATTTCGATGCAAAACTCATAATTTTATCCTTTTTACTTTTGATGTCAGAGACGGTAGCTTTCCCAACATTGAAAATCCTCACAAGTGAAGACACAGTTTCACCTTTTCCTAGTCTCTTGATAATTTCTGTTTTCGTTTCAATTGACAAAACATTGCGGTTCCTTTTATATGCTTTAGGCCTACTGGAAGATGCCATATCGCACCGAGAAATACTTGTACACCAAAATTATTCTGCTGTAGTAGCAGACACAATTATTTTAAGTTGAACTGTCTGTTTAGCCAGTGTTCTGCCTAGAACGCACACGTACACTGGATTGGTAAACCAGATATTAACTGACTTTATGATCTAACTGACTTCCTGTACGTAAGCGACCGACCATTAGCCCATCCCATCCTCTACAAATTGTTCGCACACATTTGAAGCTTGCCGCATGAAAAGATTCAGAAATGTAGTCTAACGTGACTGGTGGCGATTGATTTTTTTTTCTTTTCTGGAAAAAGTGTTCGGATAATTGGATGTTCGGATAATTGGGGTTCGGATAAATGGAGTTCTACTGTAGTAGAGAGCCGAGAGCCACACGAGATGGCTCAAAGAGCCGCATGCGGCACGCAAGCCGCGGGTTCCCGACCCCTGATCTACACAGTCAGTCCACGCCCTTGACTTACTTGTGGTGTTTTGGCCAGTGATAACATGCTTCTATTCCAATCGTCTCTTGGAAACTGTCTCTACTTCGTCGTCTTCATTCCTTCATTAATCGTCACCTCCCAAGGAGCACACGCCTTCAACAACTACGTATCAAGTCTTTCTGTCGCATGTCATCAGCTCCACGTCTTCCGTGTCTTCTCCACCATTATCATTTCTGTCTCTAATTTTGTTTTGTGTGCTCTCCCTCTTCTTCTCTTTACCCTGGGGATTCTAGTACAAAGACTGCCTTTTAATGTTATCAACATGTTTCCTCATCGTGTTTCCAAACAAACCATCGCCCGCCGCTTCTTAGTTCATTCTTAAAAAAGCATTTTCTTTTCTCTATCAAAGTAGACAGTCTTTCGCAGGCTACTCTCGTCGCCATATAGTTTCTCCATTACACGGAGGGCGAAGACAAATCCGTGGATACGCTCCTGTCGCCGCCAAATAGTTTCTCCCTTACATGGATCGTGAGGACAAATCCGTGGATATGCTCATGTCGCCGTCATATAGTTTCTCCCTTACACGAATGGTGAAGACAAATCCGTGGATATGCTCCTGTCGTCGCCATATAGATTCTCCTTTACGCGGATGGCGAAGACAAATCCGTGGATATACTCCTGTCGCCGCCATATACTTTCTCCCTTACACAAATGGTGAAGACAAATCTGTACATATGCTCCTCAGATTTTTTCACGTCTTTCCACGTGTGATCTCCAATATTCAGTTCTATCCGAGGGTGTTTACGCTCTGTGTTCTTTGGTATTCATGTTTTTTTTTTTTTACATACATAATATCCTGTTGATCTGGAATGTTTCTCAAGGCTATACAAGTTGTTTTTAATCTGTGTTTGATCGTGTATTTACATTTTTATATTAAAAAAAACAACAACCACGATATGCAAAGCAAAAAAAAAAAACAAACAAAAAATCCACACTCTTCACACAGGCAATAATGTTGTTTGCTCCGGCACGTTAAGAAATTTATTAATTTTTGCCCAGACGACAAAACAAAAAGATTTTGTTTATCAAGAAGCGTTTGAATAATAACCGTGTTGCAAAAATATAACACAAGCACGCTTTTGTACGGCAGAGAGACATGGACAACCTATTCTAAGCAAGAAAGAAGGTTCAATACCTTCCATGTACCTTCTATGCCACATCTTCGGTATTTCGTGGAAGAACAAAGTAACAAATGTTGAGGTTCTATCATGAGTCCTCCTCCAAAGCATGTATACACCGCTTAGACAGCGCAGACTACGCTGACTTGGCCATGTCCGCAGCATAGAAGATGGTCGGGTCGTCAAAGATATTTTCTCTCGACAACTGGCAGATGGCAAAAGAACAGCTAGGTGGCCGCAGATTCAAAGATGTGTGCAAGAGCGACATGAAGGCACTGGGCATAAATTCAGCAACCTGGTAGGATGAAACTGCCAATCGCACCAAGTGGCGATGCTCCTTATGGCGCCACCTCAGATTGGGAGAAAAGAGGCTCTCACGACAAGCAGAAGAGAAGAAAACACGCCGAAAGAAACAAAAAGCAGGTGAGAGCTATCACCTCAAAGAACGCAATTTCCATAGTCGTTTATGACTGAAGGAGGCTATTACTGCAATAATAAAAGTAGCCCAAAAAAAATCAAATACAATAAGTAAATATGAAGCAACGTGATAAATTATATGCATAGTGACTAACGCTAGAGTGATAAACTACATGAATTGTAACTTATGTGAATTTGCCAGAATAAACAATACGAAGTAATCATAACATCGTACCGTGTCAATCCTTCTATTCTACGTAATGGATTTTACATAATGACATAAACAAAAACTCAATGTTTCGGTCAACAAGATCTTCCTCATCGCATAATAAGCACGAGAATATAAACGTAAAAAGGAAAGTAACCAAACTCAAACATAACTTCTTTATCATCATCAGTATCGTTTAACTCCCCGTGGAGTACATATCCTCAACAAACAAGCTCGATTGTACTGTGCCATCCATTCAACGTCGTCCCATACCATTTTTATATCTTTCATGTCTGCCTCTAGTTTTTTCCCCATGTGTTTTTCGTTCTTCCTGTATGTACGTTACCATGGGGATTCCATAATAAGGGCTGTCTTGTAATGCTATCATTGATTTTCTTAATGTGTTGAGCATAATTTCATAAAACTTTTAAATTTGAGAATTCATTGGCAGAAAAATAAAATGAATGTGTTTTTTTTTTAATCTCTTCATCTTCTTCGTTCGCTTTATTGAGCGGAAAATACGTTGTGTCGTAGTTTACAGCTGAGCTGCGATATCTGCACCTTTCGGCCCGGCACATCCGATATCAGCAAGCAGTTATATTCAGGTTTACTGTCCTTAGCCTTTGGCTGTCCCCAGCCTACCTAAAAAAAAGGCAGCAGGTGGTTTGAAATCAGAGTTTTCCTTCTCCTAGATGAACTACCTTCCAAGGTATACGAGCTTCCTTCTACTAGGAGCAGTCTGGTTTTAGAACGCCACAGACTTGATCTTTGATCCCTCTCCTGTTAGTATAAACAAGTCCCGTCAGTAAAGGTCAAGTGTTGGGCTTTTGCTGTCAGAGGCCATGTATTGCGCATGTTAATCCAACAGTTGCAACCTGTTCATTCTTCTATAAGTCGTTAATATTGTTTTATTTATCTTTTTGTTTACAAAAATATCATTTATAAGCTGTCATTTATGAATACCTTCATATACTACTTCCATTAAAAAAAAGCATTAGTTCAGTGAGTCCGAGTCATGGTTACCGAATGAGATCTATATCTATTTGGTGAAACCTTATAGCCTACTCAGCTGTAAATGGGTGCCTGAATCTGTTCTTGAGTTACAGAAGTCAAATGCAACAACGAATGGAACGGGTCGCCCACTCTCATAATGCTGGACCTAATTTAGTGAAGTCTGTAATACTTCACTCCCATACGGCAGCGGCTACATTAAAAAAAAAAATTAAAGTCTTTACTGCTTTTCTTTGTAGCACGCCTCTTTCAACCATCTACCATATACATGGAGCTGTTGGTTATATCAGGATGCGTTTCATTTACTGTAATATTTTCTTGTTTGTGTATATTTTATTTCTTTATGCTGTATTATTTCTCTAGTAGGTATTTTTACATTTTATTTATAGTTCATATTGTTTTATTGTCCAGAAAGATGATAGGTCTATACTGGTGTCACGGGTTGCCTTCCCTTTGCTCTGCAGTGATGGTATGTACAATGGCCAAACCAAGAGCATCTAATGTGGGTCTTCAAATGTATCTACCTTCGCACAAGATTACTCTTGGCTGAGATACAGATAGAAGGATGATGATGATTCTACCTTGAGGGGGTCTTCACAAGATATTTCGGAAGTCATGAACAATGCTGAATGTGTCTTAGCAATGTTAACTTTTATCTTCCTTACAACTGTTGTGAAGAAGTATGATACTATATATTTAATTTAGCTCGTACAGGCCCCTAACTGAATTAACAGTGAAATTATTCTTATTATTTGGCTCTACATATGTAAATATAGATATATTAAAGATGCTGATTCATCTGTGTGCACTTCTGTCTGTAATCAACTATGAATTTGTAAAAACAACGTATAACAAATGTTACATAGATATTTTGTCGATCTCTTTTCCTCTCCGGCAGTTTTTAGTTACATTTGTGTGTGTGTGTGTGAGTGTGTGTGTGTACTAAATTACTTGCAATTTCCGTGGTCGCCCATTTCTTTCTCTGCTATCAAGCAGATATTAGCTATTTTCCTATCAATTTTACACTCCCTTCGGTGATAATTGATCATGTTTGCTTCGCGCTTCTCGGCTCTGCTAAGATTAAGACGCAGGTAAAAACCAAGCTGGGATAGGTCAATTTTTGTATCGTGGCGGCGTGTCATATTTACCTAGGAGTACCCCGCGATAAATTACCGACCTGACGGCATGCGCTCTGCGGAAACGAATGGCATAATCATTTCCTGTACACCTTGTTACAAAGACATTACTTTAGATGAAAGTAAGATGTTGTATTTGAGAAAACATTGCCGAGAGAGGATCGGATGTTTTTATTCCATATCTGGGAGACATGACCTTTGCAGTAACACGCAGAAATTTCCATGTGGAAATAACTTGAATTACCCAACAAAATACGCAAGTTTCGAAACGATTGGCGGGGGTTCGAAATAGAGGAACAATCAAATTCCTGATTGGACCCTGCCTAAATCGTAACAAAGTAGACAAGTGCAATATAACCTGACACTTTAGCCAATTTAGAACACTGTGAAAATTTACAAAGCGCCAAGAAGACAACCAGAACTAGCCAGAGTTAAGACTAAAGTCAGCTTTCATTTATCGGAAGGAACCCTTTTTTGAGCGTCTTGAGGACTCTAGAGCCCAGTAAAACTCTAATATTTTTACACAGAAAACCGGAACCTGAGGGAACTGAAACACAAGTCCAAGTGGGAAATTATTGTTAAAGTAACAACACCCCAGACCAAGTGTACGAGGCCTCTACAAGTGCCTTTATTTCTCTGAGCCAGCAGTCTGTGAGCCTAAAGATTGGCGTAAGTTGTACATGTTGAATTCTATATTTTTTCATTATTAACATGTTAACTAATACGTATTCATTGACATGTGAATATTAATATGTAAAAATTGCTAGTGGATGTCCAAGTCATTTGAGGCTGGCAACCTCAGCATATAGAATGATGATTTCATGAACCATTTCTGACAGGGCTGGTGACTGCTTTATTGCGAGTTTCTTATAAAGAACAAAAAGCAGAGGTAGTCCCAAGTTCCGTATGGAGCAGGGAGGAATGATGAAAGAAATGATGTACATGCTTGTTACATTATTAACATTTTCAAGCAGTGTAAATGTAAACATATTCACTCTAAATATAATGAAAGTTTCGACCTTTTCAACCAGTGTAAATGTAAAACCTATTCACTCTAACTGTAATGAAAGTTTACAATGTTTTCAACCGATGTAAGTGTAAACATACTCAAACTATATGTAGCAAATGTAATTTTTGCTGGGGAGGTTAAGATGTTATACCTAACAAGAAAGATAGTTGTGTCTGTGTCAACTGTGTGAGATCAAGCACATGTAGGTCCCTGACTCTAAAAAAAGATGATGATGATGATGATATATATTATCATGGAACCTAACGCTACCTCCCTAGATCTCACACAGTCCGTATTTTGATTCTAGTGGCTGGTGTATGATGTCTCTAGTGTCTAGGGGTGAAATGAAGATGATGGTACATCAACACAATACACTTTAACTGTTGGGGCTGAAGGGACAGTCTAGAACAAGGGCACTGAAGAGGCTTAGTGAAACTGCCGAAAAGGCATCAGGCTGGCTGTGGAACAACCGCAATGGGCGATGGACATCGTGACAATAAACGCTGCGGTACAGAAAACACCAAAATTTTTTCTAAGTCCACAACGCTGAGTTTTTGGTGTACTAGTGAAAGAGATGCGACTCTGGGGCAACAGTCGATGTATACTATAGGGAGAGTGTCAGGTACAAAATTTCAGTGGCTTGCGGCGCGCAGCTCGTCGTCTGCGCTAATGTCTCAGTGTGTGTCCTTAGTTGTGAAGGGCGACGGAACGAACGGAATAATTTGACTTCTCGTTGTTACTTTCACAATTGCCTCCACGGCTGGCGTTGTGGATTTAAAAGTTGCTACCATAAGTGAAATGGGTTCATTTTCGATACAAGACAACAGGAAGCTGAGACGCTTGGGAGTCATTACCCAAGTGGGCCCGCCCCCCTTAGAGTGTAAAGGAGTAATCGGGCCGAAACACTTGTCGGATGGGGGGACTTCTTCTGATGATCAGATTGCTTCCTGTTGTATCGCTCTGTAAAGAGTTTCCTATCACTATAGGAAAATAAATAAGACTGTGGTTAAAGTTTTCTTTTAAAATTGGAATGTTTTCTCTTTGTACAATTTAATCTGCCTGTCCCGCCATCTCTTTTGGACAGGTCTTTGAAAATGAGGAAATATATTTACATATAATGCTTTAACTAAAAAGTATGGACTCTTGGTCCTATGAATGTAATGTTATCATAGAGTTCCTGTAGGTGTATTCACAGACTACAACTTTAATAACTGCTAGTGTTAGTCATTGGTTATGAGGAGCTGTTGTTTTCGTCATTCCTTATATAATTCAGTTTTATTTTGATAAGGGCCAGTTTATTAGGAGGAAGTGTCAGATGTCCCAGCTGTCAACGTGTCACCTGGGATTCTTGGTATGACGATAATAAGTCAGGATGTCGTTGCAGATATAATAGATCAGCACCCACACACAAGCTCCTTCAGGCTATCAGCTGACAGCATATACTTTTAAACGGAGACTTTTCACTTTTCACTCACTCATCAGGTTTCCTGTCACCGGATGGTAACAGGAAATAAAAACTCTGCAATTAAAAGACACCCTGGCCTTTTCATATCTGATCACAACTTCTTATCCCTATGTATACATGAAGGTATGGGGTCAGCCTCGTGCGCATTCATGTGCATCAGCCCCTAATTATATGACTCACACCTTTCTGTGACCACACCTCAGGTCCCTATGGCAGAAACGCCACTGTACTTTTACATAGTTTGCTTCAATACAATAACGTGGAGTAACCACATCTCCTCTTATATGATTTTTCTTTTCTTTTCTAAATTATAAACGCTCTAGGCATGTTAAAGAGTGTTCATGGAACACTGAGGCTTCCTAACATCTTTCAATACAAAATAGTTAATACAAAATCATAATAATATGCAACAGTCAAATACAGTTCAATATGAGGACTCAATAATGTTTGCTCTCGGCATGTCCTTCACTTTTCCCCATAGCAGTATCTAACTTGTGCAGTTTTAATCAAGCATGTAAATACATAAAGCATTCTTACCACTAGTTCAAAGAAATATGTCACAAATAACGTTGACTGGCAAAGAATATGGCCTCAGTTTTGCTCTGCCTCGTCCAGATTGTGAATTTAGTAGTTAATTTTACAATTTATCACATCTGTTCTCAACGTAAATGGACACGAGACCACTATGCCTCTTGTCAATATCTATTAGAGCCGACCAATGAAAGCAGGCACTACTACATCTTTTTGAATTTAGTTTGAAAAAACAAAACAAAATTTCCAAACAAACTATGTGCCTCGTAGTCCAGTGGTCAGTCTGCGTTAGTTATGCCAATAGAAAAAGATGATTAGTTTTAGTTACATTTTCCTATTCCCCCCCCCCCCCCTTTTTTTTACTCCTATACTCTTATACCAACCAATAGGATTTGAATTACTCCAATACCTCTTTTTTAAACTAGCGTTCCCAATAACGTTATGTGTAACGAGCAAGAACAACAGTCTGTCCGTCCAAGCGTTCTTAGACATCTAGTATTTTCAGTTAACATATTACGTTAATTACAAGCTTTTCCCACCGTTTCCTGCAGCAGATCGGCGAGATGTTAAAATGTTTATTGTACGTTTCTAAACCGAAACTAAAAGCGTGTTAGATTTTTACGGCGGGTCATTTTTTAAGCATTTCCACTGCACAAAAGGCAGCGCTCTACTGGCGTTGAAGATGAAAATAGTCAGACACCTGAGGGCTGGGGTATTTAGTATTGTAGGACTAAAATCTTACTGAAATAAGCGATTATCTCACAGATTTCGCTACACTATATTGTTAACATTTTCAACTAAAGTTAAATATAAAACTATTTATTTTAAATGTAAAGATAGTTTTTCGCCCACTGGGATTAATATTAATTCTCAGCGAGGGTAAAAGTTCTGAGGTAGATGGGATGGTGGAATGAGAAGAGGGGGGCACATAAGTATGTGTCGGGAAACTCAATACTCAGAGAGTATTCGTTTCTCTTCTTTTGTCACTCTAGTTGGTATTACCAGTTGATGGCACTATTTCTGGAACAAGTGAGGGTATAAGTGGCCTGAAGTCGACGCTAGACACCATTATCAAACGGGTCTTAGAGACGCGGGACCAGCTTTGCAGTTACTCCCTGATTCTTCTTGGAAAGTACTGCAACTCTTAATCTTGATGAAGGACACGAGCGATTCAGTCACCTATCTGCGAAGAGCCAAAACACCAGCGGGAGCAGAAACCCCGGCAGCTAAGTCGTCAAATAAAAGCTGGCAAGTGACCTCTTATATAAACCTCCATAACATCACAGATGATGAGAATTTTTTTGTTAACTCTTTCATTCCAGAGTTATTTTGCACGCTGTGCCAGACTTTTTTGTGGGCAGAATTTTATAGAGTGAAGTGTTCATCTTTCAGTCTAATTTTATTTGTGAATTTTCCTTTGAACATGTACTTATTATATACCAAACTGTAGGGAAATTGATAGAGAATTGTAATATATAATGTCTTTGGTAGTATTACCACAAGTATGTTCGGTATACTTAAAACATTTTGCATGTAAAATTGAAAAACGCTAAAAAGTTGACTGTAGAATACGATCTTACCAAAGACAAATTACTGTTGCAGACAATAAAACTTTCTTTTTAGTCTTCAAACGTCAAGTTAATCCATATACAAAGTAAAAAAAACGTGCTTATGGCCACAATGAGTGCATTTAATGTTATTCACACCAGTTTTTCTGTGGTCCTTTGTAAGAAAAAAAAAATTATGCAATCGTGCATTACGTAATTTTCAAACAAATAAAGAAGAATAACGTCATATAAAAACTATTTTTGTCACTCTTGTTTAATGTTTTAATAGTATCCCTAACTTCATCTTCTACCAAGAACTAAGTGATTAGATGTTACGGTAGGTCTAGTTTTTGTTGCTTTTTGATCGGCCAGAATATGACTACGCCCACTCATCAACTAAATCTAGTATGTCTAGCTTTTCTGCACAGATTCCGTATTTTGACAACAAATTGTGACTACCAAACAATCATCATCAATGTCAGCAATGTTTCAAAGTAGTTTGACACAGTTATTTGCTTAGGAGACTTAGAAAATGTAAATATAAAGCGTTACATATTTCTCTAGCAATAACAACGAAAAATGCAAACACGCTAATCTTCACAAAAATTGTGATAATAACGTCAAAACACGCTCATGTGCCTATTAACTACAGTCAAATTAGTTGTTTAAATAGTAGCGGAAGTCATTCTACGAGTTTTAATGTATGAACTGCATAAAACGGACGATTTTTAGGGTTTATTCGTGATAAACTAAAAACCACGCTGTGAGCGTTGCTCTGGCACGGCGCGTTGAATTTTGCAACGCTCAGAGCGTTGGTCTGGAGTCAAAGAGTTAAAGAATTATTCAACTTTTAATACCTGTTAAAACCTAAATGATTATTAAATTTGTTACTTTTATCTATCCAAATTTAAAGTTGATTTAATCATTTTGAATGTGTTGTATCCGTATGTCTCAGACAATTTCTTAAATACACGTAAACAGGGCTAAATATTAATAAGAGGAAATTTCTTGAATTAACTCAGTTGGAGGCCTGAACGAGCTAACGAATTTTAAGATAACCCTATCCTCAACAAAGGTTGACGGCAGATACTAGAGTTAACATGCTCAGCCAATGCAGCATTGTTCTCGCTTTTTTCTGAATATCTTATGAAATTACCTGGAGGAGAAGCATCCTTATCCTTCTACCTACAACTCTGCCAAGAGTAATCTTGTGCGAAGGCAGACACCTTTGAAAAAAATTGTTACAGAAGTCACCATGATATACACTGTACAAGGCTTCCGGTACAGGCTTATTGGCAAAAGGGCCAACTGCAACGGTGGTTCCACGCTCCCTATCAAGCTAGAAGGGAAATGATGATGATGAAATATGGCAGCAGTTTTTTTTCTCTTTCTATTTCTTATGCTACTAATAAAAGTCGCGGCAAATAAGCCGGATTCCATTAGTGGTTTCTATACTCTGCAGTATATCCAGTTGTAAATGGGTACTGACTTCGCTCTTGAGTAAGGGAAGGAAACGGCAGCGAGAATGATAACTGGTCACCCACCTCTCAATGCTGGATCTAGTAAGGTGAATGATCTAACACTTTACTCCCCTACAACAGTATCTGCTTCCGGACTTTAAAAAAAAACCCAATCAATTTTCTGTTACAAACCTACTTCTTTGGTGGAGGAGGGGATTGATATCAACATGAGTTCTGTTGCTAGAACGAGAAAACATGCAGCGCGATTTTACAACGCGGTATTATAACACAATGACAAGTATTTTATGCAACAATTCTTTGTCAGTAGAAATAAGACACAGAGTTCTTCGAGGTTATATAGAACCAATCTCCTCACTTATGAGAGTGAGTCATGGACAATTAATAAACATCTAGGAAAAGCACTAGAGACCACAGAGATGTGGTTTTACAGAAGAATAACAAAAATACCATTGACAGCTAAAAAGAGTAATGTGAATGTCCTGAAAGAGGTCAATGTGAATGTCCTGAAAGAGGTCAATGTGAATGTCCTGAAAGAGGCCAATGTGAATGTCCTGAAAGAGGTCAATGTGAATGTCCTGAAAGAGGTCAATGCGAATGTCCTGAAAGAGGTCAATGCGAAAAGGAAGCTTATTCCTCATGTTAGAAGAAAGCAATCCACTGCCTTTGGGCATGTTATGAGAAGAGGAAAGTTGAAATATATCATAACAACAGGAAAGTTGAAATATATCATAACAACAGGAAAGTTGAAATATATCATAACAACAGGAAAGTTGAAATATATCATAACAACAGGAAAGTTGAAATATATCATAACAACAGGAAAGTTGAAATATATCATAACAACAGGTAAGATTGAAGGAACCAGAGTTAGGGGACGACAAAGAACGCAGATACTGAACAGTTTGATATCGTTGCATGGAAAGAAGTCAAGAACAGATTTAATAAATAAAACTGTAGATCCCAAAAGCTCCTAGGTTGCCGACCCCTACACTATAGCCATCTCGCTTGCCGGGAAAGGGGAAGGAAGGGGAGAACAACAAATCAAATCAGTGGACTGGGGAAACAAGCACAGCTGACAATAAAAATAAAACGTAGGCAACGATTAATAAATTTCTGGGTAATGTTTCATAACCTGACAGCAAATATATGACAGTGTCACGTGTCGCAGATGCTGCGGATGTTCACGAGGTCTTCTTGCAGTTAACGAGTGTTCACACCATACACACGCGTGCCCATTTGTAGTCTAGACCAGCCTTTCTCAATCTTTTTATCCTGCAGGAACCCTTGAAATAATTTTCAGGACTAATGGAACTCCTGCATAAACATTATTATATCTGCAGCTCATATTACCTTAGCAGGATCATTATCATCATCATTCCTTTTCGTTCCCTGTGGAACATAGGGCAGAAACAGTTGCTATCCATCGATTTCTATTCTGCGCTGTCTATTTCATCTGTACCCAAGTCATTCCAATTTCCCTAGCCTCCTCTTCAACAGTTCTTCTCCAAGTTCTCCTTGGCCTCCCCACTCTTCTTTTCCCCTGTGGGTTCCAGTCGAGGGCAACTCTGGCTATGCTTGATTATTCTCTTCTGATTGTATGTCCTATCCATCCCCACTTTCTTACCTTAATTTCTGTTTGTATTGGCAGCAGGATCAGTTAGTGGTAAATTTAATAATTCAATAATAACAGCCAGAGCTCTTTGAAGGAGAGAATAATTTTTTTCTCCTCTGTGGATCTGTTTATTTTGGCCAAATTATTAGCTTATTATTTTCGGTGTGATCTCTCATTCTCACAAAGAATATAAACTGTAATGCAAGTTAGTAGTGTAAGTAGATGACACTTCAGTTTTTTCTTTTTATTAATTTCTTACTTCTTTTTTTTGTAAACCTTATCCAAGTACGCCTAAAAGTCTTATTACAAATTTCTACTCTACATGGTACAAATGAAACATGGTATGTGAAAGAGTGAACACGGTCTTATTGCGCACTGCCATATAGAGCTGCTCGGTCATTGCCCACAACGTCAAGCGCAAAAAAAAGACGTTAATTTTTTTATTTTTTATTTCACACACGTCTCGTGGAACCCCTAGCGACCTCTCGCGGAACCTAGGGTTCTGTTGAATCCCGGTTGAGAAACCCTGGTCTAGACCAAATTTTCTTAATCATTTATTAAGCCCGGAAGCCTTCAGTGCAGCAATCCTCAGACAACTGCGAAACTGCATTGTATTAGTCGATTATACAGTGTGTCTCTAAAGTCCTTGTGCAGGTTGAATCTTTAAATAACTTCTCTACTATATAAGATATAAACCATCTTTAAAGTGAAAAAAGAGGAAATTTATTCAAGATTTAGAATATTAAATTGCGAGAGTGTTAACTTTCAATATGTTCATCGTTTCAGATATAAAGATGAAAGCGATTATAAGTTCTCCTAAAGTGAATGTCTGACGCGCTCTCAGAAAATACGAGTAACTTTACATCCAACAAAGGTGTGGATATGTTGAATGTTAACATTCATATCATTAAGTATGAAGAATCTCGAATACATTTTCCCCACTTTTTTTGTTTTTCGTTTTACAAATTGTTTAAACCTGTATCTTATATTGAAAAAGACGATGATGATCAGTAGGACACACATTGAGGAAACCTGTTCATAGCATTACAAGGCAGTCCTTGTTCTGGAACTTTCAAGGTAAGACAGGCAGAGGTAGACCAAAGATCACACGGAACAAACAAAAAACTAGCGACAGACATGAATGAGGAGAAGAAGACATGGACAGACCTTGGGCTGACGGCACGGGTCAGGAAGACTTGGCATAAGTTTGTTGAAGGCCTATGCTCCTTGGGGAGCTGAAAGAAAAGTTATAGAAGTCAAGTTATAAAAAAAAATATTGAAACTGCACCACGACTTTAGGGACACCCTTTATTTACTCCTCTTGTCGTCTCTATCCGCAAGCCACTGCGAAGAAATGTATGATATCTTTTCTATCCGCAAGCCACTCTGAAAAAACATGAATGATATTTAAAGATTATTTTTTACTTTTTGTCCCGTTTTCGATACCGTACTTATGGAGCACTCGGTCGGTTACCATTCATTTTAGCCACATGAAAGGAGTCTTGACAAGGTGCTTCACGTGCTTTTGCAATGGTGGTTTCTACAGCTATTTGTTCTTCATGGTGAAGTATACTACTGGACAAAAGTTAAGGGCCACCAAGAAATGTATTATGTGTGCACTAGGTTAATTGTTTTTTAAATGCCCAAAAACTGGGTCACTTTAACCCGCACGTGAAAATTACCATCGTTGCTGCAAAAACTCGTGGTTTTTGCAACACGCCCCACTAGTTCAAAAGGTGAAAAAGTGAGTTGAATTTCTTTTTGTTAATAAGTCACACATTATTAAAAAAACTTGACTGATCTTTTCCACGGATGAATCAACTCTATTTTGTAATAAATTGTTTACACCTGGTTGCATTTAATTGGTCCATAGAGGAGTTTTTCATGGTGGCCCTTAACTTTTGTCCAGTAGTATAGTTAACCCCCATACACAAAACTCAGTAGGTGCCTGTTACGACCATGCTTTCGGAGGCTCAAAGGCCCTTTAATATTATTTTTACTCGCCAGCATCGGGCCCCTAGACTCACAGGGCCCCAAACAGTAGTGACAGGATTTTTGTCACCTTAATTTTTATCAGGAAGGAGTATTGCAGCAGTAGCGATAGGATTTGCCACAACAATGATGGTAGGGGGGGGGGGGGGGGGGGGGGGGGGGGGGGGGGGGGGGGGGGGGGGGGGGAGAGGGGGGGGGGGGGGGGGGGGAGGGAGGGGGGGGGGGGGGGGGGGGGGGTGGGGGGGGGGGGGGGGGGGGGACGGGGGGGGTTCTAAGGATTAAAGAAAGAATGACACTATAACTCCCTCGGAAATCTCATAAAAGGTGACTAATATAAGATTGACAATCTAATCGTGGCAAATTTTTTTTTTTTTTTTTACAGATGCGACCACTGCACGAGTTTGTTTTGGCGTTGACTTCACCAAAGGTGTCATCTGCAGGGGCGGCTCCATACATTATAAGGGGGGAAAAGGAGACAATGATGATGACAGTAGCGGTTATAGCCCTTGACAAAGCAATGATTGTCAGGAAGAAGTACTCCAAAAGCAGTGACAGCATTTATAGAAAATTATAATCAGGAAAAAATTCTATATATGAAAAAGTCATTTGTAAATTAAATATTAGATTGCTTGTTGAAGTCGATCAAGCTTTATATGAAAGCCATTTAATCCAGCACTGTATAGTCTGACTAAAAATTGATTGGAGCGCTGTTTGATCAGGCACTACATATTTATACAATGGATTGTACCGCTGTGTGTTCCGACACTGGAGAGTTTGACAATGGATTGTGCCGCTGCTTGGCCCGGTACTGCAGAGTTTGACAATGGATTGTATCGGTGATTGGTCAAGCACTGCATATTCTGACAACGGATTGTATCGCTGTATGGTCCGGCACAGCATAGTTTCACAATGAACTGTGCTACTACAGAGCCCGGCACTGGAAGGTTTGATAATTGGATTGTACCACTGTTTGGTCCGGCACTACATATAGTTTGACAATGGATGGTACCACTGTTTTGTCTGTCACTGCAGAGTTTGACAATAGATTGTACCTCTGGTTCGGCAATGCATAGTTTGACAATGGATTGTACCGCTGTTTGGTCCGGCACTGCATAGTTTGACAATGGATCACTTGGTTTTCAAAAGTACAAACTGCCGTATTCTGAGATTCTCTGTAGAAGCTATGCACAACTTTCCATTGTTTGCCCAAGGTCAATTGTTCAGCGTGGGAGGAATCAAGGAAGCTTATCCAGATTCCTTCCCCCTTCCCGTTTTTCACCCACTTGATTCGACCTGACGCCCGTTCCAAGATGCAGGCTGTATGCGAGAGAATCTTAAAAATGTGACCTGGCCTTAACATTAATGGGCTTTAACTCGTTGTCTGCCGTAACCTTTTAACCTTTGACCTAATGGTGTTTAAATCTCATACGTACCCGTCTGGTGTTTTATTTTATTTCTGAATAAATGAAAAATAAAATACATTAATCATCTCAAACGCTGCTCGTTTCGCTTTATCCATATTTCAATTTCTGCTTGTATCTTATTCTTCTTTCCCCGTCGATCTTGTGGCGTCTTTTATAACATTCTAGCTCAGTGGATCAGTCTCAGCTTGGTTCATTCTTTAACAGCCATGCAAACTGGCATTGCACCGCACGAAGGATGGCCGCCGACCGAGCAAAGTGAAAGCAATTTGTTGCTGCCCGACTAGACGCAACCAGGGTGATGGCCACTGACTGCTTTGACAATCGGTGGCTAAGGATAGAAGAAGAAGAAATTGGCATAGGTGATCATGAATTTTCATAACTTAAATTTGTTTATTTTGCTGTTTTATTTCTTTCTACCTTCCGTCTTGTCTTTATCTTTATCCTCCTCTGTATGTTCCTCTTTTTCTTGTACAACAACTAATACCACCAGTACCACTAGTATCTAGGAGTCGCGGTATCGCAGTTGTTAGTGCACTGGCTTCCTAGCTCAGTGGTCCATGGTTCAATCCCCAGTTCAGGCGGTATTTTTTAGACCGCAAACGGCTCCGAGGTTGACCCAGCCTCACGAATTGGGTACCAGAATAACTCTGGGAAAGGTTAAGGCGACCGGCGTGATGCTGACCACATCACCCCTAGTGTGCCGATGGTCAAGAAAATATGGGCCTAACACCATATTCCCAATATGCCTCAATAGGCGTGTAACGGGATCCTTTACCTTTTACCTACCACTAGTATCTACCATACTGCCATAGGGAGGGAAGTGTCAGAGACTTCACTATACTAGGTCCATCTTCGAAAGGTGGGGTACCAGTTCACTCCTTACTGCCTTTGTAGAGTCAAGCACTCAAATACTGCTGGGCAGACTGTAGCTTGACGTCACCGTGTTTCGAACCCGGACTTTTGCTGCGAGAGACCAGCACTCTATCCACTATACTACTTCTGTTCTTCTTCTTCTTCTTCTTCTTTCTTCTTCTTCTTTTCTTCTCCTTCCTATTCCTCTGCTTCAGTAAATGTATTTTCATTATTTTAACGTTCTCTCATTCTTTTCTTGAATGGATGTGTTTCCTGCTATATGATCGCTGTTCTTCTAGATTATGTCACGTTTGTTGTTTATCTTTAACTCTATTCCACATTCTTAAATCAGACCACACGGTACTTTATATTTGGATATAGCCCTAATATAACCGACGGACTCTGTGTCAAGTTTGAACGGGGTAGGCCTCAGCAAAACTTTTAAAAAAATATTTCCCTTATAAATGCAGGCATTAAATCGGAAGAAATGCGTTTTCAGACCTATCTCGTCAACTGCCCATCCTGTCTTCAGTCAACCACTTTTGGGTTGTACTTAATTATTGCTCATAATATTCTTGAAGACGTCACAGATGTTTTCATAACTTTCGATTTTCGCACTAATTGATGGGGCTGTCTTATTTTGAATCTGTCTAACAACACGGTCATATTTACCGCGCTCACTATAGGATAAATGGACCGATTGAATAGCCAATCAGGACGCTCCTTTTCTGGTATGTATAAAGAAACCTTTTTATGTTTGACAGAAAGAGTCTATTCTTTGTAATTTATAGGAAGGAGTTATTTTATTTCTTAAAGAATAACGATATATACAGGGAAATACCTAACTATTATAACATCTGGGATATTACTTAATAAGTAGGTACAAAGACGGCCTCATAATAGTAATTTATTTAAAGAGAAAAATTGGTTTTAGTGATATTTCTACATCAGGGTAAGTCCCGATTTAGCTAATTAAAGACTGCATAGATTTAAATGCCATGTAATAACTAAGCACCAAAGATAGAGATAAATTAGCAGTTTAAATATCACTTTAAATAATTAAAAACGGCCCAGTAAAAAGTTAGATATAGAATATTTAAACTTAGTCACATTATACGGGCAAGCTGAAAAATGTTTAGGTTGTGATTCTTAAACACACATTTGGACCGTGCTTCCGATTGGGCCGACACGGCGCTATATATAGAACTGGGACTTAGGGGAGTTCCGCCACAAAATTTAAGTATACCTAGCTGAATGAATCGAGCGCAAATTGTTACTGCAAAATCTTTTGCCGCTGTGATCTAGAAGCAGACTTAGATTCCCATTGAAAGCCTGTATCAGCTTGTGTATTGCCTGATGGTAAGAAAAAGTTATATATATATATATATATATATATATATATATATATATATATATATATATATATATATATATATATATATATATATATATATATATATATATATATTTGTATATATTGTTGATTATTTGCCTGTGTATACCCGCTTATGTGTTCGGTGATGTGTAGAAAGTGAAACTACAGGAATAGTGTGTTGCCGCATTGAGGACATACCTGTGTCATTTTGAAACGAAAGCCAGCTTTAGAAAATGTGTAGAATATTTGTAAGTAGGGCAAAAATTACGACTGTAAGTTTTAATAGGGTATATGAATGAGTATTTCATCCTGGAATCACACACTGTTCACGAACATAAGATAGGAGTACAGGAATTGTTAACATGATGTAATCAAGTTGTCACTTGCTATTGCGTACTTAACCAAATCATTGTATGGAAGCCAATCATGGGCTAAGGAATCTATCATAGGATGTTTACAGGAAATGAATAATCACATGGAACTGGCTGTAAGATAAATGAAGTTATGTGTTCTGTGCAAACTGTTAGCACAATTTCTGAATAATGTTTTTATGTGATGTTGTGTGTGTGTGTGTGTGTGTGGAGTGGTGCTGGAGCCTACTTGGAATACGGTTATCTTCCATTCCAGGTTTTGTCTCGATATTACAAAGTACGAAACATCCACTGTAGAGGAACTCTGTTGGTGCCTTCAGCTCTTTATATACCCAGAGCCATACCACGATTCCCAGCCTGGAGTTGCAGTTGGTGTAATCCAGCCAAAATTAAAGTTATAAAAACCACACATAATAAAAATACATTTAAGGATGATATATGAAGGACATTTGTTCAATAAAGTGAATTCTACAGTCCAGTGAGAGTGATCTTAGTATTAGGAAAGAAAGTAATTGACATTATCTCGTTACCTTTACCTTATTATTCATTATGGAAAAGTACATTCCATATTATTTATTTAATGATGTAAATACCATTTGATTTATTTTAGAATTCCTGACCGAAAAAATAAAGCGGTATAGGACAAATAAATTGTAAATAATTTCAGTCAGTCTTGCTTAATAATTCTTATTAAGTTAATGTTCTGTATTGAGATTTATTACATATAATTAATTCAATTTTCCCCTAGATAACTAGCCATTAAAACAAAAGTATATTCATTAATCAATGTGGGATCTAGAGAGGTAGCAGGTAGATCTTCAGTACCCCACACTATCATCACATCATACTTGAAGGTTTACATAGCTTGACCCCACTATTGATATCGATACACCCTTGCTCTTTTCAGAGAAGGGGGTATTTCTTATAAGACCAGTCTCTTATCTGGCACTATCCTGGTATCATCTGATACACCTTTGTGTCCAGGAAAGTCTTTAATTTAATAACATCCAAACCTCTCGTGACAGGGGCGAATGAGCATACCATAAACATCATTTTCCTTTTTTGTTCCTTGTGGAGCATGGAGCTACCACTGTAACTGATCCCTTTTCAGGAAGCCTGCACCAAGCATTCACTTCCACTTGCAGTGCTGGTCTCTGTAGCGATTTATTGTACATGATGAATTTGCCAGCCTAATGCACAATCTAAATTTTAGTCGCCTTGTACGACATGCCTTAGGTAGTAAATAAAGGTAGCACACACACAAAGGTATGTTTCAGGGTCTTGTGAGAAATACAGAAGTAGAAAACTAGACAACACAAAAAAACAACAGAAGCTAGTGGCTTACCGGAGAATCGAAACCAGGACCTTCCGAACGGCACCAACGCCTAGCTACGGAAGCGAATCACACTATCCTCCCTGCCAATTAGGCACCTCAGAAATGGTGCTTCACAGACAGGGGTCATTAGCGTGATTTGCAACACGGAACACCGGATATGAACCTAGGGCGATCCAACCTAATTAATGACTCAATCACTGTACGAAGCAGTCACCAGCTCTTGCAGTGGTGGTTCAGTGTCAAGTTGTTTGCAGTGATGAGGGTGCCAACCTCATATGCAACTGTACATCCACAAGTAAATTATAATTGTCAAAATGCAAATATACAGTGATTGAATGTACATATTACAACTTACCCCGATTGTCAGCCGAACACAGACTTTTTGCATAGAAACTTCAGAATAATGTCGTGCAACTGTTTAATCGTGGAGAGTTACAGGGTATGATAAGATAACCTCGATAAATGAAAGCGTAAACAATAAACAAGGAAAGCGTTAGCACGTAGAAGGAATGGTCGAGTAAGTATGGCCGGAGAGAATTGAAGGCCAGAAATAAAGAACGGTCGATTTCGTTACATATAGTGAAGTCTCTAACATTTCACTCCCTTATGGCAGTATCAGCAATAGGCCACAGAACTCTGACACATGTTAAATATGTACCACCTGGCTGGTACCAACGAACAACGTCAAGAAAAGTGCTTAAAAAATCGGAATAGTCGTTGTTCTTCTTCTTCTTCGTTCGTCCTGAAAAGGACGTTGGTTACGTTGTGTCGCCGTTTACAGCGAAGTTGCGATATTTGCGCCTTTCGGTCCGTCACATCTGTTTTCAGCATGGTATTTTGCGGCCCGGGTTTGCCATCCCTCTTCGATGCCTACTCTCTCTGCAGTGATGCAGCCTGCGTCCAGTACCACCACTTGGAGGTGTAGTGTCGTAGATTTTGGATAGGAGAATTAAGACTTGGGTGGGTCCCTTCTGAATAGCTTGAAATGAGTGAGAGTCCCAGTGTGAATTAGTAAAACAATAGAATTTCCACACAGGTGAGATGATAGACAGTGGTATAGAGGCTGTCGCTGAAAGCGAAAAAAGAATTCTTCTCTCTCTCTCACCTATCCTCTACGACGGCTTTTACAGAGTCCGACAGTCTATTCCACATATATATTACATATATTTCTATCTACTCACGGGCACGCACATACACGTGACGACAGTTAAACACACAGACTTGGAAAATCTATAACAATGCTTATACAGATAATTGGGATCGAGCTGACCAACGCACTGGTTTTTTTTTTTTTGTTCAAGAGAGATATTTTAATTATCATATCAAAATTTCTCACAACCAAAAAATACATAAAGGAAAAACATATACAAATAGTCATAGAATTCAAGGAAAATGCTACAAGGATGATAGCCCGTTAGAATCTTACTCTAGGTTTAGCCCACAGCCCCGTTAAGAGAACAGATGATGGCTCAAAGAGTTATAGATACATAGGGTTGAGTCTAAGAGGTTTCTTTCTTTCTCGTAAATGTATGAACAGAGTTGGATAATCTGATTTAGCCTAAGAAAAAAAAAAACTAGCATTTGTAACAAATTCTGCAGATTTAAACATTTAAGACAGCAAATGGGTGACAATAATACACCGGTAAAATAACACTCAGACCTGTGTACTCTCGTTCATCCAGCCATGGCCTTTCTCTCACATATATACTCACAACTTTGCTCGTTGCCTCTGGGAACATAATAATTCTAGGACCTTCGCACAGACCCGAAAAATGCAGTCAGCGACCAAGAAACCCCCAGTTCCAAAAGACGTACTGAACTCTCTGTCTCAGGGAACCGATTCCTTGGGTGTTCTAATTTTTCTCGAATGTCTGATTAAGTCACATAAAATTTGTCCAGGCACGAAAGTTAGCAGAGCACAATGTCATTAGCTTTGGATTCTAGGATTTAAGGAATGTCAGATCGGTGTCTTCTTTCAGGCAGGTACTATATTTGGTCACCACAATACTAGTCACAATCTCTGTCGGAATGTTAATGTTTTTCTTGTAATATTTTCGCCGCCAGGCAGCATGTACATTTAAATTTGTGGAGCAATATGAACTGGCTCAAAAGCCCAATATATATTTCTAGTCTTTAGAAACCGTTAGTGGGATTGCTATTACTGTCTCTCTCTGATGGCATATGCACTGTCAGATCCAGTGTTACGTGAAACAAACAAAAAACCCACGTGGTTAAAGATAGGAACTGTCTATGCTTCACACAAATATGTCTCTTTACTAAACGCTGGCAAGTTGGGTACCACAGTTTCACTCAAACACAGCACTACAGGATATCGCACAATTAAGAATTTTACGCTTATATTTATGGAAGTCTAGAAGTTCGACAAATTGTCGCAACAAACAAAGAAACTTCGCTTATACAGCTCTACTCTTCGCGAACCACCTGTCTACTGCAAATTATTGAGACAAGAATGAAAATAAAGTTTCAAACTAGGTTTAATATCTATGAAACGGACAAAGAATCCCACTGTTTCGAAACCACGAACAGCGCCCGTCTCTCCCCTTCTCTAACACCCTACGTCAGCTTCCCTCATGTCGTAACAGCCATCAGTGCGATTACGCACCTGCGTTAACAAACTGACCGGGAAAAGCGCGTGTCAGTTGCAAATCTCAGACAACCGTCTGAAACTGCGACTATAAGGTGTAAATATTCGCTCCTACTTAAGCGTTCGGCCGATCCAACTCGTTGTTGACCGGTAAAAATGCAGACGGATGTCTTCTCTCTCCTAGCATTCTCACGCGTTTACGCCGAGAATCTAACTCAGGAGTGTCGTGTCATCTGAAGGTGCAGACCCAAGTCGGCTCGATGTCTGAGATGAACTGCAACTAAATCGCACTTCACGTCTGACTGACATCTATGTAATAAAATTACTAGTCAGTATGAGAAAGAAAAACGATGATGGGAAAGAAATGTATTTTTCGCAACGAGTGATGCGAAAAAATACAGGAAAAACAAGTACGGAAAGATAATAAAATAAAAGGATGCGGGTGAGAGAATAGGAAGAAGATGTAGGCAATTTAATGATCAAAACCCACGTGACATGTAGGGTCTTGGTCAGCTCTGGTTCGCCGACCCTGACGCAAGCAGTCAAGCTATAAGTCGCTGACTGCATTCATTTCGTTTGCTGCGTCTTCGGTCCCGGAATAGTCGTTTTTTATCAGACACCACATCTGATTCCACCTCTCCACCCCTCAACCTGCCAAACAGAAGTGTAAAGATCTTCTTCTTTTTTCTTACACTTTCAGACGTCACCTTGAATATATTTAAAGAAAGCAATAGTTAGCCAGAGTTTTTCGATATCCTTATAGAGTTTGTCCACAGATAGTGCAGATGACAACCATATCTGAAGGTCAGATTCGGACAAAAGACGCGCTAACGATATTTTTTTCCCCATAAAATATTATTTGCCGCACGCTTGCTCATTAATAGAATATCACATATAAACAACAGGAAAGATAAATATCACGTGAAAGAATACTGCGTAACAGTCGTAAATCAGATTAACCTTGACCTGTTATGTTTGTGAGTGAGTACTCATGGTTGGATAATGGGACTGACTGTGGCCTAGCTAAGGTGAGTGTATGCTCTTGTGTCTTCGAACAGGGGGTTTCAAGTGGTGAATGAAGGTTTTTTCTTCATCATTTTCTTTCTTTCCTTCATTTTATGCTACAACAACAACTACTACTAATTGTACTACTACTTTTACTAGTACTTCACTACTACTTCTACTAATATTGGTACTCCTAACACTAATACTTTTAATAGTACTACTAATCCTAATACTATTGATACTACTATCTTTCTTTGTACTACAATTTCTGCTACTATTAATATTACTATTACTATTATTTGTCCTAGTACTGCTATAAGTTCTGCTACTTTTCTCAGTTCTGCTACCCAAATACTAAAACTACTTAAATTAGTGCTACTACTACTGCGGCTACTATTAATATTACTACTACAACCAAATACCATCCCCAGCCTAGAACTCCTAACTCGGAGCCATCAAGAAGATATGTACTGTAAACATCATAGCGGGTAGTCGCTGGAATTGGGCTAGCCATGTTCTCAGAAGAGACCTTGACACCTGTCATGAATTATTCTAATCCCCATATATAAATTAAAACGTAAATGCAAAGCCTAACAAATAAATTTAATAAAAGGAAGAAGAATGGTAAAGAACAGTGCTGTCACAATGACTGTACTCGAAATCCCTCTTGTTTTCTACTTCGTCGGCAAATTGTAACGCTTTCACGTTGATAGTAAAAGCCTACTGTATTATTACCCGCTTTCTTCAATGAAACGTGTGCTGTATTTCTTGGAAAAACATTGAGATACGCAAGCTGAACAATGACCTAATTTTAATATTTCATTCATTCCATTTTATACACGGCGTAACTAAAGACAGATGGACTAAAGGATAGAGAGAAGGGAGAGGCAGAAAGCCGAACACGTGCAACACTAAACACGCGTCGCGCGATACACAATTGCTGCCATCACGCGTGTAAGGCCACATGCACTAACTTTATTTCAATCGACAGTGATAAAATTCACTACCCTTCCCAGAGTTAGGTTTTAAAATCCTGAAAAACTCTTATTAGGAAAGATGACAATAGATGGGTTTACGTTTGAAAACATTACAGTACCCAGACAGCACATCTTCGAAACAGGAGGTAGAAGAAATTGCATATTTTGAACGCAGCATATTAGCTCTATTAAATATATATATTTGGGTTCCTTAGGGTTTGCTGACAAAGAATATGTAAAACGTTACGCAAATAGTCTAGGAATTACCAAGTTATGGCTAAAATAAAATAGTGGGGGTGCCTGACAGCATGAAATCATTTCTGCTCATAAAATTTTTTTATAACGTGTTTGAAAAACCTTACGTTACGGAAATAGCCTACCATGTTAACTCCTAATTGATTGGAGCGCAACAAATATAAGACTAAACACGATTGGTCGGGCTATAAATACTATCTTTCGTTGTCAGGGGAAACGGGAGTAGTAGTAAATTTTTTGAAAAGATGTGTGGACAGGGTTTCATTGGTTAGAGCTGCGAATATACTCGATTCAGAGCGTCTGTTCATCGCCACATCTTGTAATAAACCTACTAAGCAGCAGTACGTTGAGCACCAGTGTATATTTTTTATAAAATAAAGCCTGGGACATCGGCAGATCGGAGTTGTGCTATATTCATTGCCAGTCAACGAAACTGTTTATTATTCCATGAATTGTGGTAAGCTTGAAATATTCAATATCTTTTAATGAAAATTGAATGTAAATTGTTAATTTATGCCTGTATATATGTGTAGTTCAGTAGCGAACATGATGTAAAGCCTATAATGCTCCAGCCTGAACAGAAGGTGTCGAAGGAAAGTAAAACTGCATGGAATGGCCAAACAGTACACTGACACCTAGATTATTGATTAGACAGAAATAATGCTGGAATTGCAGAGGCGTAGTAACCATTAGGGAGGGAAATACTGGTATAAAGTATTTCAGATGAAGCTGACAGTTGGCCTAACGCTCTGAACTCAATGTTTGTGATGTATTGTGCTCAGTGTAGAAAGAGAGTATAAATTAGTTATGACGTAGAAGGTACATCCTTCTTGTTTTCAGGGACCGTGGTCTTAAAGTTATTGAGCGGCACCTGGTCAGAGCTTTGCTGAATCCAGAGTCGGACAGCATACTCCTTGGTCCATTTAGCTATCAGTGAGGTGTCTCCAGAGCACAGAGGAGAAATCGAGCAGAGGAGTCTTTTCCTGCCGCCATCACGCAAGATAAGCTGATGTGGCCAGCTGAGCTCAACATTATGTACCCCCATCTTAAAATAACATTGTAACATAAACTTAAGAGGGGAAGTAAATTGTTTTAATACCAGGAACTGAGAACATCTCCAATACTAGTTCTAATAGAAACAAACGATTGAAGTCATGATGACAAATACCAACAGAGCTTGAACAAAACAAAACCAGTATTACCTCATATTAACACTACACCACTGACACACATAGGATACCATTGATAATATATGTCACTACATGAATCATATTAATAAATTCTGTACATATACCTTATAATTAAAATTGATTGTGATTCCTGGTTCCCTTTGTATTTGAATCAGGACACATATACATTCATGACAGCAATGAATACATATTGTTATTTGAAAAGTTATCAGTGACTCCTTTAAGATATCCTTTAGAGTGTTATATGTATGTGAGTGTCACAGTGTTGTCAAGTGTGGTGGAATAAATTAAATTGTTTATCTGTCTGTTGTTGTTATGACTTACACTTCATCATACCCATACCCTAGACATATAACGTAGTCATCACACTACTCCAGAATAATTCTGACTGAGATATATATATATATGTGGCAGCAAGTAAGGTTATCTATAATACACTACTCTTATTAGATATAGATACCTTCACAGCTGATCTCAGTCAGTACACTAAGTCCCCTATAAATATTTATAACATCCCATTTTACCACATATATTGAGGGCTCGCTCTCGGGATTTTGAATCTTTCCCTATTTCAAATATTGGGGGTAATTCACTTCAGGGAATAATAAGAATTAAAAGGTATCCTTGGGTGAAAATAAATAAGGTTGAGCTCACAGTGCCTGTGTTGTCCTACGTTAATTAGTCATAGATACAATTGTTTAGTTGATTATTTTAGACATTTACCTGATAGACAATGGCGGACCTGGCAAAATTTCGATCTGCTGCTGTACAGACTGCGAAAGAGTTAGGATTAGATGGGCAAGTTATGGTTGCCTATGTCACTACTGAATGTGACAAATTTATTGAACGGGAAGAAAGAAGATTAGAAAAAGAGGCCGAAAGAAAATTAGAGGCTGAAAAGGAAATTAAGAAGTTACAATTTGAGGCTGAGGCTGAGACTAAGAGGTTGCAGATTGAGGCTGACAAAGAGACTAAAGCATTGGAAGCCGAGGAAAGAAGACAGGCTGCAGAAAGAGAAGAAAAGAAATTAGCTGCAGAAAGAGAAGAAAAGAAATTAGCTGCAGAAAGAGAAGAAAAGAGATTAGCTGCAGAGAGGGAAGCAGAAAAGGAGAAGAGATTACAAAGGGAACATGAGTTACGACTAAGGGAGTTTGAGTTTCAAGGCCATGCTCCTGAAAATGGTGCCAGTCCCTTTACCTCTGATGCTACTGCTAGCCAGGGAGCCTCAACCTCAGCTATGAATTTTCATTTAGATCATTTTGTTGAGAAAGACGATGATATAGAGAGCTACCTAAATAGGTATGAACTATTAGCTACCACGTATGGGTTAGAGAGAGAAAGGTGGAGCTTAAAGTTATCTCAGGGACTTCGTGGGGCAGCTTATGAAGTTTTTGCTAAAATGAGCAGAAGTGATCAGGAAAATTATGACATGCTAAAGCAGGCTCTTTTGTTAAGATATGAAAAGAATGCAGAATTTTATAGGAAAAAATTTAGGAATGCTAAACTACTGTCAGGTGAAACCTATCACCAGTTCTCTGCACGAATAGAGACATACTTGGAGAAATAGACTTCTCTGGGGAAAACCCAAGATCTTAAGGAAATGGTCCTTATAGAGCAATTAAGAGAGTCCATGGCTCCAGACCTGAGAAAGTTTCTCATGGAACAAGGTGCAGAGAGGCTTGACACTGACCATTGTAGAAGGAAACCTCCTCATTTTGCTGCTATGACATCGGGGAAAAAGGAAAAGAAGGGCAAACCTGAAGAATTACAGGAACCATACCACCCCCCAGTGTGTGAAGATGTCATCTGTAATGGTGTCACTATAAGGTGTTTATATGATACCGGTTTAGATTACGATTCCGTTGTGAGTTCTCACCTGGTGCAGGCCGATCAATACACCACAGAAACAGTGGAGATTCAAACTGCAACCAAGGATGTAGCTACCATGACACTTCCCGTCGCCCGAATAAAAGTGAAAACGCGATATGTGGAAGGAATCATAAAAGCAGCAGTGATAAATGAGCCAATCTACCCTCTGATATTGGGGTGTAGATATGTCTTCTTGGGGAATCCCAAGAGACCTGTGATATTGGCAACAGTGCAGACCAGATCACAGTCTAAAAAGGAGGAGGATAATCCAATAAATACTCACCCAGATGAGATGAGGAAGGCACAGGCTGAGGACAAAACACTCAAGCCATGTTTCAAGAAGTTGCCCAAATCTCATACACCTCCAGGCAAGGGAGAGTTTTATATGAAGAACAAACTGATATATAGGAAGGCTGGATCTGAATCCAATGGTCACGGACAGCTGGTCCTTCCCACTTCATATAGGACTAAAGTGTTGGAACTAGGGCATGCGATTCCCTTCAGTGGTCATATGGGAATCAGCGCAACAGGACAGCGAATAGATTGTCATTATTTCTGGCCAGGAATAACTGAAGATATCAAACGATATGTAAAATCCTGTCCAGAGTGCCAACGAGTAGCACCTAAACATTGGACTGCACCAGCAACTCTGGGGGAAATGCCCATAGTGGGAACACCCTTTGAGAGAGTTGCCGTGGATCTTGTGGGACCTCTCACCCGAACCAAGAGAAGGAACAGCTACATTCTGACTCTGGTGGACACTTGTTCTATGTGGGGAGAGGCAGTAGCCCTGTCATCGATTGATTCTAAACATGTGGCAGAGGCATTGCTCACAATTTTCACAAGGTTAGGCTTTCCCAATCAAATCTTGACTGATAATGGCTCTCAGTTCAAGGGGAAACTAACTGAAGAAGTTTTCAGGATCTTCCAGGCCAAACACTTCCATTGTAGTGTGTACCATCCCCAAGGGAACGGCCAAGTGGAAAGATTTAACGGCACATTGATGTCGATCCTGAGAAAGTTGGCACACGAAAAACCAGATACATGGGACCAGTACCTGCACGATGCCCTCTTTGCTTATCGGGAGGTACCCCATAGTTCAACCGGTATGGCCCCGGCAACATTATTGTTTGGAAGGCCAATAAAAGGTCCACTCGAAGCTTTGTTAAGAACGTGGACTGATGAAAAGGCAGAGGAAAACATTACATCTTCATACCAATATGTGAATGAGCTGACCACTCGTTTAAAAACTGGCTGGAAACTTGCCAATGAAAATTTGAAACAAGCCAGGAAGAAACATGCTGCCTATTATAACAGGAAGGCGAAAGACAGAGATTTGGCTGTGGGAGAGAAGGTACTGCTTCTTCTCCCCGGGAGTCAGAATAAGTTACAGATTGGATGGCAAGGTCCATATACAGTTTTAGAGAAGGTGTCTAGAACAAATTATAAGATAGATAAAAAGGGGAAAGAAAAAATCTATCATGTGAATCTCCTGAAGAAATATTTGGAAAGAGAACATCAGGAAGAGACACACTTGTTGACCTTGTCCATCGCCATGGAGATGAAAAAGGAACCACTTTCATCATTAGAATATCCATTACACCCCTGTGAGACAGCAGCACAGGTGAAAATCAGTACACATTTAACGAAAACTCAGAAAGAGAGAGTGCAACAGGTTCTAAATAATCATGCAGAGGTGTTAACAGACCGACCAGGGCATACAAACCTATTGGAATATGATATGAAACTGATAGACCCCACACCTGTCTGTATGAAACCATATTCGATTCCGTTTGCTAAGGAGAAAGCTTTGAAGGAAGAGATAGACTATCTGTTGAAGGAAGGAATTATTTCGCACAGTGAATCCTCATATAGTTCAGGTGTTGTACTCTTAAGGAAGCCCTCTGGAGAACATAGACTCTGTATAGATTACAGGAGACTGAATGCTATTACAGAAGGACAGGTGGATCCATTGCCGGATACAAATCAGCTGTTTGCCAGACTAAATAAAGCTAAATATTTCTCAAAAGTGGATCTGAGTAAAGGATACTATCAGATTCCAGTAAAGCCTGAGGTTAGACCATACCTAGCTTTTAGTACCTCAGAAGGACACTATGAGTTTAATAGATTGCCATTTGGATTGAAGAATGCGCCTAGTGTCTTCTCTAGAATGATGAGAAAATTATTGGACCCTCTGAATAATCCATGTATAACAAATTTCATGGATGATATCCTGATAGCAACAGAAACATTTGAGGAACACATTGACTCTCTGAAGATGCTGTTTGATCGACTTAGGGAAGCAAATTTAACAGCCCGACCAACCAAATGTTGCGTTGGATGTAAAGAATTGGAATTTTTGGGACACACAGTTTATCAGGGAAACATGACCCCTGACACAAAGAATTTAGAGAAACTAAAGAAAGCCCCGAGACCACAAACCAAGAAGGACGTGAGATCCTTTGTCTCATTATGTGGTTTCTACCAGAAGTATATCAAAAACTTTAATTCCATATGTGCACCGTTAACTGATTTGACACGTAAAGGCAATCCAGATCGCATTACATGGACACCACATTGTGAAATGGCTTACCAAGAATTGAAGGAAAAACTCACAAGTAAACCTATTTTGAAATTACCTGACTTAAGTCAAGAATTCATAGTAAGGACGGATGCAAGTAATATTGGGTTAGGTGCAACTCTACTACAGAAATCAGATGCATTGGATGGGGAATTAAGCCCAGTGGCATATGCTAGCAGAAAGTTGAATAAAGCTGAAATCAACTACTCAACTAGCGAAAAAGAATGTCTTGCAGTAATATGGGCAATAAAGAAATTCAATATTTATCTGTATGGGAAGGCATTTAAGTTGCAAACGGACCACAAACCTTTATCGTTTCTAGCCCAGGCTAGGCATGAGAACTCTAGGTTACTCCGATGGTCCTTGCTTTTGGCTCCCTATAATTTTAGCATTGAGTATATATCTGGAAAAACAAATTTGGGAGCGGATTTTTTAAGCCGCCATCCGTGTGATGAGAATCACCGTAAACCCCAGAAATAATAATAAATTTCTCTATGTGTATATAGAATAAAGGACTGACATATAATGTCTGTTTTAAGAGGGGAGATGTCATGAATTATTCTAATCCCCATATATAAATTAAAACGTAAATGCAAAGCCTAACAAATAAATTTAATAAAAGGAAGAAGAATGGTAAAGAACAGTGCTGTCACAATGACTGTACTCGAAATCCCCCCTTGTTTTCTACTTCGTCGGCAAATTGTAACGCTTTCACGTTGATAGTAAAAGCCTACTGTATTATTACCCGCTTTCTTCAATGAAACGTGTGCTGTATTTCTTGGAAAAACATTGAGATACGCAAGCTGAACAATGACCTAATTTTAATATTTCATTCATTCCATTTTATACACGGCGTAACTAAAGACAGATGGACTAAAGGATAGAGAGAAGGGAGAGGCAGAAAGCCGAACACGTGCAACACTAAACACGCGTCGCGCGATACACAATTGCTGCCATCACGCGTGTAAGGCCACATGCACTAACTTTATTTCAAATCGACAGTGATAAAATTCACTACCCTTCCCAGAGTTAGGTTTTAAAATCCTGAAAAACTCTTATTAGGAAAGATGACAATAGATGGGTTTACGTTTGAAAACATTACAGTACCCAGACAGCACATCTTCGAAACAGGAGGTAGAAGAAATTGCATATTTTGAACGCAGCATATTAGCTCTATTAAATATATATATTTGGGTTCCTTAGGGTTTGCTGACAAAGAATATGTAAAACGTTACGCAAATAGTCTAGGAATTACCAAGTTATGGCTAAAATAAAATAGTGGGGGTGCCTGACACCATGAAATCATTTCTGCTCATAAAATTTTTTTATAACGTGTTTGAAAAACCTTACGTTACGGAAATAGCCTACCATGTTAACTCCTAATTGATTGGAGCGCAACAAATATAAGACTAAACACGATTGGTCGGGCTATAAATACTATCTTTCGTTGTCAGGGGAAACGGGAATAGCAGTAAATTTTTTGAAAAGATGTGTGGACAGGGTTTCATTGGTTAGAGCTGCGAATATACTCGATTCAGAGCGTCTGTTCATCGCCACATCTTGTAATAAACCTACTAAGCAGCAGTACGTTGAGCACCAGTGTATATTTTTTTATAAAATAAAGCCTGGGACATCGGCAGATCGGAGTTGTGCTATATTCATTGCCAGTCAACGAAACTGTTTATTATTCCATGAATTGTGGTAAGCTTGAAATATTCAATATCTTTTAATGAAAATTGAATGTAAATTGTTAATTTATGCCTGTATATATGTGTAGTTCAGTAGCGAACATGATGTAAAGCCTATAATGCTCCAGCCTGAACAGAAGGTGTCGGAGGAAAGTAAAACTGCATGGAATGGCCAAACAGTACACTGACACCTAGATTATTGATTAGACAGAAATAATGCTGGAATTGCAGAGGCGTAGTAACCATTAGGGAGGGAAATACTGGTATAAAGTATTTCAGATGAAGCTGACAGTTGGCCTAACGCTCTGAACTCAATGTTTGTGATGTATTGTGCTCAGTGTAGAAAGAGAGTATAAATTAGTTATGACGTAGAAGGTACATCCTTCTTGTTTTCAGGGACCGTGGTCTTAAAGTTATTGAGCGGCACCTGGTCAGAGCTTTGCTGAATCCAGAGTCGGACAGCATACTCCTTGGTCCATTTAGCTATCAGTGAGGTGTCTCCAGAGCACAGGGGAGAAATCGAGCAGAGGAGTCTTTTCCTGCCGCCATCACGCAAGATAAGCTGATGTGGCCAGCTGAGCTCAACATTATGTACCCCCATCTTAAAATAACATTGTAACATAAACTTAAGAGGGGAAGTAAATTGTTTTAATACCAGGAACTGAGAACATCTCCAATACTAGTTCTAATAGAAACAAACGATTGAAGTCATGATGACAAATACCAACAGAGCTTGAACAAAACAAAACCAGTATTACCTCATATTAACACTACACAACTGACACACATAGGATACCATTGATAATATATGTCACTACATGAATCATATTAATAAATTCTGTACATATACCTTGTAATTAAAATTGATTGTGATTCCTGGTTCCCTTTGTATTTGAATCAGGACACATATACATTCATCACAGCAATGAATACATATTGTTATTTGAAAAGTTATCAGTGACTCCTTTAAGATATCCTTTAGAGTGTTATATGTATGTGAGTGTCACAGTGTTGTCAAGTGTGGTGGAATAAATTAAATTGTTTATCTGTCTGTTGTTGTTATGACTTACACTTCATCATACCCATACCCTAGACATATAACGTAGTCATCACACTACTCCAGAATAATTCTGACTGAGATATATATATATATGTGGCAGCAAGTAAGGTTATCTATAATACACTACTCTTATTAGATATAGATATCTTCACAGCTGATCTCAGTCAGTACACTAAGTCCCCTATAAATATTTATAACATCTCATTTTACCACAACACCATAACCAGACCTGCCATGCTATGGACACCAGAAGTCAGAAGGACGGCGAAAGAGAGGCCGACCAAAAGCAACTTTCCGGAGAACTGTGGAAGCAGTGATGCAAAGAATAAACTAGAGTTGAGGCACTTCACGAAGGAAAAGTGGAGACAGTTTGTCGCTGCCCTACAAGACGTCACCAGGCGTGATTTTCACTGATTGCTACGCCAGTCAGTGGCCAAAGGTTGAAAGATGTAAGAACTTTTACTACTATTAATACTACTACTACAACTTTTCCTACTTCTACGGCCATTAATACTATAATACTAGAACTACTTTTTTTTTACTATTACTATTACTACTGCTGCTACTGTCAATACTATTCCTACTGTTACGTTTGCTAGAACTAATACTAGTAGTACGTTTACCAATACTACTGCTACTTTACTACCGTCAGTACTGCTAGTACTACGTGTGCTACTACTACTACTACTCCTGCTACCACATCTACAGCTACTACTTCAGTAACCAGAAAGTATCAAGTCAGTCACATATATTTCCATTGGAACCATATGAAAGTACAGTATAGTAGATCGTAATGTCTCTCGTATATTTGATGCAGGATGGTGTTCCTATAAAAATTTTCAACTGTCATCACTTCTCATTTCTGTCTCTGCTGGTAGCATTAATGACTCTTCTCTAGCTTCGTATCTCTCTAGATGTCATTTTCCTCTCCTATCGCTTGGACGGGAACCATATTTGACACTGCTAACAAAGAGTTGAAAAGAACACACTGTTTATCATTTGTTATTTAGTTTCCATACTGATATTTGGATTCTTTGAGTAGTGGTGGCAGTTGGTGAGTCACTGCTCTGGCTTTTGAACATTTTGATTCCATTTCTATGTTGAGTCTTATGTTTTTCTCTAAAGGTGTGTCTACTACATACACATGTACATACACACACATATATCATCATCATTTTCCCTTTCCCTCCCTAAGGAGCACGGAGCCATCACTGCAGCAGGTCCTCTTGCAGGAAGCCTACACAAACCATTCACATGCTCTTGCAGCGATGTGTTCTGTAGCAATATGTTTTACATGATGGGTCCCCAGAATTCTGTTTAAATAATATTTTTTTTTTTTTTTTTTGCGAAATTATATTTCCTACGTGTGTTGACTTTATAACCTATATATGTGTGTGTGTGTGCCAGCGCGCACAGCACAGAATGAACATTCATACCTACGCACGCTCAGCTTCAAAGTGTGTGTTTGTCTTACCAGACGATGAAGTACAGTATAACACGAGATAGTTGGTTTAACCTGCTTGTATTTAAATAGAAAGTTAATTCATTTTTTTTTGGGGGGGGGGGGGGGGGGGTTAGCTGTTTTTAAGTTGTCAATTCTCCATAAAAGCACTGATAGTGACTGACAAATAGCTAAATTTAATCGCCGGTAGCTGACAGTAGAAATGCGTACCTAACTGAGCTAAATAGTTGCAAGATCTACCTAAAATGTTTTTAAGTTAGCAACACTGATGTTGGTGTATATGATTTTCTATCCCCTCGAGGACAGAACACGCACGATGAGGAGAATGTTACGCCCAGGGTTGCCAGCTCATCTAAATTACAGTTACTTCGGATTAATTTCACTCTTATTTAGCTGCACATTTTAGCTTTCGATTACCGGCAACAAATTAAGTCAGTTCTGAAGTGGCTGCTTTCTACTTTTAACAAAATCTGGCAATTGAAAATAACAACAATAACAACAAAGAAACACAATTTATGTTTTGGTTTATCTTCTACTTCTTCCTCGTTCGCCTTCAGACTTCCACACCACATTAATGACTCTAATAAAGGGCAGTAATCAGCTCAAGGCTCCTGACATCTCCAAACAGTTTTTCGTTGAGTGACGTAGGTTGTTAATTTTGTTTGTTTGCTTAAATACAAGCATTTTAAAACTCTATCTCGCATTATGTTGGACCAGCAGTGCACCAATGTTTAGAAACTGAGGGTGTGTTGGTTAGACTTTGTCAGGTTACTTCAACATACTAGTATTACATAAAATCAGTTGCTATAATATAGTGTAATATTCAGACGCTTGCCTCCTAACATTCGCTATCTTCATTACATACACCTAGAACTGTAATAAGTGTGTATGGTTAGAGAAGGAGGGAGAATACGCACAGAAGTAAAACTAACAGTCTGTTTTTGATTCTGTATTGTTCGCAAAGGCCAATTCTTACTTGTTGAAAATATCTAGTTTATTTCATTTCTTTAGATGTCTTCTTCACTATTATCTAACTTATTGCTAAGGTGCACGGTGCATCTGCCGAGTGCAGATAACCTGATATTAAGAAAATTAATGTCTCTTTATGTGTCCCCTTTAATATCAATCCAACTAAAAGGTAAAAGTGGTCCTATAACAGGTCTTCCGGTTCCTGTCCAATATGTCGGACATTGTTTTTTGACGTTGGTGATTCTCTACATGTTTTTTTAGAATCAAGTCAGTCAGTGAGACCACACTGCTGCCTTGCAGGTAGACTGGGGACAGTCAAAGGCTAAGGTAGGCAACCCGAAATAAATGCCCGTTGAAATCGGATGTACTGGGCCACAGGCCTAACGAAACAGTACAACGTACGCCGCTCCATGATGACGTCATTACACCGAAAGCAAATTGTCAATAACTCCGTAGCGTTCCGCTGGGCTGCACAGAGGCAAAAGGCTAGAATTGCTGAAGTTGCCCCTTATATGTGGTACAGAGAAAGTGCATATGGCCGACGCCAGCTCCTTTCGTGGAAAAGCTTTACGGGGATTCAAATAGCCTCAAACTGACTACTGCTTTCTTTGAGAACATTCAAGTGGACGTCTGAGAGTGTACGAAGAAGAAGAAGTCCTATAACAGAAACTGCCGTACAGGATTAAAGTGTTAAAGACTTGGTCCATCATTTATGAGATGGGGTGACCAGTTCCCATCCTCACTGTCTTTGCCATCTGTAACTCATGAGCATGGTCAAGTCCCCATTTACAGCTGGGTATACTGGATCGTGGCGCTACCAGGTATCGATCTCGGAATTCGGTAACTGTGACGCGAATGCGAACAGCTCTAACCACTTTGCCTATCGGACGCTTTCAATGCAACTACATTCTGAAAACCATGTCATCATTATCATCATCTTCAAGTACCTTGCCTGGTGGCGTAGGGGATCATGTCTCTCCACAACTTCTTGTCTACAGTACTACTGATCAATTCTGTTGTTGACTTTTTTTCCATGCCATGATGTCAAACTGTCCAAAATCTTTTTTCTTTGTAACAATA